>JAMJFZ010000116.1:11352500-11920000 GCA_026225945.1 Cricetomys ansorgei
ATACTGGAATGGTATCTAGATGAAATTTTATGCCAAAGTTGTTCATAAAACTTAAGTGTTAGAGTAGTAACATTTCTCAGAAACTCTAATGGGATACAAACTGAAGTCAGACATTCTAATGCAGAAGTATTGTTGAAGAAATGAGTGGAAGACGAGGCAGATAGTATGGAGAGAGAAAATAGATCCAGGGATTAAGAACTTCTCCCTAGGAGAGTAAGCTGATCTTGAAGCATGGAAAGAATCTGGTAACTTCAGAGAGAGAAACCTGTTTATGGAAGAAAGTAAAGGGCACATCCCATTCTCTCAGGAAATAGTAGTGTGGCATGCACCCCAAGACTTAGCATCACCAAATTATACACAGAGAACAGGTGATGTGATGTGATGTTAACGTCAGAAAGGAGCCAACCGTGCTGAGGAGGCTGACGTGTGCAGGTCACTAGGGCATCAGAAGGCAAACGTTGATAAGTAGATTCATGGAACAATAATCCGACACTAAGATGCAGAGAAGACAGAGATAAGATGGCACCAGAAAGACAATTATAGCTGGCTGTAGAGCAATTTTCCAAGTTTCATGCAAAGGACAAATATTGTTGTGTCTCTATAAAACATTAATAAGCTTCTGTTACAAAGGAAGAACTAGGTAAAAGTTTTGCTGGGGGTGCACATCTGATACATAGGTAAGACGATGCAAGAGTGTTCTCTGGAAACACTCATGAATCCTCATTGGGAGCATTAAGAATGTATGCAAATGTTCCATTTACTTGGTTTTTTTGCATATTCATACATTACATGAGTCTATAAAAGTTATAGTAAAACTTAGAAGAAACACAAGCTTGCAATTACTGACTTTCCAATTACTCTCTGAAAGCTGACAAGATAACCCTGGTAGAAGCAGCTACTGTGAGGAAACTATTAACAGCATGAGATTGGCCTGTCTTCTGGCTTTCTTACACACTCATTGAGTGCCGTGTGTAAAATATAAGCATGTTTCATAGCCAATGAAAACCTCTCGGACTGACTTCATTGCCTTCTATACGTTTTTATTTAGGAAGAGAAATCAAAATGGAGAGCGAGAGGCTCCAGAGTATGCGACTGTGCTTGGGAAGTCTAGAGATCATGGTAATGCTCATTAGCTGACACTTAGCGCTTAGCGGCTGTCATGTATCAGTCTTCTGTTTGGAAAGTGTTGAAATCATAATCTTTCTTCCATTAACAGCTGCCCTGCTCGAGTCTCGCAATGAGCGGAAGTAGGATGTAATTATTTCCATTCCGCCAGTGACAGGGCTAAAATCGAGAGAGTACAGGTAATGCAGAGGGAGCCTAGAACCCAAGCCCTTTGACTTAGTCAAGAACTTTCAACGATGATCAGAATCCATTATGGCCACTAGGTGGTGATAACTTGTTAAGAGAAAATATTGATATTATTTAGTTTTGATTTTGAACTAGGATGTATAGAATCTGACACAAGAATTTTAGTATTATGAGTGTATGACCAAAATTTTGCTGTAGGGAGGAGCACGTGTTTATAGGACTACACTTAATATTACATGGGTGAACTGCATACCCATCGTGAAGGGCACGGTTAAAGTAATCATGGTCCATTCACAAAACTGCATATTATATCGCCATTAAATTCACTATCTACACATAGAAGACACGGTTTATCCATTTTTAAATGTAGATCTTAACTTTCATATGTTTTATAATCCCATGGGAAGACTTCTCACATTATGATCCATAAGATACAGCATAGAGTGAGTTCGACTGTTAAAGTCTGAAAGTCTACTAAACTTAGGTCTGGGTACTAAGAATTTCAGGATTAGTTTCCTTTATTTGCTTTATCTATGGGGGAAACACCTTACAGAATGGGTGTAGATTAATATGTTAATATTATAAGAGGATGTAAAACAAAAGTAAAGGGGTGTCTGGAACCCACAAGATGTGGGCTAGCGACACTGGGCCCTCAAGTCCTTCCTGGAGCCGATGTGTGGAGTCACGGCATTGATCTCCCTATATTAGTGCAAATGAATGTGTTTTTGCTAAATAAAAACAACTCAGGATTCATTTAACAATACTTATCCTGACCTCCAAAGGCTTGGTTGAAATTGTTGTCCTAACACTTTTCCAGAGAGGAGTAGAAATATTGTAACTTGCAAACTTTAGAGGAGAGGAAGTACAGAAGTAAACGTGGTAACTGTGAGTTGTCTATTCCCAGAGCTTTGAAGCCTTTTCTCAAGTTCGAAGAGTACTAGAGTAACCATGTAAGTGAAATGGATTGAAATTTGGGATGGTGGTGGATTTTATTAACTTTAAGGAAAAAAAATCTGTTCCCTTAATAGCAAACTTCATAATAAACTTAACGTTTTTGTCCTTAGGAATTTGCTTTGCGATAGAACATGTTAATTTTCCCAGTATAGATTTTTTAATAGATTGTTTCTGTTTTATTTTATATAAAGAGTTCATAAAGCCAAGTTTATTGTTTTTAACATGTTTTATTCAGCTTGTTAATCTTAAGTATATGTTAAATTGTTACCTCTTACTACTTTAAATACTTCTCCAGCAACTATAAATGCCCACCATAACCATTAGCTACAATGAATTTACTATTTTCTATTTACTTACTGAGAAGTATATTGCGGGCTGGAGTTTAGACTCCTAGATGGAAAATTGACCCAAATAACTAGCCCTTTGTGTTCAGTTTTCTTCTTTGAGGAAAAATATACAAAGTTCCTTTTCACAGTGTCCCATGCTAGAGGTGACAGTGTTGTCAAAGCTGGCGAAGGGGGAGCTGCAATTACCTCACAGAATTGTAAATGGGTTGGGGAGTTAAGTGAAATCTTAGTAAGATTTAATATGCACATGTTCTCCATTGTGATATATAGAAACGCAAGTTTAAATGCTTATAGGAAACCCTTATGTGTATCCAGGAAGACATCATTGGTAGGGAGGGTACAAATAGTTCCTCTTTTCTCTTTCTTTCCTTGCCCTCCGGCTCCCTGCCCCCTCTCTTATTTCAGTCCTTTCTTTTGTCTTTCTCAGTCTAGTCTCATCAAAGGACACTGAAGCCACCCAAAGTCACTAGATTTCCTATTTAATAAAAATGAAATATCAAAGGTGTTTAATGTGTACAGTATTATGGTTTTATAATCACTTTAAAACATATTTTGGTCTCAATATCAAACAATAATTTACACTTAAATGATCTTTATCTTAGTCTCAAGATTAACTTTTTAACTTAGGTGAATTGGATTTAAAAATTTTTTTTTCTGCTACTCAGATAGTCTTCATTGTTCAAATGTAGCTGAAAACCAGTAACTGTGGTTCTTTAAATTCAAATTTAAGCTACTTAACAATTAAACACAATTTAAAATTTAGTTTCCTCATTGCACTAGCTATCCTTGAAATGATCATAAGCAATGATTTGCAGAAAAAGCTCTTGAGTTTCTCAGAAAAAATTGCCCCGTAGCCTGGGTATCCACAACAGATGAATTCATCTTAAATCACTGCCATGTTTGGACTTAACCCATGATTCGTAATGTTGAATTACTCACCCCCAATAGCTCTGATTCCCAAACATCTAATTCATGGGACAAAAGCACTTTAAATCTGACATGTGATGAGATTTTGCTACTGGTTAGGGATTGAGTCTCAGATCTTTTTAAGAAGCCAAGCTGGGAATTTTCAGGGCAGAGCACACTAATCATTCAATCCAGATTTCTTCCTTTTCTTTCGTGAGATGCTGTGTTGTTCAGGTTGACCTCAAACTCACAGTCCTCTTGCCTTCTCCTCCTGAGTGCTACGAATCCAAATCCGTGTGAACACTACCATTCCCAGCTTCAACCCTAGATATTTTTTTAAACCTTTATTATCATATCAAATTAAATTGCCAGAAAACGACATTTCCTGACAATAAATTTACCTCCTTTCAGAGGTATCTTTTTCAATCTTCAGTTTATATTAACTTCATTTATTCAGTGAATATTTATGAAGGTCCTGATGTGCCCAGCCCAGTTCTAAGCATAGGGAGATCTTTCTTCTCCTGTGACTGCTAAGTCGTTATGCCCTTTATTGAAGACTTTATTAAAGTGTCAGTAGCAGAAATGGCCGCATGCACAATGTCTGGCTTTTTGAGTTTTATGTTTAATAAAGATCCACTTAATAAATTCCAGCAAGAAATTAAATGCTAGGAACAGTTTCTAGTATGATTTATTATGATTCCTTCTGCAAAAGAATATTGCTTTGCTACAGAGGAACTATGTTAAACTCCAGCTATGGCTTGAATTATCGCCCTGCCAGTATCATGGCCTGCCTCCTTCCCTCTCCTCCGCAGCCTCACACTTCCTCCAGATCCCATCCCTCTCTTTCTTTGTCTCTCTGTGTGTGTACCCCCCCCTAAGAATCCTTTTTAGAGATACAGTTTATATAAATGGGTAAGGAACAGCGGAAGAGCAGGAAGAGGAGGGCATTCCCAACATCAACCCAGGAAGGAGTAGGAAAGCTGCAATTCTCTCCTGAGAGATGTTATTTACTCCTCAGCGAAGCTTGGATATGTATACTTATGATAAATGTAAGCTTTGGAAGCCTTTGAAGATTGAAGTTTTAGCTCTGACCAACCACACATTGCTCTTCAGAAACCTGAGGGAAATTGCTAAGGCTATCTACTCACTCTCTATAGTTTTTCTGGAAATTAACTCCTGAATTTTAATAAATGTATTCAGACAATCAGGTGGGACATGCCACAGGCAGGCTAGAGGTAATGTTCTCATATTTTCAGTCTAATCTTCTGTCTACCAAATTTAAGCTAGACAATATTAAGAGAGGCTTGGAAATTATTATTGAAATACCAATTTCTAAAATATCAAATTAACAGACATTTTTAGTTGTCGGTTGGTCGGTTGTTTTTGAGACAGGGTCTCATGTAGCCTAGGTTGACTTTGAACTCCTGATCCTCCTGCCTCCATCTCCTTTGTGCTGGCAGTACAGGAGCACACCACCTGTCTTGGATACAGTTATACAGACTTAATTATTCAGTTGCCATCAAGTACCAGGCACCGTACCGGTCTGGGTGGTTAAAGGTAAACTAGCTAATGAGTTTGTCCAAAGGAGGACCAAGACACCACTCGGTGGGTTGTAGGCACTCAGTCAGTTTTGGACAACTGAAGAAAGAACTGCCTCTTCCTCTCGAGGTTTACAATATCAAGAGAACCGGTGTGTCCTCAGCAAATCCAAAGGAGAATTTTTGCTTCAAACCCATGTTATGTTAGCTACTGTGTAGAAACCTCAGAAGGAAGAGGCCTGAAGCTAGAACTGCAGCAAAGGAGTGTGAAAATCACGCTGCTCTCCCACTCTGCATACACGCGTGTCCAACTGCTGGGGTGTGAGCTCATCTGTGCCGATTCTGCATGTCCACAGGGGACACTCTGAGGATGCATCACTGCACAGATACACAGCTACCGCACACTAGTTGTTGCATTTGGCGAAGGCTCACACATAAAGGCAAGCTATGCTTAGTGTCTGAAGATGTGCATGCCCCCTCTTCCTTTACCGAGCTCATTCCTGGACCTTCCTTAGCTGTCTTGCATCTGGGGATGGCAGTGGGTCTATCATCCTTTAAGGTGGTTCTTGTCCACATTGCTCTAGTGCTACCACTGTGCCCCTGTCATTTCTTTCTGGAATAATGAAATCACGGGCATAATCATCATCCTGATCATGCATCATTACTATTTATAATTCGTGCCTTTTAGGAGAAATCCAACCTTTGCAGTCTTCTAATCCTCTTTTACATATTTGAATCTTGGTTTCTAATTAATAGCAGCTGCCTTTCCCACAGAGAGAGAAATCCTCTTTGAACAAATACCAAAGTATAAGAGAAAGTATATTAAGTTTTGTCCCCGAGATCTGGATCCCTAAAGTCTTCACATTATTCCTAAAATTAAGTACATGCCCTTAACAGGCCACCTGCTTTGTCATGCCTCAGGTCTCTTGATGTGTAGAGGAAGTACCTTATGAATTCACATGATGTCTCTGAGAAGGTCTCAGGTTGTACTTTATTATGTGAAGTACGACAGTAGGCTAAAAATTAGGAGACTGAATTGTATACAGGAGTGTAATTTTAAGCTCTGTAAATATGTGGTTTACTTCCATATTTATTTCTCATGTAGGATAACCATAGAGTTTAACTCTCACTAGGCTAGGACCACCACACGGAGCCCCTGAGCTCTGGCCATGTGTGGCATCACAGCCTCTGCTCTCTCCCTGCATGCCATCTCTAACCTGTGTCCCATATGCTTTCTCATAGCATCCCCCCGAATAGCAGGGTCTCCATGTGTCTTAATCTGCCTATTTCCAGCAATGAGCACAGTATTCTGCACTCGAAGAATGAGGCAGGAGAATCATGGAGTTCCAGGCCAGCCTGGGCTACCTAGTAAGACCCTGTCTCAAAAACAAACAAACAAACAAAAAAAAAAAAACCCAAGGGCTGGCAAAGTTTTCTCAGCCCTTGGAGCACTTAGAGTTGTTAAGTAAATAAGTGACTTTTTTTCATAGGTGAGTTCATTTTATTCTGTCTTATCAGTGTACAAAATAATACCACAATATAAAAATGCTTTGCCTAGCTCATCAATGTTTTTCATCATCCTTCCTAATGTGGGGGTCACCAGACAGAATGTGACTATTGGTGGAGCCCATGGCGCAGGGAGTGATACAGAGAGGCGTATGGTATTGACTGCAGGTGTGGTGTGTATAAGTAAAACACAAACTTAAGTAGACACTGGACGTTTTAAGTCACATTCATACTAAGACATGTATTTTGAATTATGATAAATACTTTTCTCGGTGCATGTGATTTCTCTCCTAAGTCTGCCTCTTTATATAATGCATCTCTTTGCCACAGATGTCTTGGCATTCTTCACTCACAGCAGGATTTGTTCTATGAATCCTGAAGAAGAATGGCAATTTGAATAAAAATGGCCCCCATAGATCATCATATACTTGAATGCTTAGTTGCCAGGGAGTGGAACTGTTTGGAAGGATTAGAAGGATTAGGAGGCGTGGCCTAGTTAAAGGACGTGTATCATTGAGGATGGGATTTGAGGTTTCAGATGCTCATACCAGGCCAAGTAATGATCTCCCCCACACCCCATCTCTCTGCTTCAGGACCAGGGTGTAGCTCTCAGCTACTTCTCCAGCACCATGTTTGCCTGCCTGCCACCATGCCCCCTGCCATGGTGATAATGAACTAAACTACTGAAACTGTAATTAAGCCCCCAATTAGATGCTTCCCTTTATAAGAGTTGCCTTTGTCATGGTGTCTCTTCAGCAATAGAACAGTGACTAAGACAGAAACTGAAGTTCTTTTTAGCAGTGCATATCTCCTTCATATTTCCAGATGTCTTTAAAATGTTTGTGAAAAATTGGTACTGATCTGTCTTACTCCTCCTCTTCTGATAAGTGTGTGTGTTGCTTCCTTTAGGGGGATTCTCTATGGGGGGCTGCATGGCGATGCATTTAGCATTTAGAAATCACCAAGATGTGGCAGGAGTTTTTGCTCTTTCTAGTTATCTGAACAGAGGATCTTCTGTCTACCAGGTAAGTTCCAGATTGTTCAAAAAACAATCGTAACATGAAACATAGACCCATTGAAACTAAAATAAAGCGATAATTAAGGAATAAAATGTAGTGCCTAGTCAGTATAAATTAAATGTATCTGGAATTCACGGCCAGGTGAGTCATGTTGACTCCGGGAGGCCTCTATGTTCAGGAGGTACCTCATGAAAAGGACAGTTATAGAGGAAGGATGTGTTTAGCATTATGAATTCTTTACACAGAACTAGATGTACAAGACTATAGTCAGACCTGCTTATTATGAGTCTACTCAGAAGTCAATTATAAAGCCAATACTTACTTGACATCAGTATCCAAGCTTATGACTGTTCTACAGGATGGTGTTACAGCTTCATTACCGAAAGCTGACCAGAGCATTAGAAAGTGCTTCTATTCTTCCATTCTGTGTACCTCAGCTCCAGACTTTTCCTCTCCCCATGAAGAGGTCTGTCTCGGCATTTCACTCAGTTTCTTGCGGAAATGCTTTAATGGCCTTTGAAGAGTCCTCAGTAGTGTAAACACAGGGCACAAACCCACACAGCCCTCACAGAGGCCTGCCCACTGGCATACCTTGCACACCTCGCTCTGTACCACCTCTGCTCCCTCTTTACTTACAGAGGCTGTAGTAATCTAGGAACGGTCTTCTCTGATGGATTGCCTAAGTGAACTGTCTTCACACCTTCCTCTAGGTTCTTCAGCAACGTGACCGCACGCTCCCTGAGCTATTTCAGTGTCATGGCACAACCGATGAGCTAGTCCTTCATTCTTGGGGTGAGGAGACAAACTCAAAACTGAAGTCTCTAGGAGTGAGCACAACATTTCACAGTCTCCCGAATGTGTATCATGAGCTAGACAAGACTGAGCTGGAGAGGCTGAAATCGTGGATTCTTACAAAGTTGCCAAGTGAGATCAGCAGACAGAATGAATGAATCCTGACCAACATATTGATCATTGATCTTACATTTGAAATTGTTTTCTTATTTGATCCTCACAGAAATTAAGCTTGGTGAAATGGTCAGCGCCCCCATATTATATAATCGAATTGTATGATATCTGTTTTCAATCAACAAAATTGTCTTGAGAGTCATCATGTCGTACATTGGAATGTATCGTATGAGAAAAGAAAAAAATGTAAAATGTTAAAGAAAACAAGAGTACATGATGTCAGGAGGAAACAGAGGGAAATAAATGGGAGCCGTATTTGATCCAAACACATTACATACATGTATGAAGTTCTAAATCAATAAAAAGTGAGGCTTAGCTTAAAATATTTACTGTGTTTTCATCTGCAGTCTTCCCAAACAAAACCCCAATTTTCCTAGTCAGTTGTAAGCTTGTCCAACTGAAAAGAACTCGATCCTTGAGCCACCTGACATGTTGATTCTAGAAGCTTCTGGCATGCTTTCTTTTACCAATGGGCTTGTTGAAACTGAAGTTTTTGGATAGAAGTGTTCAGGATATGGAGCCCTGTTAGATATTAGGTATTCTACCAAGTTGTCTGTTGTGTGACAAGAACACCAGGAGTGTCACAAAGAAGACTGTAACAGACAGGAACAAGGGAATAGCTCTCTTCAATACTTTCAAGAGCAATAAACCTGTAGCTAAGTCAAAAAGGAACTTTTTAAAATGGCAAATGGAAAAATCTATTAATTTCAAATAGTATCTGACATGAGTGTTTTAGCATCTTAACTATCCTATGAAATGTCAAGTGTGTTTTAGGGCAACTGCTTAAGAATGTCATACCTTTGTGATAGAAGTCAAGAATATTTTATGGCTGGGAGGGAATTCAGAGATTAGCATTTTACACATAAGGAAATTTGAGGTGCAAAGAAGCACAGTGGGGTGCTCCTGATCCTGGTTATGCAGGGCCAGCACACATTTCCCCTGACTGATGCTGTTTTGGCTATGCTTCCCACCATGATGGAAAGTATAACTAAAAATTTATATGAAATTAAGACTTTCTACTGTAGATATTTCCTTTCATTTGTAGATATATTATACCCGTGGTGTTTGGGATCCATGATTTTTGCTGGCTTGCCAAAGGGATAAACTGGGTTGGTGTCCATGTTCCTCAGTGCAATCACAGCTGGTCCAATTTCCTGTTTATAGACCTGGTGGATATTTGTATATAAAGGTATTCTTATTATTATATTCTTATTATATTATGTTATATATAATATTCTTATTATTATTATATCTTATTATTCATCATTTCTCTACTTAGAGTTCTTATTTCTGAACTCTATTGAGTCTGTAGAGACTGAACTAAAATAGTCCAGCAGTTCAGAGCTGTTGCTTCAGTGGATTGCCCCTGAGCCTGTTTCTCTTTTTTGTGACCTGTTTCCAGTGCCTTACTGTGGATATATGATCACATCTCTATATCTCCCTGCTATGTCTCCTCTGCTGTCTTTCAACATGTCAGTTAACAGGTAATTTTGGTGTTCAAACCCTACTCATTGACCCTATAATTTTGGCTCCCTTGTCCTGGATTCAGTGGTTCCTCCATCTCTGTTCTCTTTTTCTTCTGTTTTACTTGTTCTACGGTGTGCCATCAAAGCTAGTGGCTCGTGCTAGTAACTAACAAGCCTTGCATGCTCCCAGCCTATTCTGCCTTCAGAAAAGCATTCCTATTCTCGGTGGGAAAACTTTCACCACTGACCCTTGTCCACTTCAGCCTCTCCTGTCACAACACATGTGCTCAGTAACTCTCCCTCTCCCCCGACCTTCCTCTCACTTTCCTGAGAAATGTCACACCCCTTCACAGCATTGCCTGTAGTATATTATTCCCACTGATTGGAATTCTGTCATCTCCTTCGAGAGACAAAACTCTTATATTTCAGATACGGATATTGAGAGGCCTATACCCACTTGTTCTGAGCAGAAATGACAAGTTCTTCTTTGTCCTGCATGTTTCTGTATTTATCTCTTACATGTCAATTAGCTTTCACTACAAATTGAGTTGAAGGGCAAGGATTATAGTTCTTGGTGCCTGCACAGTGAACTAGCACACACTAGACATGCAGTCATGGATGATGCCTGCATTATTATTTTTTTCTGGATTGCATAACCATTAGATTTATTTGACCATCCTTTAGACTTCATTTCACAACAATTAGGGATGCATTACTAACTTTTTTGGTTATATTTCATTTTTGTGGAAGCAACACTGTATAGCCAAATACAGAATTTATAAATCTGCTTCCACCTGATTCCAGGTAAACACGGAATATCAGTAGAAAGCTTTTCCTTGAAGGATACGGATCGGTATAACTCCCATTCAGTAGCTACTACCAATCAAATGCAGTTTATAATGGATGTGCAACTTTGGGAGATATCAGGTAACCATAAATCAGGATGAATACTGAATTATCCTAAATTTTGGTCCAGATTTGTTGTTGGCAACCCTGAGAAGCATGTAATGACATTTTGAGCAATGTCTGTGTGCATCAATATTTAACAGCTGATTTGTTTTTAAAGTCTATTAGTAAGTAGTCATAATTTGTAATTTATTTATTTAAATAATTAATTAAAAGTTAAATAATTCATTTGTTAACAACTGTTTATTAGTCAATGATCATTGTTTACTTTTTCTATTCAAATTATAGGATCATTCATTTCCATTTCACTTTTGGTGGTTGATATAACTATAATGAGATGTCCTAGTTTGAGAAACTACCATGCTAGAGGTAGTTTCATGCTGAACCATAATTATTGTTGAGCATCTGTTCTGAGCCTGGGCCCTTAGGTTTCCGAGACACCAATCTTGACAACCAAACATGGCTCCCCTCTCATGGAACTCACTGATTATTGGAGATACAGAAAACAGTCCAACAACTGGTAACAATATGTTAAGTGGAATATTCTTATTCTCTTGGTATTCTTCCAGACGTTTTGATTTTGAGAAGCTACTAAAAGAAACAAAATTTTCTTAGATGTTCCTTACTTAACTTTCTAAGTGGGATTAGACAGAGTTCCAAAAGACATACCCAACATACACCCAGGTGATGAACACAAACTGAGAGAACTATAAGATTGAAATCACGGTGAATACACATAAAAGAAACCAGCAAACTAAGTAATAAGTCAGTTTTTTTCTATTGCCCCAGGGTCTGTTTGTATTGGCTGACTATCCTTGAAGTTTCAATTCTCCTGTTTAAATCTCCTTAATGCTAGGAGTACAGGTTCAGGCCACCACACCCAGCTAAATGAGATAGTTATTAATTACAAGGAGTTCAAGTAATACAGTTGAGAAACTTTAACCCTAAGAGACTACATATTGCAAGACTCCATAGAGTTTATGTGTCAACAGTAATATAAACAGAATTCACTGAGAAAAATGTATACAAAACTGGTCCGTGACTCACAATGAGGTTGTGTCCAAATAAACTCATTGTAAGCAGAAAGTTTTCTAAGTCAAAAGTGCATTTAGTATATCTCATCTGTAGCACATCATAGGTCACTGTCTCCATCTATTATTGTAGAATGTGGGTTGTGATGAGCGAAGAGCTGTGAGCTGTGACTGTCTTGCATCTTAACTGAAGGTCTTAACACACATTGTACCCTTAGAAAAAAATCTAAGTTCAAAATTAGAAACACAGAGTTTCCATTCGATATGTAATTTCAGTGTATCACACAGTTAAAAAAGAGTTCATTCAAACCACACTAAACTATATGAAACAAACACATATGAAAATACGTATCTAGGGAGGTAGAAAGAGAAACAGGGACACCTAGAGAAAAGTATGCGCATGTGTTGAGGACAGCTAATGGAGAAAATGGGTTTTTAAAATGGTAAATCTACTCCTTCTCTGGGATATGATGTAACTGAAAACACGGAGGAGTCAAAGCACAAATTTAAAACAAAACAAAGCTGTGCCATAGAGATGTGTTGGTAAATACCAACTGTAGTAGTTACTTTTCTGTTGCTGTGATTAAAAATTCATGGCCAAAAGTGACTTATGGGAGAAAGAGTTTATTTGGGCTTATGATTCTCAAGGAATAAATAGGAAGGCATGGCAGCAAGCGGCATGCATCGCTCAAGAGTAGGAAGTTGAGAAATCACATCTCTAATAGCAAACATGAGGCAGAGAGAGAAAACTATGAGTGGGATGAGGCCATGAACTCTCAAAGCCTGCTTCCAGTGGCACAATTCCTCTTAGCAAGGCTGCAATTCCCGAACTTCTCCAAAGAGCGCCACCAACCGGGAACCAAATGTTCAAATACCTGAGCCCATGGAGGACTTTCTCATTAAACCA
Organism: Cricetomys ansorgei; assembly: GCA_026225945.1. Classification (NCBI taxonomy): domain Eukaryota; kingdom Metazoa; phylum Chordata; class Mammalia; order Rodentia; family Nesomyidae; genus Cricetomys; species Cricetomys ansorgei. The sequence continues at coordinate 11,365,358 of JAMJFZ010000116.1, forward strand.
CCATATCAATTCATCAATAAAGGAGGCGTGCTATGGAACATCAGAATCTTCTATAGTGAACATTTTAACACTAAGCTTTAAAAATTAATAAAAATGGAATTAAATTACATGTGAGAGCATTTTGTAGTTGCTAAGATATGTGAATCACAGCAGTTCTGTAAGTTACTGGAATGCCATATAGAGGTCACATTTCATTGTTCCAGAGAAATCCACTTCGTGGCTTTTACTTCTGGTTTATAACTTCATCTGTGCTTCTGGATGACTCTTCAGGCTTACCCTTACGGACTACCATGAGTCACTTCGTACACAGTTTTGTGCACAGTTCATATGAAAGTTACGACTCCATCACTTACCCGCCTAAGATTGCTGTTGTCTGATTTCTGACTCAGTAAAGTCAATTCATTGGTCAAAGGAATATTGGCTCATCTAGTCTTATATTCTCCTAACTCATAATGCTTCTAATCATATCTAAACGTGAGATACAAAGTACTTATGAACACAATTCCATGACCCTACTAACTGTAATTCTAACTAAAGTTTAGCAGAAAGCCCTCAATCGCCAAATGTAAAGATCTTCCTGACTGTACCCCCTCTGATTCTATTCAGTGCCTCAGTGGGTGTAGAAGTCTGACATGTACATTTGCTTAGTTTAAAAATGCCCATGAGCCGGGAGGCAGTGGCAGTGCACACCTTTAATCCTACTACTGAGGAGGCAGAGGCAGGTGGATCTCTGTGAGTTCAAGGCCAGCCTGGTCTACAGAGTGAGTTCCAGGACAGCCAGAGTTACAACAGAGAAACTCTTGTTTTGATTAAAAAAAAAGAAGAAGAAGAAAAGGAAAAAACAAAAACAAAAACAAAAAATACCCATGAATTGGGGCATATACTCTTTAAAATGGCAGACGAAAGTTATTTTCACAAACAAAAGTTCTAGCTGGAGAACTGAATTCTGTAGGTGACCGTACCCAACCTGAAGCTGGACTCACAGAATTCTACTTCAACAACCACCCTGGAGGATACTCTCTTAATTCAAAAGTCACCTTTGGATGGCTTTGAAAAAAAATGTCAGAATGTAATTACATAAATCTTTAAAAATACCTAGTAAAATGACCGACAAGGACAACTTACTGTATGGGAAATTTTGAAGGAAATACAACTGTACTTTAGAGTTTCTCTTGCCAATATGTTGAAATGCCTGGAGTTTTAAGTAAATCATCCTTTAAGACCCTTAACTGTCTTGCATGGGTTGGGGGCCACGTGGGTGAATATCTTGCATGCATGGATGAGATCCAGGTGGCGAGAGTAAAGAGAAGATTGTTAGAGGAGAGCTCTGGGAACATCAAACACTGTGGATTTTGACAAGGGAGTATAAATACTGAAACCGTGCAGGGATGTAGAGATTCCAAAATGCATAGTATCTTTGGCCAATCTTCTTTAATTAAAATTATTTGTATTTTTTAATATCAACAAGCGATTTGCCTGAATGTGTGTATATATTCATACAAATAAGCATCTTAATGACATACACATATTATAGGCATTTATCCTTTATGTTTAGATAAATGTATACTTATGTGTTCACAGGTTTTTAGGGACAGAAGTGATCAGTATATAATTGAAGAAAAAATATCTATTAAGCCTTTATGTCCTAATTTTCTTGACAACAATTCCAAGATTGTAATATGTAAAACTGAAAAGGATAACTATTTTTTAAACACATGGACTTCTAGGGAAGTCCAGTCCATGACGGTCTGCATCATGCTTTTGTTGTTGTTGACGATCTCCCATGCCCTGATAAGCCTGGCATACTTTCCTTATATGGTGACCATCAATATCTATAGACAGCTGTTCCCAGGAGGGCCAGGGCTACATCAAACAATTAATTCAAGGGTGCAATTTCTTTCTGTGAAGCATGTAGCTTTCTATTTTTAGTAATTATTCTGTCTTTTCTAAAATAGAGATTATTCTCTATTTATCTGTTTATGATACAGACCTTGCAAAGTTGTGGAGTAGTTGGAATCCTTCTGCACTGTTGACCAGGATGCAAACTAACGTAGTCAATATGTAAAGCAACATTACAGTTCTGCAAACAACTAAAACTGAACTTGCTTTATGATCTGGTGGTTCTTCTCGATATATATCTGAGTAAATTAAAAATAGGATCTTTCAGAAATATCTGTACACACATGTTCATAGCAGCATCATTGATGACCCAAATGTCTATCAGCAGATGAACAGAAAGCAAAATGTGGTATGTATGTATATATACGTGTGTGTGTGTGTGTGTGTGTGTGTGTGTGTGTGTGTGTATTCAACCTTGAACAGAAAGGAAATTCTGACACATGCCCCAATGTAAATATACTTTGATTTTGATAAGTGAGGGCATCCAATTGCAAAGAGACAACCACTATGGGAGGCAACTGAAGTAGCCAAATTCAAAAGAATAGATAGTATAATGGTAGGGTAAGATAGACAGGAAAAAGAAGGTTGCTCAGAGGGAAGGAGACAGAGACAAAGACATAGAATAAGTTAGATGAGGAAGAAGAGGGGGAGAAAGAAGAAAAGAGGAGAGGGCATACCTATGCACAAAAATATACCCTTCAAAGGAATTCCCCAGTGATCTGTGTCCTGTCTCCTAAAGTCTTCACTACCTCCCAACAGCCCATTAAATTATGAATACATTTTGCTAGTTTCCTCTCTGGACCTGACAAAAAGCAACTACAGAGCAGAGAGTACTAAAGTCCATGGTTTGAGCTGTTACGATTCATCATGGTTGGGAGACAGGGTGGGAATGTGCTGCAGAAGTTTATTTCTAGTTATGTTTAAAATGGTTGTTTTGTACATTTTTGGGAAAAGGGCTGCCTAAGCCTTGGCCTTTAGTATTGTCTTTGGCTTTATGTAAAAGGAATGTTTGACACCTCAAGATCTGCACATGCTATCAATAGAACACCCGAGGTGCTTCTGTGTTGATAAAAACAAAAACCCTGAGATCAGACGATTGGGATTCCACTGTCTAGTATGGTGCTTGCCGTGGCAGGTGGTTCCCTCTACTGAAGTCTGGAAGGGTTTGTAACTATGAAAATACCTCTTGTCCTTAGAAAAGTATAGAAAGGCACAACATCACACTGGCTACATACAACATGGAGACAAGGAAGAAGAGGAAGAAACCCCAGACCTCACAGAGTCTGGTAATAAAGATAAAGTATGATCAGGACAGTTCCCAGAAGACAGAGATTAAATGGTGGTGGAAAAGAATGCCAAACCACCAGGATGTTTCAGCCAGAGATTCTTCCCACTGGCCCAGGACCCCTTGCTTTGGAAGTTGCAACTTGGAGCCCAGAAGCCACTGATTTAAACTGACCAGTTTTTTTCCCTGCAAACCAGACTCTCTTAAAATCTAGAAAAGTGTTTCCTCAGGGTCAGCACACAGAAGCTGTCTTCCAGAACTGGCAGAGGTTAGAGTCAACTAGATGGTATTGGTTTTGGAGTAATTGGAGAGCGGCTGAGGCTTGGTGCTATGAGAGGCCAGGAGAGGCAATTGGAAAAAGTGTAGCCTTAGTGGAAGTTGAAGGTCCAGATTGAAAGGATCATGCAAAGAAGTTGAGGCATGGCGTCATGAAGAGAGTCTATGAAAAGCTATTGGTGAAAGCGCAGCCCAGTTGCATCAAGGGACCCCATCAGTTTTGGAGCTAGTAGATGGAATGACCATCACCAAGAACAGCAGCAGTTGTGGAGTGGAGCCAGCCAGAGCCTAGAGGACAAGTGTGTGTGCCGCAGAGGGCAGCCAGAGAAGTTATCCAAGCCCTTTGGAGGAACCCAAAAAATGGTGAGTGAATTCCAGATAATTGGACATTGATAATGTTTTTCTGCCATCCAAAGACATTTTGTGAAGATGTCTTTGAAACGTTCTTCAGAACTCTGAACTAAAACATATTTCTTTAAAAATTGCCAGATACAACCATGCTGGACATTGTGAAAGGCTTGATAGATATTCGGTTTCATTTGGTCCTATCCATCTCAGCAAGCCTTGTGATTGTTCCTCTTGTATTTAGTTTTGCTGGTGTAGTGTTAAATTGTGTTGTAGAAATAAAGCAATTTTTTTGATTGGCCTATACAGAAGGGGGAAAATGTTTATTTCTAGTTGTGTTTAAAATGGATGTTTTGTGCATTGTTGGGGGGAAGGGCTGCTTAGGCCTTTGCATTTTGTATTATCCAAAGGTGTTGGGTTTACGTAAAAGATGTTTGATTCCTCATGATCTGCATGTGCTATTAACAGAAACCCCTGAGATCAGATGATAGGGATCCACTGTCCAGAATAGCGCTGGCCATGACAGGTGGTTCCCTCTGCCGAGGCCTGGCAGGGTTTGCATGTAGGAAAATGCCTCCTCGTCCTTTTTGGTGAGCAGTTCCACTGCAGGGATGTTCAGAGGCTTGCTCATAGTGCCAGAAAGCAGAGAAATGGAAATGTCTGTGTTCTTTTTTCCCCTTTCCCCCGTTTTCTAGTCTCAATCATCAGCTCATGGGATGGTAACACCAGCATTCAAGGTGTTTCTTCCCATATCTGTTAAACCTCTCTAGAAACACCATCATAAACACACTCAGAGGTGTGTCTCATAGATGATCTGAAATCACCTAGGTGGAGATTAACCACCAGATCCATCATTGGATTGATGAGATTGGAGCTCTCACAATCACTTCCTGAAAAACCTGTCCTCTGGCTGTTGTACAGGGGCCCCATCTCTCAACACATGAGCTTTGGGTTTTTTGTTGTTGCTGTTGTTGTTTTGTTTTTATCCAAACATGACATATACTGAGTTTTAATTTTCTAGTATGAAAAAGTGAACACTACACATATAATTACAACTACAAAACTATATGCCTAAATGGTTAAATGGTAAGTTTTAACACTTAATAAGTAGGATAATAAAGTGTAACCCACTGTCAACAATGAAGAAATGCTTTGCATGGAATGATAATCTCTTCCTGAAAGTACGACAAACATAGGGGAAGAGAAGATAGGGTAGACATCCCCAAGGAGAGATTACAAACATTAGCAAACATTACTGTGAGAAGATTATAGCTGTTCAAGTAAACATATACACTGGTTTAGAACTGAACTAATGAATTCCAGCTCAGTAAATATTTTGGCCCCTAAATTCTCTTTTTAAGTGAAGCAATAATATTAAATTTTGAGATCTATTTTGCATAGGGCTGGCGTGGTGGCTCAGTCAGTAAATAGCGTCCCTTGCAAGTACTAGGACTCAAGTTTAATATTCCAGAACATATATTTAAAAAATAAGCCATCTATCATGGCTGTGGGTGTAATTCAGGTGCTTGGGAAGCAGAGATAGGCAGATTCTGAAGTTCAATGGCAAACAGGCCTAGACTTCTTGATGAACTAGAGGCCAATGACAGATGCTGTCTCAAAGAACATGGTAGATTCCACCTGAGAAAAAACAGCTGAGGTTGTCCTCTGGATTCCACATGCACATGAACATTTGTACATACATGTAACCCCCAAACATACAAACATATAAACACAGACACACACCAAGGTTATTTTAAAGATGAATTAATAAACATGTATTTATTGGGTATCTAATACTCAGACTAGAACAAGGAATGTGCTAACATATCATTATTAATAAAGAAAGCTTGACTTCTTTATAAGAAACAGCATACCATGTCTGAATTGTTGCTTCTATCACTAAAAAACACTCCTGGGATGGTCCCTGAGATAAGTTATTACTACAAGCAAACAATGGATAATGTATCTGGAGCCTCTAGCTGGAGGAAATATTGAGAGTTTTGCCTTTACTTTAGATGTTTAAGGGCACTCATTTCTTTATCCCTTTATTTTATGAATATAAGAATGTTAAAAAAAATCAGAGTAACTTAAAATGATTTAAAAACAAGATGTTTTCACACTATCTTTGACGCGTGTTTTAGATAACACACAATCTTTCACTCACATGCATTGTAACTCATTTTGACCATGATATTCCAAGGAAAAGATTAATTAGATGTTACTGAGCTTGACTGCGAACATATGGTTTTAGACTGCTGACAGGGCACTTTGCAGAGGCCGGAGTAACCGCACCATGAAATCCCATGTTAACCCGTGTATTTGCTCGTGGCTACATCTGTAAGCAAAAATGTAAACATCTGAAACACTGAGGTGATATTCTTGAAACAGAAAACTCCTTTTACTTGAAGCATAAACTTTCTAAAGTTAATATTGAGGCATCTTTGATTGCTACCAGACCTCACCGAATCTGAAGTGAGGCTGCGGGTCCAGCCTGTTGTTTATGGAACATAATCTAATTACCTGTAGATCAATGTGGGAAAATAATCCAGCATTTAATGCAACATCGGTGAACTTTTAATACTTCAGAAGATGTATTTTATGTGCAATCTTTTAGTATGTGTTATAAGTAAAAAGGTTTTGTGGAGTTGTAGAGAAACTAAGATTCCTTTCTCCCTGTATATCATATAGATAGCCTTGTTTTCTAAAAGAATATTGTTTACTTCCTACAGAGGTTTCTATGACACAATTACCCTGTATGTGAGTCCCTGAATTCAAGTATAATCTTTTATCGAGAAGATGTCTCATTGCCAATATGGTGATGACGTGGAACTCCACGCTTCCTTTGCTTTATGTAGGAATCCTCACAATTTAATAACGTTCCTGAGTACCTTTAGCACACTTGTTTAAGGACTCAAGAGAAGAGGTTGGAGCTGTGTAGTTATCTTATTGGAAAAGGGAACAAAGGTATGGCTCTCAGGTCTTGCATTTGCTTGGAGTGCCTGCAATATTGCTTTTATTATAGTGAGCTTAAACCAGCATTAGCAGCTTTTCTATCAAAGAAATTAGTTCTTATGTGAATGGCCAATAAATAAAATTGTTATACAGTTGAATAACAGGGGCATGTAATGAAACTTGATTTCCTGCCAAAGAAACATATGGACATTTAAAAAAAGAAAAGAAAAAGAAAGGAAAATGTGTTCTCTGTGGTCTATGTGGGCCCCTGAGGGATGGTGGAAATCATCCACCTATGGTATCTGGATTCTATCCACTTGGGAGCACCAGATTCTTTTAGACAGGGCACTGTTCTTACTGTCTTGGGCTCTTTGGATGTGAGAAGATATGGTCTCCTGTGGAGGGAGGGAAAGGGAGAGGCACAGTTTTCAAAAGTTACCAGGTTTTGTTTAACACATTTTCTCTACAATATGATGCTAAGCAACATGACATATTTTTAGTAATTATAGCATTTTTCCTATCTCAAAGCAGGCAAGGAACCCCCTCACACACACACACACACCACCACTACCTTTGTACATGTCTATATCAGACCTCATGTTTCGTTCAGAAAACTTTGTGGACCTTGACTATTCCATTCATTTTCGTAAGTTGGAGGGCAGTCTTTTTGTTTTTATATATATATATATATATATGTATACACACACACACATATATATATACACACACACACACACACACACACACACACTCTCTCATGATGCCCTTGGTCTTTTGTAACATCTAAAATACCCAATTATAAACAAAGAGGTGGTGGCACAGACCTTTAATCCCAGCACTCTGGAAGCAGAGGCAGATGGATCTCTGTGAGTTCAAGGCCAGCTTACTCTACAAAGGGAGTTTCAGAAACAGTCAGGGCTGTTACACAAAGAAACCCTGTCTTGAAAAAAAATAATAATAATAATAATAATAATAATAATAATAATAATAATAATATACCCGGTTATAAATTTCAAAAGCAGTTGAAAGCCAACTGAAAATACAAGAATATGTAGGATTTTTATGATTATAGCACCTCAAACTGTATATATGGCTCTTAGAAAATGCCAAGAAAATCAGGGCTGTTGACGCACACATTCTAGCTAAGTAGTTTGACTATAGGAAATGATGGGTTAAAATAACATAAAAAGTCAAGCCAGCTCCAATAAATACTCAAAGTTTTTGGAAGTTCTCTGGAATCTGTATGAGGTTCAGAAATTGTCAAGTGAACTATTTGCTAAACAAATCACCAGAAGAATAAAACACAAATCACCATAAGCTTCGAATGTCATTGTTTAAACATTCGATGTTTTTAAGTACAACAAAGAGTTGCCTACTTCCCCACAAATGATACTATCATTGTTAAGTAATCCGAGGCTCTTAGCAAACATTCAGACTGTGTGGAAGAAATAAATGGTGCGGGGAAGTTTTCAACAGCTACCAGCAATTTTGTCAACACATTTTATTGGCTACTGTGCTACTGAGGCTCATGACACAGGCGATGTTAGTAACTAGAGCGAACAGCATGGCCTCAGAGCAGTTGTCAGAAATTGGCTTTAATTAGAGTCAGGTGCGTTATCTTGCAACTGGGTCCACCTCCATCGTGAAGCCTCCACTCTCCTACCTCTATTTTGTTTGTCGGGTTTTGCTGGGGTGTTCTTGTTTTTTTTTTTCTTAGTCTGGTTATCACCTGTTTTTGTTTTTTGTTTTTAATTTCAGCTCAGACTTCTAATCTTCCCAGAAGCTTTTAAGAGTACCAGGACCGCCCTGGGCTCCCTGGCCTTCTCCTGGGTTCAGACCGGTTTCCACAGCTCTTAGTTTCTAATCCCTCTCCATCATTCTCTCTGCCTGTTCAGCTTCCATTCGCCCGACAGTGTGCTCTCCATCAGAATGGCACCATTTGGCACTTTGTCTCAGCATCTAGCACAATTTCTGCCACTTAAGGGATGCTTGACAGACACTGGATGAATGAAGTCATAAGGGTATGAACAATGAATGAATGGGGATTCTAATATTTGACTTCTGGACCTTGCCATCAAGCACAAAACATTTGGGGAGACAGAACAAAGTGCAGCCTTTGTCTCCTTAAGTTCAAGTGAGAGAGTAGCAAAGACGGTTTCCAAAACACGTAGAATCTCAAGGTTTTACTACATCTCTGTTGATCCCTGGGAGTGGCCCTCCATCAAAACAGCCTTTCCTTTGTCTCCACAATATTTTTGAACTCCATGTACCATGACTAAGCTGAGTTGGCTTTGGTAAGCAAATTGATAGTTAACCACCAAGAGTCATCATCTATTGAACTTCTGATGATAGATTTTGAGTTATTTACAGATTTAGAACATATTATTTGCCTCATGGGGCTGAGACCATCAGAGCAAAACAAACAGCGAATGATAAAATGGGGGCCTGTCTGAGTCTACCAGCACACAACGTAACAGCACAAACCTCATCACATTTGCAGTCTCCTTATCTCGCTCAGTGTGCCTGTGTATGCTTATTTATAGCACATAGCAGTTCCTGGAATGAGGTTGTACGTTCAAGGCCCTCCTTGGCTACTTGAAAGACCCTATCTTAAAAAAAAAAAAAAGAAGTAGGTGAATAAATAGATAAGTTAATATAAAGTAAGCCTGCTGGGGAGTAAGGAGTGTGCTTATTCGTTCTTATTATCAATGTGGTGCAATCCAGGGTCATCTGGGAGGAGGGAACCTCAACTGAGAAGATACTCCATTAGACTATCCCGTAGGCAGATCTATGTGGGGTTTTATTGGTCCATGATTGATGTGGGAAGGCCCAGCTCACTGTGGATAGTGGCCCCTTGGGCAACTGGTCCTGAGAGGTATAAGTAAAGTCGCTGCTGAACATGGGCCTCAAGAGCAAGCCAGTGACATCATTACTTCATGCTCCGGGCTTCAGTTCTGCCTCCAGATTTCTGCTTCTATCCCTGCCCACCCCCCATGATCACCTATGATGTGTAACCCAAATGATGCCTTTCCTCTACCAGCTGGTTTTTGTTATGGTGCTTATCACAGCAATAAAAGAACAAACTAATACAAGGAGTAACGTACATCCTCTCACTATTATTAATGAGATGAACGTGTTATGGCTATGTGAATTCTCTCTGAAATCCACCAGAAACTTGATTCAATAAAAGACCATGGCAGATACACTGTCAACCTGCAAAGTATGACCTTGAGAAAGTGTTCCAGGGGTGTCAATCATGCACTGGTATGGTTCAAACACTATTCCTACAAGTATGTTGCTATTTACAGAGTAAGGATTATAATATTAGAAATGAAATGTGTAGCTGGGTCTCAAATCTAGGCAAAACTCCAGCGAGGGCCCCGTTGTGAGCTACCTGCTACCCCTACAGGTAGCTCACGCACATAACATAGTTGCAGACAAGTGGTAGATTCCCGGTTTATGTTTGCTTATTATACATTTTGCAGGATTAGGGATTAAACACAAGATCTTGCACATGTCAGGCTATTGTTCTATCAACTGAGCTACATCACCAACCCCTTGAACAAATGTTTATTGGCTTAATCAACTAGCAAACAGCTGCACAGGTAGTTTTCCATAAAGAGGCAAGAAGGCCACGGATGTGAAGACAGTTCAGGTAACCGGCCCATGTGGCAGTGAAAGATCCACTAACTGGAGATCTAGGATAGGGATCTTGTCAGAGGTGTGTGCTTGTGATTCTGTGTGTGTGTCTTGTCAGAGATGTGTGCTTGTGATTGTGTGTGTGTGTATTTGTGTGTGTCTCTATGTGTGCTTTATATCAGCATATATAATAGTTGAAGGTAACAAATTCTAACCTTAAAGTGAGATTTAGATATCATATTCCAATTTACAGCTAAACTCAATGTGGCAGAATATCAACTCCCAACAAGGAGTTGGATTATAATGGAAGTTTTGGCGGACATTCAAGTATGCTGTCTGAATACATCACAGGATTTTAACTCTTTCCATATTGAGACTCAGAATAATGCTAAATTAGAACCTTTCCCTATAGCAATTTAATCCAGTGATTATGACGAATCCACAGTTCCTCGTACTGGTTGTGATCGAGACTGCTCACTATGTGTCAGAAAGCAATCAGTGGATTTGCAGAAAGTTTCTTAAGAGCAGGCAGTGTTAATGAGGGCAAAGTAAGGACTGCAGCGCTTATACCACCAAACAGTAAGGCTGCAATCTGAAATAACAAGATGATTAGCATGAGACATGTGGAAAAATATAAGCTTGACTTTGTAGTACACTGCACTACAAATGTGTGTCTGTGGATTTTCCCATGCAACTGGGAAATAACTGATGAAAGACTGGAAAATCAAGTGTTCTCTTAAACATCTTTCCGGAGTTAATGACAGTAATGAAGTTAGTGATTGTGATTGTGATAGTGACTGTAGCATGAATAGCCAAAGAAAAAAAAATATATACATACACACACACACACACACGTATGTGTGTGTATGTATATATATGTACTCATACACATACACACACACACACACACATATATATATACTTTTAATAAACTTTTTGAAAAGCATTAGAATTCTCAATTCAATGGAGACACTTTCAAAATGCAACTGACATGAATTAATAGGCTTAAGGTTTTACCCAATTCTAAAAGGATTTATTGCAATCTACTGTAGTAAAATCCCATGTCTAGTGGCCCATATCAATAAAGGTGAGGCATGTACAGACCCTTATATCTATTTGCATACAGCCTAATTATCCCTTGCATTTCAGGCTATTTGACAACACTGTTAAAATGTAAGTATCAATACAAAAGCCAGGTCAAAAATAAGTGAAAATAAAATTTTGCTGTGATTTTAAGTGATGGAAACAAAGTTGTATAAGCTGAACATTTTAAGAGATGAACTGTCACACTCCACTATTTTTATTAATTCAAGAAACATACACAACACACACACACACACACACACACACACACACACACACGGACAAACTGACTAGATCTTTCTAAAGAACTTTGCAATTTGGTTATCCTTTGTTTGTGTGGTTTTCTAACCCTTAAAATATCCCACAAGATTCTTCCATGATGTTTTTCCTGCCAATTGGCTGTCTATGCAGGTGTCCCTGATGAGGAAATCATTAGAGGGATCTGGAAGGCTTGAGGTATGATATGGGAAGAACAACACAGAGAAGTCATCCAACCTTCATAACACTGTAAAGTAAATGAGACCCAGATGTTATTGTATGCCCATTGAATGTGTGAACTTGTTTTGAACAAGTTTAATTATCCTAACATCTACAAGAAAGTACTTATCAGTTGGGGTTGATAGCAAACAAAAGCCTAAACAATACAGCACTGAACTCAAAGTTGAGCATAAGATTAAAAAACAACAAAAACAAAAGCAAAATATGGCTGGAATGACTAAAACCATTGTGAGGCCACTGTAAAATCTAGCTGTTCTAGACCTAAAGATAAAGGAGGGTTTTGAGGTTTATTAGTTTACAAACTTTTTAGCTCCATATAGAGACTGAAAGCATTCCTAGAAAATCTGTCCACTCAGTATGTGAGCCAGATAGCAAAACCTGAATTAATTACTAATTGAGAAGTGATCTGACTTGTATATTTCGGGCTTGAAGAAGCAGAGAGTTCTGGAATGGGCAGGTTGGCAGAAGCAGAACTTAGTCTTTGGATATAAAGTGAGTCGTTGTCCTGCTCTCTTTCAGGAAGGCGGTCATCAAGGTGAAGATGTTATTGAGTTGGCTAATTTTGAGGGCTCCAAAGTTCACATGCTTAAATAGGATGAGTTTAAAACTCGTTCATATTTTGAGTCCATACAATGACAGGAAAAATACTGTATGTACTGGATCTCACTGGTCTACGATGAAATGCTTGCCTATGGTTCTAGGTAGTTCTACAATAGTCATTGCTAAAGTGTGAAAGCATTAAACTGGCAGTGCAAAAAATAAATTAGACTGAAGAACTATGTCTGTAGAAGAATTTGGGTGTAAGTTAGCTAGTTCAAGACACTAAGAATGCTTGAAAGCAGTAAATAAGAAGCCCATTGATTCTCTGTGTTGGCAAGACAGTATAATCATGGACTTCGATCAGACCACCTTAAACCCTCCACCTCTCCATGTACAAGCTTCCATACTGTCTAATTTCATCTCCAAAGACTTGTAGGAGAAAAACAGACTAGGAGGAACAGACTGGTGGGCAAGGCCAACATAAAGGATAAAGCAATTCCCTCTAAGCTACAGAAGCTGGCTTGCACAGAACACTTCCCCCACAGTGACAGCAGTCCAGTGTCCGCCTCAGCAGATGCCATCATCGCTGTGGAACAGCAATGGCTGTGTGTCTTTCTTTTTCTGAATGGGATATGTTAATGGGATTATCCTACGCCTTTCATCAATCTACATTAGTTGATGGAAATAGAGTTCCTTACAGAATTGACTCCAGTAACTCTTATTGGAATAATTATTAAAGTAACAGTAGCTTGGAACCTGAGTGGCCCTCACATCCCATGTGCTAAAGCCTTGATCTCCAGCCCATGGAGCTTTGAGGAAGTAGTGAAATTTGTCATCTTTATAACATGGTGATAGTCTCTTTATCACTCAGAATGTGTCTATGAGGAGGACTGTTGGACCTTCTCCCTTTCTCTTTTCATGGTCATGATTATTTAAATAAGAATGGCCCCATTAGGTTCATATATTTGAATGCTTGGTCCACAGTTGGTGGAAGTGTTTAGGAGGGACTAGGAGGTATGTCACTGGGGACAAGCTTTGAGGTTTCAAAACTCATGTCATTCAAAGTTTCGCTCTCATTGCCTGATGGTTGTGTCTCAAGATGTAAGCTCTCAATTACTGCTCCAGAGCCATGACTGCCTGTCTGCTGCCATGCTTCCTACTATGATGGTCATGGACTCACCTCTGAAACTGTAAGCACCAAATAAACTTCCTTCTATAATTTCCATTAGTCATGATATCGTCTCACATCAATATAAAAATAACTAAGATTATGGTTTTGCTCTACCACAATCTTATGCCACAATGTGCCTTCTTGCCACACGTTCAAAGTAACAGAAAAAATCAGTATGGGCTAAAACCTCTGAAACTATGAACCGATGTAAGGCGTTTCTCTTTAGAAGCGTATTGTCTCAGGTAGTGGCAAAAGTGGTGGAAAGCTAACACTGAAATGTAAATCAGAGGAAAATCATACATGACCAAGAAAAAAAGATACAAAACTAGTGATGAATGGGCCCACCGAGATTATATGATAGATACCAGATAAGTACAGGTGCTACTACTATACTTTGATTTATATTTAGAATATCTTTGGAGATAGTCACATACTATTTGAAGATGAAGAAATGCCATAGTGAGTAAGAAGGAAGTTGGCTAAAACTGTTTTGTGCATTATTTACAGTACAGTTTTTCTCAGTCAATCTGCAAAGTATGTGTAGGGGATCAGCCTATAAAAGTGGTCCATTGTGATTGAAGGCTGCTGTGTATATTTCATGTCAAGCCAGGCATCTGCAGGCTTGGCCCCTCATTTCAGTCCTGTTCATGACTCTAGTCAGATGGGAAAGAGTTGGTGAGATGGAGTGCTAGCATTCTGGATCCGTGCACTTTGACATATCCTTTATACCTCTTAAACATGTGGTAACAAGATGGCTCCATATGTATCCATTTTATAAATTCCGATGATGGCTTCAGATTGCTGAGAGCCAGATATTGCCTTCACCCACATATGAGTGAGTGATAAATTTTATTTATAAATAATAACAAAACCCTTTGATGGAAATGTTTGCTTTTGGAAATTGATGTAAAAATAAAACACAAGTACATTTTCCAAGCCCAAATGCAGAGAAGGAAATGATCAGTCTGGAAATCAGTATGGATCAGAAAATACAGCGAAGAATGGGCAGTGCTTCAGGATGTATGTGCTGCTCTCACTGTAACAAAGGAGCAGAGGCAAGAAGAAGGAAAGGACAGTAAAGGAAGTCTGGGTTCTTTATACTGAAGGAAAGGCAGACGGAATGGGATCTGAGCTATGGGAATGAAACAAAAATATGTTGAGGTATAGCTGATTTTGTTTGTTTTTATTTTTAATGATGAGAGATGTATTGTTTTGTTTTCAGTTACTAACAAATAGAAAATCATAACTAAGATTCAAATAAATAAACTCAAAGAAAGTAGACATACTTGGTGAGCAAACTGAACAGAGCCCTCGGCAGGAGTCACATTCCAGAACCATCGCTATGGGGACTGGGGTAGTAACTGATAGAGTATACAGCTCAAATGGAAGCCAATTCCTAAGGATGGAGCATCATTATTAAAGGGACTCCACAGCTACTTAGTTGGTGAAAAGGAACTTGCCCAGTAAGACACAAAGAGAAAGTCACGTGTAAGTCAAGCAGGCTGAAGGAGATCCAGACAACAGAGGTGATCTGATGTATCCTTGGGAGAACTGCCAGCTCTTACCGCAGAGATAACACACTATTTAAGACCTGGAGAATCCCCAAGTGGTGAAGGGATTCTGCCTCTTGGACTTCTCCTGGGGGTTTAATCTCCATAGGAGACACAGGTCTCAGAAAGCATCGATAGCTTTCTCAGGCAGGCATATGTAGAGGGCACTTCTCTAGCTGATACTTCCTTGGAAATCAGGGCGGAGGGTTGTCCCTAAGAGGCTGTATTCCATCCCCATAACTGTACAACTATGACAACCTATCCATTTCCTCACCTTCCTTCCCTGTGCTCCCCTCCCTCCCTCTGTCCTCTGTCCCTCCGTTCTTCTTTCTTCCATTCCCACCTTGACTTTTTGTTGAGTTAGAGAGAATTCATCTTCTGTATGTTGAAAAGGCTTCAGAATTACAGAGTAAAAGGAGAAATCAAGATTCTTCTTTCAAAGCATTTAGATGCACTGACAAAGGCTGCAGAATATATTTTATCCTGTGCAATGCCAGCTCTAAGAAATGCTATCCATTCTCCTCTGCAATTGCTACCCAAGACTCAGAGTGAGGGACTAATTGGAGAATTTACTTTTCCAATCTGAAAGTTTGGGAACTTACATTTATGACATCTAAAATTTAAGAAATCAAGGGACTCTTTAATTACGTCCTGCAGCTTTGATGATGAGAACGACTTCACAGACAAAGCTGGAGTAGCCCTGCCCATGTAAGTGGATTGTGTCATGCTGTGCTGTGCTGTGTACCATCGCTGGTAAGCTATACTGGCTAAACATGCTAACTTAATTTACAACAGGGAATAGAAGAGAGAATTCTCATCCTGGGATAGAATGATGCCTGTAATTAAATTGATTAGTATAAAATTTGACCCATTTGAAATAACTCCTTCTACAAAATCTAAACCATACCACAGGCAGAGGTAAACAGAACACAGGGCCATGGCTTCTGGATGTTTGAAGGAGAGACTTCTGAGGAAGCTTGCCCAACCTCAAGTCACATTATATGTAATGACTCAAATCAAAATTCTGGAGAATGTTATCGTGGAATCTCCTTAGCCTTTGCCTTTTGGTCCCCTACAGAACTTCTGTTAGCGGAGCAACTCTGGTGCCTAGCCATCCCTTCCTCCTCCATGAAGGAGGGTGGATTATCTGACTGGCAATGACATCCTTGCTCCCCGTTCCCCAGTTGAGTGAAAGTGACTCACTCAAAGGAGCAGGCTTCACACAAGGGGCAGGTAAACTGGAATCTTGAGTTGTGGATGATCCAACAGACAGGCTGGCCCAAGGTCTCCACTTGAAATGGTGCATAGGGGCCCATTCACTGACATAGCTAAAGTTATTGTTCCTCCCCATCTGCATCTGATTGTACCAGTGAGTCTACACACGAGGAAGGAAAGGCTTTCAACATCGATTCCCTTTTATGCATCAGTCATTGTTAGCCCAACAAGGAACAACTGACCATAGAACTCTCTCCTTATTAAAAAGGTCCCATTCAAAGGAGGCTCAATCATAATGAGCATTTTCCATAGGTGAATGAATGTTCAGAGAAGAGGTAGGAACCTTGAGTAGAGGAACAACTAAGTTAGAACCCTGGGTCTTCTACCGTGTGACTACAGGTGCACAGGCCACGTTCCTGAAATTGGTTTTCTCATTTGAAAAGTGAAGATAAGTCTGAGGAGATGGCTCTGTGGGTAAAGCGCTTGTGAATAAGCACAAAGACCAGAGTGTAGATTATCAGTAGCCACCTGAAAACAGATGCAGAAATATCACACACTCATTCACATATCATAAACATAGAGGTACAAAAATATAATGTTGAAGATAACATATATTTAGCAAAACTATTTTGAGCATTACATTACATGCATTCAGAAGTCCCTAACACTGTACCTGGTATAACAGGTGCACAACAATCAATTATCCCCATTGACAATTGTATGACATGTTTAACCAGCACACAGTTTCATGATGTTTTGCAATCGGTACATTAGACACTGTCAATAAACGTTCATTCCTTCTAGTTCCACCTGTGCTGAAGAATGAATGAGAAATAGAATCAAAACTAAGGAGGCCTTTCTTTACTTGTAAAAGTAAAAAAAGCATGATGTGAAAGCTTATAAAGGAACATCTGTCAAGTGAAATCTATGTTTCCTTGAGAAAGTTCAAGTTTTTGCTCATAAACAAATATGAAATTTATGGTGCAGGTTTAAGATCATGCTGGGTGGCCTGCTGTGCCTCCTGTACATTAGGAATGCCAAGCACTGGATACTTCTTAAATCCAAAAGCAATAGGTCTCTCCATCAGAGTCTGGCTCAAAATGTAGTCAAGAGTTACTGGACCAAGAGCTGAGTGAGGCTGTTAGCCAGGCCTAAGTTCTGCTTCTCCCTGTCTGTACGCCTCCTGTGGTTTACACTGTGACTGGTAACCAGCAACATTCAATATAGCCATCTGGGTTCAAATATATGCAAAATTATAAACACTGGCAGGAGCCTCCACTCAGGGGAGACTCTGTGTTTATTCAAGACTACGGCGTGATAGCGATCGGCAGCTGGCGCATGAGCTCTTTCTTAAGGCAGAAAGTGAAATGACCCATGTTAGGAGGTTTTTATTAAAGCCTCATGCCCTTGGCACTGGTTTGCTTTTTTAGAAGAAACCAACAAGAAGTAAAGTAGGTGAGTGAAGGGGGAAGGGACGAGAGGGTTAAAATAAAAAACTCACGAAAACATGAAATCAGCTTCAGAGATTTCTTTTTTAGCCTTAAAAGAGTTATATAACTGGGGCCAGTGATAGGCGTCTATAAAGAAAACACTATACCTTTCTTAATACGCATCTAAGGTTTCATTGTTAAAGACTCAAAGTTTCCAAATCAGAGAAAAGTATTACTTCATGGTTCCCAAGTTTCCAGTCACTTAACATGTGAAACAGTGGCGCTCAGAGGCAAGTGCCTGGAGAGAAAAACTATTTGATGTCCGAGGCCGGCAAATGCAGCGCCGCATTGGAACAGTGCTGCTGTCTAACACGACATCCCTCTCTAATAAAACTGTGTCTGGTGCTCTTGGTGGCAGGTCTGCTTTGTGGACTCCAGTGAGCGGTAGCTTGCAAAGTCAGAATAAACACACAGCTTCAGACCCGGACGCCGATTAAAGCATGTTAATTTTCTTTACTTATATGCTCCATAGAGAAGGTATCAACTTCTGAACACAAAGGGTTAAGGGTATTGAGATGTTTACTATCAGAGTGGCTGAAAGTGTCACTAGGATACTGAGCAGGTCTTCAGACTGCGGGACAGTTATTCCAACCACCGTGAGGGCATTTAAGCTGCGCAGGGAATGCAGCCGCTAGGAATCGTCTACTGTGTTTGCTCTAGGGCGTAAGGCTGTGGTTTGAGCGCACAGCTAACTCGACAGTGAGGAAAGTGCAGCGAGTAGACACAGCCACTTCCTCTACAAAGCATCCTTTGTGATCGCCATGGAATCTTTAGTGAGGATGGATAAGCACCACGGAACTACATCCTAATCTAGAAATAAACATGCCGCCTATTTTAACACAGAACACACAGAAATCCACAAACACAGATAAAGTGTGTATATGTGACTGCTTTGAAAGAGCAGCCTAGGGGGCTGAAGAGATGGCCCAGTGGTTAAAAGCACATACTTCTCTTGCAGAGGACCCCAGGCCAGTTCTCAGCACCCATATTGGTGGCCCACAACTAGATCCAGGAGGACCTAATGCCTCTGCACTCATGTGCACACACATGCACACACATACATACACATATACACACACATAATCCACATATGCATAAACGCACACATGCACACATATACACAATTATACATACATACATGCACATATACATACACATAATCCACATATGCATAAACACACACATGCACACATATACACAATGACACATACATATATACACATATACACACACATAATCCACAGATGTATAAACGCACACATGCACACATATACACAATTACACACACATACATACACATATATACACACATAATCCACAGATGCATAAATACACACACATACACACAATTACTCATGCATACATACACACATACACATAGATACACACACTTAATTAAAAAAATAATTTTAAAAAGCATCCCAGAGTATTTCATACCTGACTTATATTATTTCATCATTTTTTTAAATATAAGTAATCTGTTGGGAGCCTCTCTCTCCCTTCTGTCTTCCTTACATGCACACATACATATATTTGTTTTAGTGGCTGTGTCTTTCATTCTGTCAATATTTTGCAATGAAACCATTACCCAGTTAAACAACTACACAGTGCCAATGATTCGTGTTCCGCTTAGTCATCCCTATTTCTTTCCCTGTCCCTGCCTATCATGAGGGGCCTTCTTGTCATTCTCTTTCTTCTTAAAATAAAACCATAGGAGAGAGGCTGGAGAGACAGCTCAGCAGACAGCAGTGCTCACCACTGCTCCCCAGAGGCCTGGAGCTCAGTCCTCAGTGCCCAGGTGGGTGTAGCTCACAACTACCTGCAACTCCGGCTTCAGGGGATTTAAATCCCCCACCTGGTGTCCCCAGGTACATGCACACAGGTGTACACACACACACACACACACACACACACAGAGCTAGATAGATAGAGATAGAGAGATGTACACATAAAGATAAAATATTTTAAAAGATATAATAATTTAAACCAAATATGCAAACACACAAATCTATACATGTGTGTCATGTGTGGCATATTGTCTCCAATATTTGGCTTTTATTATAAAAGGGTAGCATATCACTTGTGGCTTTCTTTTGTCCCTCAACTTTTGAATTTTTTCAAGAGTAAAACGTATTATTGAGGCTATCTCATCCCTGTGCAATATCCAACAGTATCACATCACTCACCTGCTATGGACGGCAATTTGAGTGGTTAGGAATTTGCATGTGTATTTCTGTGCACGTGCTGTTCTTATGAACAACACTTTCACACTCCCACTCAAGGCACACAAAAGGTCATGAATCCACCAGCTCCTTCATATTCGCAATCACATCGGGTCATGTTTACATTTTAATGTAGTTATTACTTGTGTGTGGTGGATGTGTGCGTAGGCCAGAGGCTGATATCAGGTATCTTCATGGCTCTTCACTTCTTTTTGAGACAGAGTCTCTCATTGAACCTGAACCTCACCGATTGGCTACAGTGGCTGGCCAATGACTTCTAGGGACCCTATGTCTGGCCTGTGGCATTGGAAATTAGAGGCACACAGCACCAAACCATTTTTTTTTTTGGCATGCATGGATGCTAGGGATCCGAACTCGGGTTCTCATGCTTGCCATGCAAAGCAAACACATGATCCAGGGAGCAACGTCTCTGCTGTCATTGTTTTTTCTTTTTCCCTTTAGTTATTCTAACGGTGGCATGGGCTTTGATTGGCATTTTTCTCACAGTTACTGAAGCTGCGCATCTAGTCATGTTTATATGGATACCTGGGCATTTTGTTTCACTGGCTTTCTGTTTGTTAAGTTGTGAAAATTTTAAAGAGAAAAATTTAAATTTATCGTTGCAAAATTTGATGAAAAATGTGTTCTCCCATTCCCTCTCTCACACTCTATGGTATCTTTTAAGGAAAGCAAACTCTGAACTCTTAATACAAGTTTATCGTGTTTTCCCTTGTTTGTATACTATCAACCATTTCAGGAATATTTTTGTTTCTCAGAAGGTACAATCTTTTAAAACCCTCTGATGATACACTAAGACATATTAAATCTTTTCAACTTAAAAAAGATAGTCTTTATGTTTACTTCCCAAACTTAACTGTATTACTTTTCTGTTTAGATTCTATCTAAAATTGGTTTAGTATGAAGTGGCACAATAATCAAGGATGGTTCATGTGTTTAAGCAGTTGGTCCCCAACTGGTGGTGATGCTTTAGGGGTAAACAGATCCTTGTGGACTTGGGACCAAACCACACACATGGGACCCTGGGGGTGAGGCTTGGTGGTTACAGGATAGATCTCCCTTGGCCTAGGTCCCTTTTCTTCTTAGCGCACTGTGGTATCACAAACTGAACCTCCAGCTCCTGTTGCCACAGACAAAGCTTTGGCCGTTGTTTCTCCCCTTTTGTGATGGGATATATCACACCCAATTACCAAATTATTTTGCTTGATCTGCAGCTTACTTACTAGGTCCACTTCAGAATTCTAATAGTTTGGCCATAAGTCACTTGGGTTTCCTATACTTGGAGCCAAAATTACAATTTAATTTTCTTCTTCTCCAAACTTTATGTCTTCTATTTCTCTTTCTTAACTTATAGCTCTACATAGAACCTCAAGAACATCACTGAAGAGCAATGACAGGAGTGAACTACCCTCTTCCTATCCCCATCATCAAAGGGAGATCTCTTAATAAATCACCCTCAAGCATGATGAAGGCGTTTATAGATTCCTTTACTAGACTAAGGGAGCTTCTTGCATTCCTAAAATCTAAGCTTGTTTATCATAAATGAATGTTGAGTCTAATGTTTATCAAAATACAGTTCTGTAGTGATATCAACATTCAAAAAAAAAAAAAACCAACCACATGATTCTGTTCCTCTTTCCTTTCAGTGTAATAACATTAAAAAAAAAAAAAAAAAAAAAAAAAACATAACCCAGTTCCAGTTCAATCTTGATGTACCATTGCTTTCATCGTGGCGGGATTTCCTATGATGAATTTTATGGACTTTTTATCTGTTTTCATAAGATAAACATGCCTGTCATTTTCCTTAATTAATACATTCCCATCGGAGTTTCCTCTCAAAGTTTCACTGTCAGAATGAGTTAGCAAGTGTCCTGTCTTAAATCTGCTCTGAAAGTGTTTTCTAACATTGTTCTAAATGTTGAAGAGAATCTGTGAGTAGAAACATCTGTACTTGGAACTTCTTCCTCAGGAGAATATTCAGTAACTGGCTAAAGCCATAGGGGTAACTATTTTGAGTTTCTGTATATTCTTGAGTTAGTGTTGGAATGGTGTGTTTTTCCAAACTATGTGCATTTGTCTAAAAGTTCAGATTTATTTACATATAATTGGTTTATAGTTTTAAATGTTTGTACAAAATATAAGAGCAAATAACTTTTTTCAGAAATGTATTCTGAGTTTTTCTGTTTTGGTTTTGTTTTTTTTTGTTGGTGCATTTCTATGGAGTTCTTGTTGGTTTGTTGGTTTGTTTTGGTCTGAGATAGACTCTTACTCTGAAGCCTGGGCTATTCTGGGACTGTGTTGAGCCCAGGCTGTTTTAAGCTCCAGGTCTGTCTACTTCAGCATCCTGAATGCTGGCATTGCAAGCGTGTACCACCATGCATGACAAGTTGTCAGATGATAATTACCATTTAATTCTAATTATTTTAAATTTATATCACAATTATTTTTGATCCATGAGTTCTTGTTCAGTTTTCAACATTTGTGGATTTCCCAGCTATCTCTCTTTTGTTAGTAATTCCCCTTTATTTAACTGTAATCAGAGAATATAGTCTTTATATAGTCTTGAATCAGAGAATGATTCAAGTCTTTAAAATTGATTGACTCTTGGCTTTTGGATGTGTAATTTGTTGTTATGTTGGTTTGTCGATTATATAACTTCTTAGTTGTCTTGTTTGAGTGTTCTATATTTTTGCATCTTCTTTTATCACTTGCTTATGTTACTTTTTAAAATGTTGGTTTCTGTGGTTTTAATTTTGTGTTTTAAATATTTGTTTTATATATACCCAAGGGTATCCAGGACTGCTGTATACCTTCAACAGATAAGTACAAAAACATGAAACATGCATATCCTGCTGTAAAAATCTACTTTGGTTGATTTTCAGATGTCCATCCCACTTTACTTTAGAATACTATTTGAACAGTGTATCTTTTTCTACCTTTTAACTTTGCTTTAAAATTCTCTGTTTTTTATATAATATTTTTTTCTCTTAAATAATGTATCCTTCCCCTTCTTCTATTCCACCCAGATCTCCCCATTCTCTGCCCCCCAACTCTACCCCTCAGAAAAGAGCTGGCCTCTCAGGGTTACCACTTAAACAGGGCACAAGAAGATGGGACAGGGCCAGGCATGAACCCCTACATTAAGGCTGGACAAGGCAACCCAGCAGGAGGAAAAGGGTCCGAAGGACAGATAAAAGGGCACCCCCCCACACTCTGACTTTTAGGAGTTCTGCAAGAACATCAAGCAGGGAAACCATATGTATGTATGTATGGGGCCACACAGGCTCCGTTTCTGCTGCTTCAGTCTCTGTCAGGCCCTAAAGGAGCTGGTCAGTTGACTCTATATGGATTGTTCTCCCTCTATCTTCAACACCTCAGGTCTCTGCAGCCCCCCTCCCCCTCTCCTCGGGGTTCCCCAAACTTTGCAGGATATTTGGCCTTGGGCCCCTGCATCTGCTCTTATCAGCTGCTGTAGGACGCCTCTTTGTGGTGACTGGGCTAGTCACTGGTCTATGAGCATAGCAGAATATCATTAGGAATCATCCCCAGGCTTTCTAGTCTCCAGTCCCTGGCTAGCCTTGTAGTGTTGGGCTTGGGCTACCTCCTTTGGCATGGAGTTCTGCCCTTCCATTCCCTCAGCAGTTCCCATTTGTGGGACAGGTTATAGGTCAAGGTTTTGTGGCTGGGATGGTGTTATGGTCCCACCCCTGGAAGACTTGCCTGGTTACAGGTGATGGCCTGTTTAGGCTTCCTATTCCCCATTACTATGAGCCCTCGCTAGGGTCACCTTCACAGGCTCCAGGGAGTTTCCACTGCACTACGTCTCCAGATCATCCCCAGAAGTTCTCTAGTTCCTGGAGCTCCAGTGGCCCACTCGATTAGCAAGCAGTACTTATCCAACATTTTCTGTGCTTAAATGTAAGGTCTGTCTTTTCTCTGTATAATATTCTTGAATTTCAACAATTTCATTATTTTTTATCTTCTAATTTCAACTACGTTATCTTTCTTCAGTTTTTCCACCTTTTTTGGTTCTCTATTTTTTCTAGACACTTATTTATTTGATCTTATTTCTTGCAATGTCAGGTATGATACAAGAAGACACGAGCAATAATTTGATGCTTTGGATAATGGTAATTTTGGATTCTGCCAGGTAGTTTGGCTAGGGAGAATTTATCCTAGTCAAATCACACATCAAATCGTATCAATTGATTTTGTGTGTGTGAGAATTTGTCTATGTGTAGTCGATGCCTACTCCTTAGTACACAGCCCTTCAAGGATCAGATTGAGAATGTTGTGTATTTAACAGAGACCCCAGCAGTGGCTTTGTTCATTACAGGGGATTTCATAGTTGGAGCTTGAAAACTAACAAATACCTTAAGGAAGGAAGCAGATAGGATTACTGTACTGCCCTCTCTGCTTGTCTTTTCTCTATTTCCTCTTGGTCTTTTGAGATGTTGCTCTTATAGCTTCCAATGGTTTAGAACTGATATCAAATTAGTCCAGAGTTTTTACATGCTCTCTGGTTCATGATGTGCTGCTGTAAGCTAAACTGGAGCTATAACTGAATTGAAAAACATAAATGATTGCATTATCAATAGATTCTAAGTGTAGACCAACATTTAAGCCACATGATATCAAGAGGGAAAAAATAAAAGATTTGGGAAATAAATGTAAACATGAGTATATTTTCTGAATAAGAAATAAACCACAGGACTGGAGAGATGGCTTAGTGGTTAAGAGCACATATGGCTTTTGCAGAGGACCTGGGATCAGTTCCTAGCACCAGCATCGATGGCTAACAACAGCCTGTACCTGAGTTCCAGGAGATTCAATGCCCTCTTCTGGCTTCACTGGGCACCTGTACCACAGGCACATACACACCAATAAAAATATATAAATCTTTAGAAAAAGGAAAGAGAGAAGATAATTTAATTTTAATATTGGGAACTTATTAAGTTGGCTTATTTTTTTAGTAAAAAAAGAGTAGCTAGACAAGGAATCTTAGGCAAGAGGATTGCCATGAGTTCAGGGCCAGCCAGAGACACATATTGAACTCAAATACAACTTGAATTCACAGGACTCTGAATCATAAAGACAAACAAACAAAACAAACACACAGAATAAGGAAAAAAGAAAAAAGAAAGATAAAAGAAATTGCTAAATTTAAAGACCAAAATATTCAACATGTTTCAAAATTATATATTCTAAAGAGTTATTTGTTTTATGTGCATTTTTCTGCTTGCATGTGCATGTGCCATGTGTGTACCTCGCATCTGTGGAGGCTAGAAGATAACGCCAGTTTCCCTGGAACTGCAGTTACAGATGGTTGGAAGCTGCCATGTGTGCTGTGAACCCATCTATAGACCTCCACGAAGCAGCAAGAGCTCTTAATTGCTGAGCCATCTCTCAAGCCCCTCAAAGTGGTGCTTTTTAAATAAAAATCCCCACATTTCGTCATATCATGAAAAAGAATTTCTCAACTCAGAAATAATTTTCTAGACTCCCAAACCAAAGGAATTTACCAGCCACCAGTGAAGGGAAAGTCAAACTTCAGAGAGATGTCCCTTCATGCCCTCTGTGACAGATACTGCTGTTTTATGACTCCCCTACTATACTATGTTGTCAACAGGGAAATCTATAGAGAACGGAAAGGAAATTGATTAATGGTTTCTTAGAGCTGGGTGGGGTGGAGGGTGGTGAAAGGAAACAGTACAACTGAAACAAACACAGCTTTGTGCAGTGTTGGAACTATTTCAAAACTGATCTTTGTGGTGGATGCATAATTCCTTTAAAAGATACCAGGAAAATACAAAAAGAAACAAAGAGTGGTAATTCAGTGGCTATAGAGATGCCTCAGTGATTAAGAGCAATTGCTGTTCTTCCAGAGGACTGGATTTCAGTTCCCAGCACTCACGTCAGGCAGCTCACAACAGCCTCTTAACTCCAGCTGCAGGTGATTTGGCTCCCTCTTCTGGCCTCTGCGGATACCTGAACTCTTGTGTTGCACATGCTCCTACACAAATACACACCCAAAAACATAGTTAAAAGTAAATAAATCTTAAAAAGATTGTCAATACAGATATTAGAGTAGAAGGAAAGATTAACAGGACAGATTAGCATAAGGGAATAATGACTCTCACAATGAGAGTCATAATATATGGGACGAACAGTTCTTCAATGAAATAACTAAAACTAAATAAGTTTCATTATAAGAAAAGTTTAATAAAAGGTAAAGTGCACATTCCTCCTAGGAAATTCTTCCACTGACAAAGAAGCATAGAATAATATGAGAAAGAACTTCATTTACTGTACCCATAGTTACAGAAAGACCTCATGTTCTGATGGAGCATGTATTTCTGTGGAATCTTTCATGTTATTGTACACGATGATATCAACTTGAAAAGATCAGAAGGCCACACTAAGTCACAGTCATTGAAAATTAACTAGACGCTAAATCACTTCTTTTTTAAGTGGTTAAGAATTTGAGTCATTAAGTATTTGTAACTTAAGAGACATGCCCTTTAAGCTAATTAGAGCACAAAGAAAACACCATAAATAACTATAAACCACTCAGAGAGAAATGTGAAGAACAGTAATTTACATCAGAATTCATAGGCCATGGTGACAGCTGCACTTGAAGGAGAAGCAATAAGTTAACAGTCTTCAATGCTAAAGAATTAGAAAAATAAGGAATGTTATTGCAATCAACTTAATATAGCATGATAAATAACTTCCAAATTAATTCAATTTATTTTTGTGTGTGTTTGATATTAAACATGTCCACGTGTGTGTGAAGGATACATGTGTGCATTCATATGTTCGGAGTTCAGATTTCGATGTTGAGTATCTTTTTTTGATCAATTCCTACCTTATTTTTTTGAGACAGGGTCTCTCACTAAACCTGAAGCTTGTGGACTTAGTTAGGCTAGTTGGTTGGTCAATAGACTCCAGGGATCTATCTGTCTCCCTCCCCTTCTCCTTCACCCCTGGTTTTGGAATTTCAGGTGTATAATACCATACCAGGTTCTTACATGAATTGAAAATTCAGATCCTTATACCTGCATAGCACATACTTCACCAACTAAATCTTTAAATCACTGCTGTACAATACTGCTAGACTTAGATCTGCTTGTAAGAACTCTTTATCCAAGTCTGAATCACGTATTTTTGATAAAAACATAACTCTGTTTTAATAGGTCAAGTTTTATTATTAGTGATGACAGCAGGAAAAGAAAGACAAAATGAATTTTCAGACCACCAATTAGTTAGGCAGAGTGATTCAGTTACCGCATTTATTTATTTATTTATTTATTTATTCATTCATTCATTCATCTGAGGGAGTAGCATAGCCAATGGACTTTATAATGAGTTGAAAAGGCATTTTTCCTCTAAGGTCCTTTACAAACAGCTAAATGGAGTCTTGGTGAGTTTTCTTATTTATTTTCCCTAGATTTGTACAGCAAAACTAGTATGTGGCTACCTACTTGGCAGCATAACTCAAAGGCTCCTTCTTCACTGAATGGCTTCACACCTGTGGGCCTGTGGATGGGACCAACACTGATTCCACTGCCCTTGTGTTTGCTCTATGGTGTCCAGTGGAGATGAGTGTTCCACTGAGCCAGGCGGTCAGGAGTCATGTGTGTGGGATTCTGGAGGAACCTGGGCTGTGAGATGTTCTTTCCTTCTCTTTGGTTTTTAAGAGGTCAGTGTGTGAGCTGCTTCAATGCCTCCCACTGTTCCCTGCATTTTACAATGCCAGTGTGAGCTGCAGTGGGGAGCAGGTTTATGGTGCATGCCATTCAATTTAGACTCTACTAGAGCAAATGATTGCAATGATTGAGAGGAAAAAACTGGAAAATAAGTCCCTGATGTAAAATTGGTCACAGGGCCAAAACAGTAGTGCCAATTATGATTTCAGCAGCTCACCAACCTTATTTTGACAACAGTCTTTTCAAAAATATAGAGTTTATTATTAGTGAGGGTGAGCATATTAAACCATATATTTTTCTCAGGCAGCCAATTGTCTTTGTATTTGAAGTTTCCATGTGTTTTTGTTATTCGCTCTGTTTTTTGTGTTCTTAGTTGAGGAGAAGCACCAGCAGTGAACTGAAATGATACTTTAACTTTTTTTGTGTTCTTACTTGAGGAGAGGAACTGGCAATAAACAGGGATGAAGAGAAAGGTTGTCTGAGAATGGATGTAGCCCTGGGGTATACATGGAACTTTCTCTAGCATTCTGTCTGGTGTTTCTTTACTTGATCATATGAATTAAAAGCAGCAAGTTACTACTATATGTTGCAAGCCAAACACCCAAATAATAACGGCTTATTGCATTTCTCTTATGTTAAGGTTGGGAATCCAGGTCCTATAAAAGCTGTGCAATAAACAGCATGATACAAACTCCTTTGTCAAGGAACTCTTGAAAAGATGAATCATAGACAAATAAATATTAAATCATTACTCAAGAGCTGTGCAAATGTCTTATATAATAACGAAAATGTGAAGCAATTCTAGATTTAGAGGGTAAATGGAATCCCCAACAATTAGGATACAGTTAGGGGTAGTGCACGGAAGATAGCTGTGGGAACATGGCCTCTAACACCAGCTGTGTGAAAGTTCATGAAGATGGTATGGAGGACATTAGTCAATGCTGGAAAATAATGCCTGGCTTATCCTCTGAAAACAAAGCCCAAAGGTAGAGAAAACTCCAATTTTATATTGCTGTTACCTAGGAACATTCATAACTCCTGGCATTTCTTCTGAATGCACAGCACAAACTCCTTGTTCATGTTTCAAAAAATCCTGAATTGAGTTGTCCTGAATGCAACATAACAAGAACACAAAGTCATTTCAAACGGGACGATCCAGTAACCCTCAACCCCTCACAATTTAATGAAACTGTACCCACCCACATAAATCTGGGACATTTTCCTACAGAGAAAATAACATTTAATATATGGCCAAAGTCAGTCACAACAACAAAACAGCTTGGCAGCCTGAGCTGACCCCGATCTACTCCCAAGGTTAGGGATTATATAGTTCATGCCTAGATGAAGCCTTGATGAGTTCAGCCTTTGACAAACCAAGACAGTTGGAAAGGTGACCTATTTGTTAAAGGAAACTATACCCAAAGGACGCTGGGTAAGTAGTGTCTTTAAGGTTGTGTTACCTCCCTGTGCTGTTTTATCCGTTGATAATTGCTCTAAAGGCCTACCTCCTACCTCTGTTCCTTCACTCTGTGTTTGTTACCATTTTATAGACAATAAAATATTCTGGTAGAGAAAAAAACTTTAATCTTAATCTGACTAAGATCACACAGATGATAAGCTACATAAAATGTATTTGACTCAAAACCATGCTGATTGTTGCCATTTATAGGTTCCATCAGAATTCTACATTATTCCATGAAAATTGTTGCTTTAGAATGAAAGGAGGCCCCATAATTCTTTACTCACGCATCCATCTCGTTCAGTCATGCATCAACCAAATATTTATGAAGCCCACCACCTACCCTTTGTGAGATGCAGAAGTCTCTGTGGAATTCAAACTTGGTTCCTAAGGTGTTCTTAGTCTTAGGAGCAATACATGGGGTTCCTCTTGCCAGTGAAGTCATCATTTCTCCATAGCCTAATTTCTTTCATTGTAATTAAAACCTTTCCTTTGGATGATTGTCCTGATCAAAGTGGTCACCACCTCTATGTGACAAGCCATAGAGGACCACCTCTTCCAAAGGTTTATTGGAAGGAAAAGATATGGTATCCTGGGATTCTGAACGGGGTGAGTGAGTAGAGATTGCTATCAGTGGAAAGAGCATCAGAAATTGGAGCCCACAGAAGCCAAGATAGAGACATTTCTTATTTCCTGGAAATGAAAATAGGGAGAAGGAAGAGCCTCCTGGGAGTACTGGATGGGGGAGGGTTAGGAGTCAGGGGTGATACAGGCTGAGCTAAGTGCCTTTATTTATATGGAGTGTATTTTAAGTTTCTTTTCATTGCCACTGAATAAGAAAATTCTTTAGATTAGCAAAACACAGGCTGGCGGTGTGCCAGGAAAAAAAAAAATCTTATATAGTGACTAATTCTTTTGAAATGATCCAGCTCACAGACTTCCCAGGTAGTGGAAACAGTGTGGTCATACACAGCCTGGCAGAACTGTAGCCACCTCAGTTATTTATTCCACAGGGGTAAACACACAGAGACCCAAAACTCTAGTTACTGTGCTTCAACAGATAAGGACATTTTAGTGGCCACATGTGGATGACTGACCCATGTACACGGTATAGCCACTGACCTCTCTAACACTTAGCACTGGACTTGCACAGAAGCCTGTTCTGGGAAAAGAGTGTCTCGTAAGGACTCGCTCATCCTTGAGGATCTATAGGCAGTAGGGAGACATTTCCTTCAGTGGTGTAGCTCTGTGCAAGTTGCCTGTGCTCCTGTATATCCCTCACCCATGTTCCTGGAAGCAACCCTAACTGCATCCATTAGTTCACCAAGCCAAACTTGAGTGACATAATTCCTCCAGTCTGTCATTGTGTCCTCTCTGGACCAAAGAGATGTTTGTTCAAGTCTCTCCAGCAAAAGTTCACATAGCACCCCATTTAAAATTGTTCTTAGTGTTTTAGAACCAAGTCAAACTATCTGTACTAACTTAATGGCATACTTACTTTGTTTTATAAATATATCAGCCTAATGGATGGTTGGAACAAATCTTTTCTCCTCCATTCAAATTTTTACTCCTAGAGATTTAAACTGATAAACTGAGTTTTTGCTTTTTATAAGCATGTTGACTATAAACATATCATAAATTATAAGTATGGCCATGTACTATGAAGAAGTAGAAACTCTCTGATATAGATGGCTTCATCGTATAAATACACTCTCGCTGGATAATTTTTTTTTTTAAATCAAGAATAAAGAAAATAGAAATGCCATCAGATATCACAAAGAACCAAAAGTATTATCTCCCAGAAGTGGCAAAGACATACATGAAGACTTGTTTGTTTTATTTTTATACTGTGCTGGGCTATCATGCTTGTTTAAGAGCTTAAGTCTGATAGAATGCCAGATATGTCTAAATGTGAAGCTATGATATTCCTAATAGAATGTGGGACAGAAGGCTTGCTTAGGACCACCTTGGAGTTATAGGCAGAGTCCAGCTGGAGAGGCATCCATTCGGACCAAAGCATACACTTCCTTCATCTACAATGCCGAGCAGAACTGGGAGAAGGGAGAGAGAACAGGAAAGAGGTCCAGTGCTGTATTCTTGGATGGGTTCTGTGGTCACTTAGGAGGTGGCTTTGAATGGCATCGTACACGAGTGTTACAAAATAAAAACGGAAGTGCAGTGTGAGTGGAGTCTAAAGCGTGTCCTTTCATCTTGGCTATAGTTTCTGAGCGGCGTTTAATGTATGCTTCCGGTTCCTAGGTGGTTGAAATGTTTCTCTCCTGAAGGCTTTTTGACTTTGTCATTTTCCATATTTATTTTAACTAGATAGCCAGTTCAGTGAGTGCAAGGGATTATGGTCTATTGTAAAAATTATTTTCTTGCTGTGCATTAAATAACTTTGCCAACCAAAGATAAGTGCATTTAACGAACTAGGACGCCACCAGCCCATGTCCATCTTTAACATTTTATAAACCCAAAAGCAAGTCCTTTCTGTGCTTCTTACATTAATGTCCGGACTTATTGGCCTCCTCTCTGACCACTTGTTGTTGGATGATCACCTGCTGAGAACTGCTACCTTGTACCACACGTGAACTGAAGGTGAAATTTAAAACTCCCTTGAAAAGGCCTGCTGGGGTGAGGGGCGACTGGAGCACTGGACAGGAAGGCCATGGGAATGTTGTCCCAACCATTGGCCTTAACAAGTACCTACCCAGGTGTCTCTTGCTAAGGAGAAGCTTCACTCATGCAGTTGCCACCTGAGGGTGCCCAGGCAAAAGTAAGAAGTTGGGCACACCTGAAAACTGCCCATTTACCAAACCAAACACAGATTCCCTAACAGAGTGTGGAAGCCCTGGAGACTAGCAGTGCCTTCAATCCTTGCGTTGGCTGGCCACTAAGGCATGGAGACATGGGAATGACCCCTAGGATGCCAGATTAATCAAATGAGAATAAATTTATATACCCTATAATATACATCTATCCATTCTTATATTTTAAAGAATGAGTGACCTTGTTGATGTCTTCTTTCCTCCTTATTAAAAATTCTACCTCATCCCTGACATCAAACCAGGCCCCCTTCAAGAGAACTTTAAAGTTTCCCTTCAGTTCTCCTGTCTTGGTGAGTGACCATCCAATGCTGCTTTGAGAAAAGTAACCAGTTAGCAGGCCAGTGAGTCTGAATCAGGGGCCAGTGAGACGTCTCAGTGGGTAAAATGCGCTTGTCTCACAAACCTGCCAACCTGAGTTTAATTCCTGGAACCCACTTACAGGTGGGAAGAAAGAACTGACCTCCAAAGGTTGCTGTTTGACTTCTACACATGCACCACGATGCAAGTATGCCCTGTCCTTGCGCACACACACACACATATACACACTCACATATACACACTTACATACTCACATATACACACACTCTCACACACCCCTACATACACATATATGCATAATAATAATTAACAAGTAAAAATTTTAAGTACATAAGCAGAGACAACAGTGATCACACACTACTAGTATGATACGTGTTGTTGATTAGGTGTGGTCTATTAGATTTTTTTTAAAAAGACGGAAAACAAGGAACGATGCAAAAAAAAAAAAAAAAGTACCAGTAACATAAACTCTCAGAATAAAAAGAAGAAAAAAATTAGAAGTTATCAAACTATCTAACACATTCAACATTGACTAAGCAATCATGCTGCATGCTGGAAAGCACAAAACTGTGGCCCAGACTCCCAGAGAAGAAGCATCCAGTGTAAATTTCCCCCCAGAGGCCAGCAGTAGTTAGATTTCACAGACAGAGATACCTAAAGCAGCTACTGTTAACATATACAGGATCGTGCTTAAAGAACAGAGAATTGGATGACAGGGCCTTGGTATATAAGGGACACCAAGACAGATGTGAAATCTCCATAAAGAGCTACATGGACATTCTGAAATTCAGTATCACGTGCTAGGACTATTTACCATGCTTTTTCCCCACATGAGCTCACTTTGGGGAACTTCAAAGCTGAGTAATTTCCAGAAAAGGTAAACATATTTAAAGTCCTTAACAGGAGGCTGAACATATTTGATACAACTGCTATAAAACAGTGGTTTGGATCCACATAAGATCTTCCTTGTATCTCTCCTATGATGTCATGGTCGGGGGACTGCCAGTTCACTCTTTTGGGTGTTAGGCCTTTTCAATGCACCCTATTTAGAATGACAGCCCTCCTTGTGACTTCATTTTCCCCCCAAATCTCTAAGTAAATAAATAAAAGTATGTTGACTTTGATTTAACTGTGTTTCTCTTAGGCACCTGATGACGATAGTTTAGGATGATTCAATTGACCGGTCAGATAGAATTAAATGACTAATGACTGGGAGGTGGGGAGGTGGGACCCTTGGTTCTGAACTAACAAGCCTGATGCCTTCAGAATTTGAGCCCTCACTTTGGACCCATGGTGTACACTGTGCCTATTGGATGCTCCATCTTCTCACACAGAATTGTTCCTATAAGCAGGCATGATACATCTTTTTCCTTCAAGTGGGTTTTGGTTTATTAATGTATTAGTTTCTCTGTGTTTTAAAAAAAAATGGAGGGGAACTCAGATGTACAATTTGAGCTAAGTCTTGAAAAGAGAAAGGATTTTCAACAAAAATGCTGTAGAGTGGGATGGAAGAGTCCGTTCTATCAGACCCTGAAAACATCACACCCTAATTCACGAAAGCAGGGACATACAGCTTGTGTGTGGACAAGCAACCTGCAGTATTCTAAGAAATGACAAGGCAGAAGAGCCAAAGGAGATTCAACAATAATAAAGTGAAAATATCCGTGTTGAGTGGTTCACAACTCCCTGTAACTAAAGCCCCAAGGGATCTGATGACCTCTTCTGACTTCTGTGGGCACCATACACACATCACACACACACACACACACACACACACACAGCGGCGGCATCAATAAATGGAATAATAAAAAAACAAAAATATTGGTCTAATTTCAATGTTGCTGAGGATTGGAGCAAAGATACCATCTTTATCCTTAGCCAATAGGCAACAATAATCCTAATTTCTGAAGTATTCATAATGTAGAATATTCATAATAAGGTGTTATGTGCAGCCCTCCTTCCATGTCTCCACCTGGCCTCTGAAACTCAGTAATTTTCTCTTCAATTCACTTCTCAGTTCAGTGCATTCATATTTGAGCTGGTCCCTCTTGAAAAAACAACAGACTAATTGGACTTGCCATTTTGTCTCCTACTATTTTCTGTGATAGGAAAGAGTTTCTGTGACAATTTTCTGTGACAGGGAAAGAGTTGCTAACTTGTTGCTTTAGGAAATGGAAGGCCTTGCAGCCATATTTGGTAAATTATAGCCTTCCTGATTCTGGAGGTAGCAGCAGTACACACATTGTTTGGAATTAAGGAGGAAAAAAAAAAAACCACAGCAAAGGAAATCAATTTTTACATTTTCTGCAGACTCTTAAAAAAAAAATAAAGATCTACAAACCAAGCATGCTTTCCTTATAAAAGCTCCTATTGTCCACAACACAGAATCAACTCAGCCAAAGGATAAACTAAGCAAAACCACTTCTAGTGTCTTGATGGAAACTCAGAGAGGTCACTGTAGACCGATGGCATGGCTTAGCTCACGAATGGGGTTGTGTGTAAAGTACAAAAACAGGCAATGATATAATAGCTATCTTTTAGGCCTCTTGGAGAAATGACAAGTAAGAGTGAGTTTGCTTTGAGAGTGGACCGTGTTGTATATTGGATGAGAAGTTCAATTTAGCCCACTTTTGGGTGACCCCTAAACAGATCCTTTGGTTAAAGAAGTATGGACCCTGAAGCATGCGTATAGGACACAATGGGCTTCAGTATAACAAATCACAAGGCTTGCATGCCTAAAAATGTATGTTTTTGTGTAGTACTGCTGGTGAATAACTTTTATCACATTGGTACCATGGTGCACTGCATTGTGGCCATGTGTGACGGCATAATGGCTCCCATGCTTGTTTTGTAGTTCAGGAACCAAGATGAACCTGGATGAATGAACAGGAGAACTGGAGGACTTTTTCACAGTGGAAATGAGAGATATAGCCAAAATAAACCCAATGCCAACCATAAAGTGGTGTACCCTGTAACCTCACAGGGTAATGAGGTTTCACGGAAAATGTGAGAATACAGAAAATATAAACTATGTAACATGATGAATTATCTGCCAAGGTCAGATCTATGATAATTTAAAAAATTGTTTTACATATATGATGGTGTGTGATTTTTGAATTGACCTTATAACCTCAGTGAGTATGAATCTCTCCATTTCCCACATAAGCAAGCCAAGGCTTGGGTAGCTGTGTGAGTCATGTTTTGAAGGCTCCGAATGATATCAGAAGCAGAGCACCAGAATGTGACCTAACCATGGTTCTTTCCCATAAACCAAATGGCTACCTGGTCTCACCCTTCAATTCTTAGAGAAGTCAGGTACTTTTCTGTTTGAGGACTCATCATTGATTGACCTACTCATATTAAGTAGTAAGGAGAGAGCAAGGGAGAAATGAGGAGAGGAGAGGAGAAGAGAGGAGAGGAGAGGAAGAGAGGGGGGATTATTTACTGCGTGGCATGTTTGTTCAAAGCCTTTATATACAGCTAGTTGGCTATCACAGGTTCATAATATAGATTCAGGTATGGAACATACCAGAAAATGATGTGCCTAAAGGGTAAGGGAGTATTTACCCAAGTTTGGCAAACCCCATAACTGGTAAGGATGACTTTGATCCCAGGAATCTAGGTCTTAAGCCTGTGTTCTTATTCACTCTAATTTACTGGTACTTCAAACTTAATGGCATTCGTTTGGATCATTCTCAAAATTGAACACAACTTCTGTCACATAAAAAGCACTAGTCGGTGTTACATGGATTGGGAGAGATGGCGTCCTCCAACTGTGTCCGCCTACCTTTGCATATATAGCTGGGTTGATTCGATCTTCACAGCAGTGGCCTCTGGGGATGATGGATAACTTCTTGTTGTAGGATGATCCTGGGTATCATGGGATATAGCTTGTGCCCACTGGAACCAATTGTGGTTCTTCAATTAAAAAAAAATGTCTCCAGATAATGTCAGATAGCCAAAGAAGTGGAGGCAGAAGGATAGCCTCCTGGTATGAGAAATCCTGGCCTAGGTATAACAAGAAATTTGAAGGATCTACACCTGGCAGGGACACATACCACAATGCTCCCCTGGCATGCTTTCCCCTATACAGCCATGGATAGGACTTGAAGGGCTGTCTATGTTTACCTGCTCTCTCAAAAGCTGGGAGATACTTGGGGGGATGATGTCACGGTAATCAGGAAATATTTTGGATGGTGGGGGAAGGGAGTGTGGATGGAAGCAGGTAGTTTCTAATAGGAAGAGGAGCACATGGTAGGTTTGAATATTCCAGGCCAATACACACTGGTACATTTAACATATTTCTATAAAAAGGGAGAGAATCAGAATGAGGCTCACAGTGAGCTGACAGACCTGATGCCCAGATGAATTGAGATACAAAAATTTCCCGGAGCCAGGAGCTGACCTCAGTGTGGTGTTGCTTTGGCATGTAACGGTAGGGACACTGGGTGAAGGAAATACACAACGTGCCTGACTTTCGGGATGGGAGACATTTGAGTTTATTGAGTCATCTGAAACACAGCCTGGAGGACTCTCCTGATGGCTACGGAGACCCGGTGTACTCATTTATTATAACAATGAGATCATTGGAAGACCCATAAAAACTAGAGCTTGCTATCCAAGAGCAGATCTAGTTTGTTACCCAGACAATGGTTCCAAGCTCATTTAACAAGCCAGTTTTGACAAGTTGAATTTCTTTATAAGACGTTTGTTTAATTGTAGCAGAGCTGTCCTATCGTAAAACTGTTTTCAACCGTGTGGACAGAGCTGGGACCGAGAGGCTTTTTCTAACAAATTTGTACATCTTTCAGATGAAGACATTCTCAATTCCATTTTCATTTGGAGTCTACAAAAAGGCCCTGAAATTGCCATAGCCATGTCTAAAACTCAGGAAAGGAAAGGGAAATAGAGGAGAAGAAACTAAAGATAGGCTGGCCTCTTCCAGAGGGAACAAGATCACTAAAGATCGGCTTACAAACGTACCAAATGTCTTACAGTCCCTCCTGAGGCGTGGGTGCATGGGAGTTGGGGAGGAGGGCTCGCACTGTGCAGACAGCTGGTTCTCAAAGAAAGTCCCCATTTAAAAAGTCGATAGATAAATGCCTCTCTCATTGCTCCCTGCTTCAGTGTGAAGTGTGTGAACTTTAAAGCCCTTCAGAATTTAGTTCAAATCCCTTCTGGACCTTCACTGAGCCACATAACTTTCCCTTTCTGTGTGTAATATAAAGATACTATGTATTACATAATTCTTCTTGGATGCCTAAAAATAGGCATTTTAAAAACAGTGAAATACTTGAATGGGAAACTATTATACCATCACAATGCCTAATGTCTTTATGACATCCATTTATACAAATATGTTCCTGCAGTTCCAGAGTTGAAGCTCTGTGTCACTCTACTTGGGAGATGCACATGGGTGGGGGTGAGGATAGAGGTGTTATTTCAATCTCTGTTGCTGGAGTCCCATTCTTTCTGACTGTCTTATGCATTCTGAATAGTGCATTCATATGGCTTAGGAAAGATGCACAGGTTAAATTTCATAAACATCAAACCACAAATAATTATTGAACACAATTTACTCCCATATGTAAGAATTTCTTGATGATTAGAGAAAACCATTTTGAGAATTCAGTGTAAACAAATCCTGAATACTAATTCTTCTTCCTTTTTATTTCCGTGTGTCTGTCCATGTACGTATGTGTTTCTGTGCATGCGTGTCTGTGTGCCTTTCTCTTCTCTCCCCCCCGTGTGTGTGAGTGTGCATGTGTGTGTGTGAGTGTGTGTAATGTGTGGGGAGGATACAAACAAAGAGGACAGATGAGGAGATCAGGTGCCTTCCTCTCTCTCTCTCAGATATATCCCCCTGTGACAGGGTCCTCCACTGACCCTGAAGCTCTCCATTTTTTCTTAGCTAGCCAGCTAACAAGCTTCTCAACCCACTTGTCTCCACTCCCCAGGGCTGGTGTTAGAGGCATGTGCTGTCACTCTTGGTTTTTCTTTATACAGGTGCTGGGATTCAAACACATTTCCTCATGTTGCATAGCAACCACTCTTACCCACAGACTCATCTGCATAGCCTTAAAACTATTTTTTGAAGCAGGGTCTATATATCACAAACTGGTTCCAGCTAGTGACAGCCCTGCCTCCCCAGTGCTGTAGTTACACGGTGACATTTGGAAAGAAAAGTAAATAATAAAAAAGTGAGACTTCCTCAGCTTTAGGGAGCTAGTTAGGGTGGCTGAGGTGGACTCCGCTATGCTTGCCTCATCAGCATCCAGCATGGTCACCGGATGGCCTAAAGAAAGCACCCGTTCCTCTGGCATGCAACTAAACTGGCATATGGCCTCCCTTCCTGTGTCAGAGAAATAAAAAAAAATATTAGCTCATAAAGATAAAGACAACTGGAAACAACTGCTAAAAGTTTCAATGTATTTACTTTTGAAAATTGGACACAGTGGGTAAGATAAAAGTCTGAGCTCTTACTCAACTAAAGAAAATGACAAGAAATAAGACAATTTACCCTGGAAACATTCAGAAATGAGAAGATCTAGGTTAGCAGGAAGTGAACTTCAGAGTACAGTTTGGGTCCGTGTCTTTGCCTATCCTGTGTTCTTCTATGTAGGTGTTTACTATGATGTCAGCCAGGTGGTGCGTCTGGCTCACCATAAATACTTACAGGAATTTGATGGTGGTGACACTGTAAAACTGTAATGTCCATGAGCTGTAATGTCCACACAGCAAATATAGAGCAAGATAAAATAATTACAGAGAAAATTCAGACTGGATGCACTTAGCATAAAATTAGCTAAAATGCTTTCTCAAATCGTAGTTGACGCGAATATGCTTTTGGTTTTTCCCAAGGAACAAACTTCTGAAACATTCTTATTTATTCTTACAGTGTGTGTATACAAGTGGATGTGTGTGGGTGTGCGTGTGTGCACAGTGGGCTGGGGGTCTCCCGTGTGCCGCGGCTCGTGTATGGAGGTCAGAGGAAGCTGTGAAGTCGCTTCTCTCCTTCTACCTCTACGTGGATTCTAGGAATCGAACTTCGGTTTTCAGGCTTATGCAGCAAGCATTTTACCCACAGCCTTCTTGTAAACCCTCAAAGAAACAAATTTAACTTTGTAAATAAAGCTCTCTTCTTATCTTTTTTATATATATATATATATATATATATATATATATATATATATATATATAATAAAAAAAAGACTAAATTCAAGAGTAATTGAAGGAAAATTGACCACTCTGAGTAATAAAAATGCCTTTAGTAAGGGAGGTAATCTGCTTTGTAATGCCCTACTTACTAAATGCAGCCACAGAACACTCACACTGAAAATGAATGACAGTGCTTTACCAGTGGCTTGTCCCTACAGGGGCCTGAGCATAATGCCTAATACAAGTACAAGAGAAATGTACTTCAATACACAGAAAAATAGCATAGTGTATACCTATACAATGGAAGATTAGTCAGCCACAGAAAAGGAGTAAAGTACCTATATGACATGTATGAAACTCAAAAACGTTGTACCAACAAAGATAAAAAGCAAGGTAGGCAAGGCCACATATCATGATTCCATGTATGTAAAATATTACAAAGAAGCAAACCTAGAAAGATAGTCAATAGAGACTGCCCAGGGTCTGTAGGGAGAGAAACAAGATAGTGTCTTCCCATTTAGTGTGGGGATTCCCTTTAGGGATTGATGAGAGTGTTTTGAAGCTAGTGAGAGGTAGTGGTTAGACATCACTATGAGTATGTTATGCAGCAGTCAACTGTGCATTCTAATGGGAATTTCATTTTACATGAATTTCACCTCGCCTAGGTAGTTAGGTAGGTGGATGGATAGATGCACGGATGGATAGTTGGAGGGAGAAGAAATACACAAACATGTAAAATAACCAGATCAGTACACTGTGGAACCTACAGGGTCTACATTCAATTAAGTTGCTGAAGGTAAGGAGAGTCTGACAGCCACCAGTTACTTGCCCACTGGATGGTACACCTCCTGCTGGGGAACAAGCAATGAAATGTAACAGATGAAATTGGCTGGGAAGTGATCTTGGGACCAACAAGATCACCACTGAACAACAGGAACT
This sequence comes from Cricetomys ansorgei, assembly GCA_026225945.1. Classification (NCBI taxonomy): domain Eukaryota; kingdom Metazoa; phylum Chordata; class Mammalia; order Rodentia; family Nesomyidae; genus Cricetomys; species Cricetomys ansorgei. Next base: position 11,405,952 of record JAMJFZ010000116.1, read on the forward strand.
ATTTAAGATAGGCAAGGGGTTTTTTCAGTATTGGGGGGAACCCAAGGCCTCAAATATATTAGACAAGTATTCTGACAGTGGGCTACACTCCCTAGACAAGCAAGGAGACATGTTGACATTCTAACACAAGATAATAACACTACATTTTGACCTGATTAGAACCAAACTCAGTTTACGCTTTAAAAATAGCACATCATTTAAGCTTGGGTGACATGACCACACTTGGAAATCCATAATGAGAAACCAACCATGCTTGCTGGGGCCAGTCAGGGTTGTGAAGAACAAAGCTGAAGGAGCTTTGAGGGGCATGAGGGGCTTTGGCATCCAACACATTTTCTCTGAACTTCATGGTGTCCCTTGTACCATGCACTGCACATAGTAGGAGTCTCCCTCCCCTGATTAAAAACAGCTAAGTGGGCAGTGACACCTCTGCTTCCTGTTGGTCAAAGTGAGGCATGTGACACTCAAACCATCGCAAGTAGAGTTATGCCATGAAGTCTTACTGCCTGCTCATCCAGCTATTAATCCCAAGAAAGCAATGACTTCTGCTCCACTGCTTTGTCTTAACCCCTCTGTGTAGTAACAGCTGTAACTCATTCTGTATTTTCATGGCTGATCACTTCTGCTGTGTCACATTTTGCTGTCTTACTTTCTCATTGCTATGATAAAACAGACTTACAAAAACAAGTTATGATTGGAAAGGGTTATTTTGGCTCACCATTTCAGAGGGACACAGCCTACAATGGAGGGGAAGACACAGCAGCAGGCAGAGAAGGTCTGGTGGCATGAGTTGGAGGCTGGCTAGGCACACTGTATCCGAACCCAGGAAATAGAGAGCGATGAATGCATGCTACTCTTCAGTCCCCCTTCTCTACTTATATAGCCAGGATCCCAGCCAAGGAATGGTGCCACCCACAGTGGGCAATTCTCCCTCCCTTAATGACCACAATCAAAACAATCCCCCACAGGTATGCCTAGACACCCATCTCCCAGGTGATTTGGATTCTGCCAGGTTGACAACACTCAACATCTCCTTTTCACATGCTTCCACGTTTTTCCATTCACCTTCTTCCTTCTTCATTGATTAAATCTACAGCAGAATTGAGACCAATAGAGATGAGGAAGGAAGACATCTTCCCCAGGACCAGCCACACAATATATCACACAACTGTTTATTTTGTACTGTGTGGTCCAAGATTGGGTCTCTTCATTCAGATGGCACTGGCCTCCTCTGTCCAAGTGCAGTGATCCTCTTCGTCTTAAACATGGGACTGTAGGTGAGAAGGCATGCCAAAGACCTGCTGCTCAGACCTACTCTCCTCCATCTTAGGAGAACTAACCACCAGAGTTAATCAACCTGATAAGATACTTTAAAAGTGTCTCCCATTGCTGCCCAATTCTACCCATGAATCAGTGCAGTTCATCCCCAGATAGAACTAGGAGAAGTCACAGTAAGTACACTAGAGCAGATAGACAGCAAGTAGGAAATGAAGCTGCTTCACAACGTCCTGTCTTCAGAGAGATGCAAAACAGAAACGAAAGTCTATTACAAGCCTGGCACAGCAGAAAAAAATCCTATCACCAAAAGTCAGAGAGAATGTGGAGCAAGAGTGGGTAGGCCTTTGGGGTTTTGTCTTTGCTTTAAAAAATTATATATATTCTTAGCATACAATCAATATTCACCTAAAAGAGGAATTTTTGTGAACTTAAGTTTATGAACTTTATAACTGCCAAAACTTGGAAATGATCAAGATGTGAGTAAACACACTTATGGTCTAACCAAGTGGGATAGAATTCAGTACCGAACAGGAGTGAGCGCCTCACCTCACACCCATACTCGGGCAAGAAGCTCTTTGGTACTCAATGGGTACACACAAAAAGAAGACACAAAAACAGGATGAAGATGTGTGGAGAACAATGGTTACAGGGGAAGGGGAAGGAGATGAACGGGGCATGGGGGTGAAGACTAAAATCCATTCTATAAATGTTTGATCTGTCAAACAATTTTTAAAAAACCATATGGAAACTTTAAACACGTATTATTAAGTGAAGGCAATCTGCAATCTCCATACTGTATGAAGCCAAACTAAAGAGATAGCAAATAAAATTAAAGATAAATGAAACAGAGGACTCACCAGAGGTCAGAGGAGGGATAAGTAAGCAAAGGACAAAAGACGTACAGCCATGAATACGCACTGTGTGACATCACGAGTACATACAGACTGTGGGATATCGTGGGTATGTTCATGTTGTGTGATATCACAAGTACATAACACACTGTGAGATTTCACAGGTGCATTCATGACTGTGATATCACAGGTACATATGCACTGTGTGACATCATGGGTACATACATGCTGTGATCTATGCATTGTGGGATACCATGGGTACATTCCTGCTGTGTGGTACATGTTGTTTGTCTGCTCAGTACCACAGGACTGAACAGTGAGTGAACCAGAAGGTACCCTGCAGACCTGGACTGACAATGATCTGTCAGTGGAGGTGCACAAGCATTAACAAGGACCCCACTCTGGTAAGGGATGTTGACAACTAGAAAAGGCTGTATGTGTGTGTGTGTGTGTTGGGGGCAGGGGATGTGTCATAGGGTTTTCTTCTTAGTTTTTCCATAAACCTAAACAGGCTCTGAAATACTATCTCAAATGTTGAAATGTTTTTTTAAAAAAATCACATTTACTTTAACATCCAAGTATTCTAATAGAATTAAGATTTAAAATGAGCTGGTGCCTCTAAAGATGGCATTTGTCACAAAGTGCCACAAGGGATGTTCTTATTAAAACCCTTCTGGTTGGACTGTGTCAGAAAATGCTCCGAGCTTAATGGATATGGTGGGTGTGGGAGAACAGACAGCATTCCTTCCCTGGATGGTGTTCAGGACTGTGTACCCTCCAGTATCTCTTGGCTTGCTCCGTTGTTGTAACCCTCTTCTGGAGGCACAGGGCCTGAGAGGTGTGAATGAGAAGTGTGTCTGTGGGCACAAGCTAAGGAAGAATGAGGGAGCAAAGGAAACCGTGGCAAGTGTCCGAATGTGTGTTTCATGCAGAAACCTAAGCATCACTCAGTCCAGCCCCACCTAGATGGCATACTCCTGAGAAAACCCAGGGGAGGTGTGGCCAGACCAAATGGGGTGACGTCTGTTGCGGTTTCCAATCTGGAAAGTGCCATGTTGTGCTTTCAGATGTCAGATACTGGACATGTGCATTTTGATCACGAGAGGCAGGCTCTGTGGAGCTGCTTCGGGTAGACATGCAAGAGCTAGAACTCACGATCCTGTGCTAAAGGACTGTACAAGCTAACCAATGACAAAATATGACAAAGGAATTAGAACAAGGAAATAATGAGCCACAGACATAAAAGTCTGCAAGCAGTCAGGGCAGGAGGAAGAAAGCATGTCCAGTGAATACTGTGCTGTGATATATCTGCACTGTTTCTGTGGCTGTACTCACCCTCTTTTATTCCCACTGCACCCAGATTAGCCTCATACAAGCACCTTTTCTACTTTCTCTGTCATTCTTTGGTTCAAGCGGAAAGTTTCTTCCAGTCTTGTCTATCCACTACTATTCTTCAGCTCCTGCTATTGTGGAGTCCTTGTATCAGTCTCGTTTCAGAAATAAAGAAGGGTGTTTCAGAGAAGTTAAGTGAACATTCCCAAGATGATATCATTTGGGGACCAAACTCAGGTTTAAATCCAAGCAAATCTCTCTGGTGTCAAGCCCTGAGCCACCAAACTTACTTAAAAAAATAATCAGAGGAACACATCTATTCATCAAACTTGTCTTAACTGAATGAAAAACTGAGTCAACTGGTCTATCCTGTGGATCAAAATATTTTCTAAGCCCAGGCAGCCCTGTGCCCAAGAAAAAGCTTCACCTGTTAGGGAAAACCATGGGAGCCTGGCTCTACTTTTCTAATACAAAACTATAGAAAAATATCACCCTTTGAGACACACTAGGCTACCTTGGTAGTGTGTGTATGTGTGTGTGAGTGACTGTGTGTAGGTACATAGTGTGTATCTACCGCTAGTAGACTTATGTATGTGTGTGTGTATAGGTATACATGTGTGTGTATGTATGTGAGAGTGTGTGTGTGTGTGTGTGTGTTTGTGTAGGTACATATTTATGTATTTTTCTGTGTGTGTGTGTGTGTGTGTGTGTGTGTACTTGCATCTAGAAACCAGAAGACATTCTAGGAACTATTCTTAAGGAGTCATCCAAGTTGTTTCATTTTTAAGATTTACTTTTATTTTTACATATGGGTCTCAGTGTGTGTGTGCCACATGTGGACAGGTGCCTGCATGGGTCAGAGAAGTCAGAAGTTAGGTTAAAGGCAGTTATAAGCTGTCTGGTATGTTGTTAGCTGCTCTCTAAAGTGGTGACCATCTGCCCTACCACCACCTTGTTTTTTGAGACAGGGTCTCTCCCTAACCTAGGGCTCACTACTTCAAGTTGGCTGGCTCTCCAGCAAGCTCTGAGAATCTGCCTGTCTCTACCTCCCTACCACAGGGATTATCTGCACGCAGAAGCACACACTGATGTCTGAGATGGGATCTGGGGGCTCACACTCAGGTCCTTGCTCTTGCCATTTCCCCAGCACCAGCACTGTGGCGCCCTTGTAATGGCTCAAGAATGCTGTTTCATCACCTCAGGCAGCAAAAACATAAATGGGGCACAGTTGGGCTCTGTTGTGCTGTTACGCACAGGCTCATTGTGTTTCTTTCTTCTAGAGCTGGCATCCTGTCTGTGAACAGGGCTGTATGAGTCAGTTGTATTCTCTACACAGCCCCATATACACACCTGCCTGCCAGGTCCTCGAAAAGAACTGTTGAATGTGTTGAACCCACAGAGAAGTTGGCTACTGGAGCTAAGCTCACTCCGCATCAACCACTCCTGGCTACAAAACCTTATAAAGCTGACCAGTAAAACTTTATCAGTTTTCTTATCTCTCCTAATGGAAATCCATGGCACCTACCTCACAGGGTTGCTACTCACCAGAGCAAACATGTAGAGTGCCTAACATAGTTGCCACAGAAGAAGCGCTAAGTTGTCATTCTTACTACATTAACACGGTGGTGATTGGTATCAGAGTAAAACAGCAGGGCGCGCCGCAGATACAGGCATTTACAGTGTGAGCCTGGTTACCTGAATTGATCCCTAGAGCCCACATGGAGGAAGGAGAGAACCAACCTCTGAGTATTGTCCTCGTACTTCCATACCCAACCTGTAGCACTTGCATACCTCCCCCCATAACAAGATAAACCAAAATGGAAGGATTTAAACTAGCTTTGCATACTTTTATGTTTTGGTAACTTATGAAATGAAGCACAAAGCATCTCTGATCCAGCTTCTATCTCAGTCCTCCAGGTTCAGCTGGATAGACTAATTTTCGTGAAGACCTCAGGGAACGTGCAGCCCCTGAGGTCTCACTGACTCCAGTACAGTTCTCAGCCCCAGGAATCTTCTCTGAAGTCCATGGGCATAGTGTAGATTCCACTGTGGCAATCATAGATTCTCATTAACATCGCATCCTCCTTGGGGCACTCAGACAGCTGTGTCTTGTCTAACTGCTTGGAAATGAGTCCCAGCTTAGGAAGCTCTGAACTCAAGCCCTCTCTGCCAATTTGAGTATCTGAATGCTGATGCTCCCTTCTCTGGCTGGTACCCTGGTGATATGCTGGATGCCTCCTTTCAGAGTCCCAAACTAAAACGGAGACTGAAACCCATCCTTCCCCTTCGTTTCTCCAGCACATCGCTGCACATCTCAGCTCTCTTCCAGCTGCATCTGTCAAGATTTCAAACTGCATTCTATCACTCATCTATCCACTGACAACAGAAAACATGCCATATACTGTGTCAGATGGCAACCCTGATGGTATCCTGCTGCTATGCATATGCCATGTGCTTCACATCACATAAGTGTTATATTTTTCTTTGCCTATATATGTGATATATGTACTTAATAGTTTGGCGTGTATAGGGGGGTGCGGATACACATGTGTGCATGTGCTTGTGTAGCACATGTCTTTATGGATTGCTCTCTACCTTTGTATTTTGAGACAGTGTCTCTCACTGAAGCTCATCAATTTGGCTAGGCTGGTTGGCCAACGAGCTTTAGAGATCTGCCTGTCTCTGCCCTCCCTGTTCTGGGATTAGAGGAGCATGCTTTCAACTCACAAGACTTCCACATCTGCACTGGGCATTGCTACTCAGGACCTTGTGCTTGTGCAACCGACACTTTAATGATGTCATCGTCTTCCCAGTCATCATATTATTTGAAAAATACCAAATGATAGTGTATGCATTATGGAAATGTCATAGTAATTAACACATGCTAATAAAAATTTAAAATAACTATATTTTATACTTAGAGGGTTGAGATAGAGGAGGAAACGATGTCTGTGTACCTGGGGAGGAGCTACTGACCTTGCCCGGCAGGTGGGGCATCAGGGGCATCTCCTAGTGTCAGAGAGCCCCAATCTGCCTCTGACATTTGCAATGACCTCTGATCCCAACCACAAGGCATGGGTTGTCAGTGTATTGTTAAGGTTATTATGGACCTACTGGGTCCGAAATAACAGCTCTGCTAACCTAGAACTTTGATCTCCTAAAGAGCTTCTCCAGTTTCTGATTCATTATTCCCTGACCATTTCTTTTTCAGACTACAAAACCAGTGTCCTAGTGCCATCTAGGGTGGGGCAGCTCACAGGGGAGATGTTGAGACTCAGAACACTTCCTCAGCAGATAAAATAGAAGCATCTGTTCTCCACAGAGCTCTGATGTTTCCAGTCTCAGCAAACCATACAATGCTAAGAAAAAGTAAGGGTGGCGGGGGGAGAGTAAAAATGGGGAGAAATATAGGAATTTATTCATTTAGTCAAACAATGAGTTATTTCTGATACCATGTAAAATATTAGAATAAAAGGTCCCTGTAATCTAAGTTTATAATTGTAATGCTCGCATGCATGACTGACCGTTGAAAATACAGCCTCTCTTTTCTGTCCTGCTTCACAATCTGGCAGCTCAGTGCGGTCATGCCATTGGAATCATTGCTTTTCTCATCTGTCACATTTTGTTATTTATTTAAATGTAGAACCGGGAAATTCACACTGAAATTAAACATCTTGTTTCCTATGGCAGAAAGCCAGAAATAATTTGTCTTTGGGGGCTGACTACACAGTACAAAATGATGTTTTTATATAATGTCTTTCCTACTTAATTTCACCAAGTGATTAGTAACTGATTATGACCGAGCCACCAGACACAAGCACGTACAGAAATGAATGGCTTAGGAATGCTAGTACTTAATGCATTAAGAATGGAATTAGTATTGGTTGAAACAGTTTGCATTTCAAATATGGCACCTAGGATAATGACTTCAGGTCTACGGAGAAAAGGTGTTCCTGGAAAAGAGACTGATAACCTCTCTTGCATCTATGGAGACACACTTTCTCTGCCCTGTCCCTCAAGCCCTTTTAAGTCTCTAGGTGTTGCATGCCAATCTTAGAGTTGTGAGTTCTGTGGACTGAGTCCCAAAAGATGGCCAGCCTTTAGATGATCCAGGAAGCAGCCTAGTTATTTTCTGCTTCTGTTCTTCAGGTGATCACTGAAATGGAGAATTTATGAGAAAAGATTGAGCAAGTATTCTGTCATGAAGGATGGCAGTTTTGAGTCATTTGATAGAAGGGATATTGTCTTGAACTCAGCCACCTATGTCCCTCTTCACTACCATGAAGCAGATGCTGGGAAGCCAGGCACTTCACATCTGTCTCTAGGACATCTGCCTTTATCAGAGTTGTCAAGTCTCTATACTGTAACTTTTTTCTTGACCTCTTTTAATTGGTAAAAATTCTCACAGATTTTTTTAAAATATAAAATGCCCATCTTCCGTTCCATTCTATTCACAGATGCCTGGTTTTTTCCTAAATTACTGTTAACATCATGTCACAATTTCTGTTCCTAATAGAAATTAGTATGAACCATCTTGATACTGGCATCCAGGAAGCTGCATGACCATGACCCTCCACTACTTTTGTCTGACAGTGAGGTGAAACCCGTTTTGATCGGAAGGGCTTATCCAGACACTTCTTTTTCTTGCTCTTACTTGTGCAGCTGAAGCACCTAATTATTGTCTCTCAAAACCTAGCTTTCCTTCATGTTTTATTCTAAACCTTCATGGCGATTTCTCCCCATGCACAGTAACTGCCACACAGAACTGAAGTTAAGCTTCCTCACAGATCTGGTGCCTGGCACAGAGATCGATGGAAATTAGCAAGAAATAGGTTAAGGGGAAAGTGTCCTTGGATTCAGTGTCTTTGGAAAAGAAGGATCTACTGTGTAGAGGAGGAAGTAAACTGAAATGTGGTCTCACACAGAGGCTTCCTCTTGGGGGTTCTGGAACTCGGAGGACCTTTCCGGGGTCCTAGGCCAACCCCTAGTCTAAAGAGTAAGTGGAGCAGCTTCCTTTTACAATGGCAGTCTATGGAGATGTCTGCACTGTTTCTCTGCTCCTAGGGAATGCATGTTTTCCATAGTCTTCCTCGGCCTTGAGCAGCAAACTACAACACCTGCTACATACCCTGTGAGCTTGCACCGGCCATCTCACTAGGTTCAGTGTGATTCCCAATATGCTTCTTGCCTCATCTAGGCTCCTGGAGCTTGTTTCACAAGAATAGAAGAAATGGAAAATTCCAAAGGCACATCATGATGCCATGCCAACTTTTACTCTTCTAATCTTAGTATGTCCCCTTTCTTCAACTACTCTTAGGTGTCTTAATTCAAAGCCCAATGTGGATCTCTTTGTGGGCTCTCCTCCCTGGGTAGTAGCTAAGCTACCACCACCAACCACTGGCTCAGCTTTGGAGAAGAAAGCACAGGGTGGGTTCATGGTGGATCCAGGCAGGTCAGAGCAGGTCTTTGGTCAAAGTCATAGGGAAACAGAATTCCTGGAGACTGTTGTCAGTGGAATATCTCAATTTATTGAAGCAAGGGTGGTTACATTTATAGTGGAAAAGACAGGGGAGGGTCCTTGGCACCCAGGGACAGGGGCCATTGGTTAAGACAGGGATACTGGAGTAGCCACATTTGCATGTGGGGGCTCATTGTCTAAGGGTCAAAGTCCTGCAAAAGCACTTTCTGCATAAGGTGTGGTCTCACAGAAGAAAGAGGAAGACACCTTATCAGAAAATGGGTTCAGCCCTAGGCCTTCCAGCTACAGCATTCAGAGAAGCATCAACAAGGCCACATTCCTTTGCCCATGGCCTGCTGTGAAGTATACAGCATTTAGAATTTAGCTGGGTTTTGTCAGGGCTAAGAAAATGGGGAGCAGCCAAACGTCTTCTGTTCTCAGGGTGAGAATTCCAGGGTTCCAAGCACACTTCAACCCTCTCTTAGCTCTAGGACACCTCCACAGCCCAAGACTGCCACAATCTTTCTACTAGATTCTCTGCCATTATTCTGCTCCCTGATCCAGTTGTCTCAGGGACTACAGCTAACACTGCCATTGTTCCACATATCATTACACATCTATGACACACCTTGGCCTGCAGAATCTAATGGAAAATCCTTACTGTATCACTTTAAAGATCTTGGCAACATCATTGCCTCGTTTGTATCCCCCAACCTCCCAGCTCTCAGCTGATACCCATCCTTCCCAGCATATGACTGCTGTGCTGCACATTTCCAGCAAATATCGATAGATCCTGCATTTCTGTAAAATTATTTTTGTTTAAATGTCTTTCACTCCATTTTTCCAGGTACACATACTTGATATTAATTCAATATAAAAAATATATTATAACATTAAATTATTTCAAATGTGGTAATAAAGATTTTTCTAAATTCCAAGGCAGCTTCATGCCCACAAGATGTCATGAAATTAGCACCTTGCATTCTGGAAATACATGAAAACATGATCTTAATAAAATATTAATTTCTAAAATCCCAAGAAGCCATGCAGGTTTCTGGGTCATGCCCCAGCTCCTACTCTAGCAAAGTTCTTAGAGGCCATCTTAGTAGATGTCTAACTTTTCCATGCTAAGGGAGTCAGGTATATAGTGTGTAATGTGTGGGGAGCAGGGATGGTGAGGTCCTACCTACATGGTGGTTTGTTTGCTTGGCTTTTACCCAAAGGGGCACATGGGGCTTTGGAGACACCTGCAGAGTGAATTCGCCATTACCCAGGCATGTAAGGGAAAGGAATAAGCTCTTGGAAGAAAAACACCAGTGTGAAGACGGGTAGCTTGGGGTTGGGGGGGGGATACTAACCAAACACCCTTATTCTGTGAGTCACCCTTTAAAGGTCTTTCTTAAAAATTTTTGTTTTAAAAAAATTATGATTTAAAAGGCTCGAACAGCCTAGGGAAGTAAATCCATGCATATTTCCAGCATTATTTAATATTTACTAAGACATCATAGGTTACAACAAATGAAACTTTTTGGCTCTCTCATTGAAATTTTCTGGCCAACCATGTTAGTGACTGTTCCTACAGATAGTTTATAACTATTTGTTCAGCCCTTGTGAGCAACTGAAGAATAAGTCAGAAGGACTCCGGCATGTGGTTCCTAAGCCAGGGTCTTTGGAAAATGTATTTGAAGTGGAGGGATGGATCAATGATGTGAACAGGCAGACCCTAGACATGGATTCTAATAGCTTGGAAAAGTGAGTTAGATTTCTCCTTGTTTGAAGTAGAATTCCTTTGTGTGAACCTGGGCACCCTCAGAGAAATGCTTTATAGTCCAAAGCAGTGTTTACTTTGGATTCTGTTTCTCTTTTAGTTTTCACTTGTGACCTTAGGAGTGAGCTCACAATTGGAAGCAAATCTGTCTTCTGTCTCTGCTATTAAATAATTACCTACCCACTGAAAAACCACACAGGACTCATAGTGGCCTTGTCCCAAGGAGATGCTTTGTGGAATTGTAGAAATTATATTTATGATGCTTGCAAATTGCAGCTCAACTGCTGAGACAGTTCAATGAGGGTAGTTGAGTTCTTGGTAGAATGCATCTAGTATTCAGTTTTGCTCTCTGGCATGCTTTTTCTGTGTGGAACCCAGTGAGTATCTCTGATGATGGAGAAGATGGACCATTTTGATACCATGATTGTGTTTGGCAGGTATCTCAGACTAAAACCTGTCTCAGCCTCTTAGGAACTACATTTTCATCTTGAAATGTAAGAAGGGATCCTGAATGGCTTACTGAGTCATGCTGAGCCTGTCTTGGCACATGTTTGTCATGGATTTTCATTGATATTGATTGAATGCTGTTTGTGTTTGGAGGCTTCAGTGTTCAGTAATCAGAAGAACCTGGTGCTTTTCATTAATGGGTTTATTGAAAAGAATTCAGCACACTGGGATGAAATTCCTAAAATCCTCATGACAGGATGGAGAAGTAGAAAAAACTCATGGGCTTCATAATAAACTTTTATGTGGGGCTAACAAAATACAGAGCCAAATGATGTACATAGGACCATTACAGATGCTTCTAACAACTCAAGGAAAACCATTTTATGGTTGGAGACACTAAGACTCTGAGAGGTAAAATAACCAAGGGCACTAAAGAAGAAGAAATGAAGATTTAAATCCAGGTCTGTCACTAAGGATAGCCAAATTGCCCCATGAAATATCCAGCTCATGAAAGTGTCATGCATGTACCACACAGACCCAGCTAAGGGAAAAAACCAAGCCCTCTAGCCACTAAAGGAAGAAAAACACATTGCTATATAAAAAAATCTCTTCCTGTTCCTAGGCCCCTCTCCTCCACATCCTCACTTCCTGTCTTCCTCTTTCCTGCCACTCACAAGGCAGGCAAATGAGGGGCATCATTTTGAAAACCCTCACACATGCTTCTGACATCCACGTGCTTTGTGTATCCACAAAGCATTTCAGAAAAGAGGATGCTCAAGGAGCAGCAGCCCGGGCTTTGCACAGAGGCAGGAAACACATCCTTGAGGTCACTTTCTTCTAAACTGATGTATTCTTTCCAGAGTGATAATAATCTTTTTTTGAAATGCAGGTCTAAGACGGAAGGAATTTTTATCTGGAAGAGTAATATAAATTAGCTTTGACTGCCAGTTTCCACTGATTATTACTTTCCAGGCGGAATTCCTACAAATTCTTGAGGCATGACCTCCAGTGAAAAAATAAAACCCCTTTAAAAACTTGTTGAGAAATTCCAGATAACTTTCACAAGAGACTTAATTTTAGAGCATTAACACAATCTTGGTTGGAAAGATAAAACTACAATGCAGTTACTTGGTAAAAGTCATTACTTCACAATGAAGTCATTGGAAATTATTTTACTCAGCTTATCAGACCCTCTTTTTTCTCCTCTCTTTCTTAAACTTGGGTCTTTTCCCCTAAAACTAATTTTATTATGCATTACCCAATGCACTCTGGATTCACCCTCATAAAAGTATAAAGTGTTTCAACAGATAGCCAGTTAGAGGTTATCTGAGTTTCAGCCTACCAGGGTGAGTGAGCACTATTATGGGCTATTACATCTTAGTAATATGTATAGTACATTATCACATGCATTTGGTTTTAGAAACTACAAAGGAAGCTTAAACAAAACTGCATAATTTTAAAAAACTTTGGATGTTCTCATCACAAAGAAATGATGAATCTTTGAGATGATGGACAGCCTAAATAACCTGATCTGATCACTAAAAAAATGTAAAAATGTGCAGAAACATCACACTGTACCCCATAAACATGCATGATATCTGTCTATCAAAGACATTGTTTAAGGGGACTGAGGCAGTAGTTCAGCGCTTAGGAACACTTGCTGTGCTTGCAGAGGACCCAAGTTCGGGTTGAAGCACTCACACAGTGGTTCACAACCAGTTCCGGGGGATCCAGCACCCTCTTCTGGCCACCACAGGCACCACCTCCCCCGGTGGTGCACATGCATACATGTAGTAGGCAAAACAGCCATACAATAAAATAGAAATAAATAAGTCTTCAAAGACAAATTTTCAAAATAATTTTTAAAAAGAAACAAATGAGAACAAACTGGCTCAGAGAGACTCCTGTGGTTTTGTTTTTTTTTTTTTTTTTTTAAGACATTTAGATGTGGCAAGGTGAAAATGTGCATACTAGGATTTTGGATATTTTGGAGGGCTCTATAGGGCACGGTGTGATCATGTGTTTCCCCATTGGGCAGAGGGGGAAATCTGGAATCAGAAAGCTGTGGTGATTTGTCCAAGGACTCATGGCTTAAGCAGTGTGGTGGCTGCTTATCCTATCCAGGAATGTCTGACTGTATAGTTGGTTCTCTTCCCACTGTGGAGTGTCACTGTTCCTTGAGCTGCCATAGATGGGAAAACACAGAGACTACAGCCACAGGTGCAAAACATATCAGTGGTTCAGAGTGGAGCCAGGAGAAAAGGCTATTCCTGTCCACCACTTTTTCTGAAATTGTAACTTCCTTGAAGCTGATTTTTAAGAATCGACTTTTCTTGATTACATTTAAATACAATAAGAAAAGCTATCATGAATTATTATCTTTTGAGGCATTTATATGAAGTACGAAATATTTTGTTGCTGCAACAAATATATCTGATAAAGCAATTGGTGGAAGGAAGGGTTTGTTCTGACTTATGGTTCAATGATCCATTATGGTGGGATGTCTTGGCCCTAGGAGTTTGATGTGACTGGTCACACTTCTTCTACTGTCAGGAAGCAGAATGCTATGAAAGTTCACATTCAGCTGACACTCTCCATTTTTTGCAATGAAGAAAGTCAGGTGAACCTGAACAACAGCCTATGGGATAGTGCAGCCCATCTCAAGGTGCAACTTCTCACTTCAGCTAACATAATCTAGATAATCCTTCACAAGCATGCCCAAAGGCTTATCTCCTAGGTGACTTTAGATCTTGTCAAACTGATAATCAATAGTAACTACTGCAATTATCTCACAAATACAATGGTTATTTTTAACATGAAGCCCTCCAAGCCATTTAATTTCCTTGAATTTTTACGTGAACTTTATGGGCAGGGAGAAAAGAGATTCATAAAAGAAGAAAAAAAAACAGGGTTGATGGTGTAGCTTAGTAAATAGCATGCACACCACATTCAAGGCACTGGGAAAGTCAGTGGCCACCACTGCCATCACATTATTAATTAATCAATTAAAAGTAAAGAAGCACTTATTGTGGACCTGTGGAGGTCTTTATACTGAATTTTTCTGATTTTTAGAGGGCTTAATAAGATAGTCATGGAAATTATATTTTGGATAGTAAGTATTTCTTCTTTTAAAAAAAAATTCCCATTGTGCTTGCTGGTATATGTCCAAATAAGTTGTTTTTCAAAGAATAATGCAATGGTATTAATTCTTTAGCAATAAAATTCCACAGTATTAATTACATTACATTTACTTTCACTAATCATGTTATTATTCAAAACATCGGGGATCTAGAGATGATTATCATAGCCTCTTCCCCAGGGCACTCACATCAGTGTAAAAAAAAAAAACAGGTACAAAAATATACGGTTGGGAATGCTGAGATCCAGTCCATAGAAAAACATATAAAGCATAACTAGATTTTCTAACTTCCCAGATGTTCACAAATGAAATTATATAAAAAGAAAACTGCATTGGGCTATCAATGGGTTGTAATGACAGAGTGTAAGAAAGATACAAAATGGCTTCGGTTCCACTTAGATCATGCTATTTTCTTTTAATATATGCATCTGTAAATCTTCCTCCAGAAAAAAAATCTATTTCTGCTTCTTGATCTTGGTTCAGGGATATTCAAAGAGGCAGGTAATTTCATGGTTTCTCATGTATAGATGAATGTCATCACTTCATCAGATGGTTCTCAGGATTATACTTATTTTTTAATGAACAGATCTCTTTTCCCCCTTTTATTTAAAATAGATATTATTCTCACATAATATAGCTTGATTATAGTCTCCCCCCACTTTATTCCTCCCAGCTCTTCCCTACCTCCCCTCTTATACAGATCCATCCCCTTTCTGTTTCTCATTAGAAAACAAACAGGCTTCTAAGTAATAATATAATGTAATAAAACATAACATGACAATTTAAAAACTAACACGCTGGAATTGGCCAAAGCAAACAAAGAGAAGAGAAAGAGCCCCAAGAGAAGGCACAAGAATCAGAGACCTACTCATTCACACACTCAAGAATCTCATAAAAACACTAAACTGGAAACCATAATACATATGCAAAGGACCTGTAGGGTTAAAAGGGAGAACAAAATATATATAAATAAAATGTAATAAAATAAAAACTAATAAGGTAATTTTAAAAACTAGGAGCATTGACAGGACATTATAAGACAAGTAACCTCCGAAGATGCCACTGAGTTCATTTCCTGTTGGCCATCTACTGTTGTATTCCTGGTAAGACTCCCTTGGAGGAAACTAAATTTTCATTTGCAGAGGGGTATCAGTTGGAGATAGCTTCCAGGTTAGAGAAGAGGGCCATGTGTCTACTTCTCCTTTCAGCTCCCCTTGTACATGCTACCTCAGTCTCTGTGAGTTCATATGTGTGTCAGTCATGTTAATGTAGAAGGCCTTGTTTTCTTCGATCCTCTATCCTCTCTGGCTCTTACACCCTTTCTCCAACCTCAGGGGTACCCTGACCCCTGAGGGGGAAGGGATTTGATGGAGATATTCCATTTAGGGCTGAGTGTTCCAAAGTCTCTCAGTCTCTGGATAATGGCTGGCTGGTGGTATCTGTATTTGTTCTGATCTGCTAAAGGAGGAAGTTTCTCTCATGATGGCTGACTAAGACACCAATCTATGAATATAGAAGAATGTCATTAGGGATCATCTCATCACTATGTTTTGGGGGGTATTTTTAGAACAGTAATACTTAATTTTATCCTAGATCCCTAAGCTATCTAGCTTCAGGTTCTTTGTCACCCAAGCAGTGTCAGGTTATGAGTTCCTTCTCATAGAGTAGGCCTTCAGCCAAATCAAATATTGGTTGGTGATTCCTACAAGTTTTGTGCTACCATTGCACTAGCATATCTTGTGGGCATATTTTATGCTAGCATATCTTGTATATCAAAGGATTTGTGTTTTGATTTGTGTTTACATTTCTCTTTTGGTGGTGTGCAAAGTATGTTCCTGTATCAAGACACTAGAATGTAGGGGTAAAGGCTCTATGTAAGCACCAGCTCAACTTCTTCACATTCAATGGGTTGTACAGGTGTTTTCTTCAGCAATGGAGCCTTCCCAACAGTTTGTGAAGAGAAATCTATGATCTTGGCAACAGCCTAGGTTCTTTGGGGGTTTCCATGAGACCCCTTCTGGTACTCAAAGCTTCATTTGGTGACAGGAGATGGCCAGCTATAACTCTGTCTCCCCCATTATTTGGTGATTTCATTCAGATTGCCTTCGTATATGTATATGTATATGTATATGTATATGTATATGTATATGTATATGTATATGTATATGTATATGTATATGTACATGTATATTTAGGAAGCTTCTCTGTCCTAGGTTTCCATGCTACCCTTCAATGGGTCCTTAATTTTAGCTTTTTCCCTGTATTCCCTCCTTTACCCCTTTGTTCCCCTCCTTTCCCCAGCTGAACCTCCCAATTTTATTTTCCCCTCCAATCCATATCTATCTGTTCTATTTCCCTTTCACAGGGAGATCTATCTGTCCCCACTGCCATCCCTTATTGTAAACCTAACTTCTGTGTTTCTATGGACTATAACTGGGTTATCATTGACTTAAAAGTTAATATCCACAGATAAGTGAGCACATACCACACTTGTCTTTATGGGTCTGGGTTACCTGACTCAGGATGATTGTTTTCTAGTTCTATCCTGTTGATGACTACACCACCATGGCAGTATAAGCAACTGCTTGACAAGGCTCTGGCTGCTGGCACACCAAAGAGCTAGTTACCTCTCCACTCTTTGCTGCTGTATAGCTGCTGACAGTCTCATCGATCATGGTATATGTCTTGATTATTGGTAAAACTAAAAATAACCTTAATTCAGCTCTTAATTCAGCTCAGAGACGCATTGTAGAGAACAAGGACATGGTAATTTCAATACTAAAAATAATAACAATCTTACTGACCTTCAAATTCTAAGCATATATGAGAGCATATATGCTTAGAACTTGAAGCATATATACATGTCTAATATCTCTAACCTGATAAGTCACAGAGAATGAGGGAGTTGTATTACAAATTATTCCTGGCACAAAAGGCATTGATTCCCAAGTAAAGACAGGGGCTAAGGAGCCTGGATAGGGGAGTTAGCATGTCTGGGAAGACAAGGACCCATAGATAATTGCCCCTGAGAATGCTTGCCCTTTTTTAAGAAGAGAAAGAAAGCCTACCTAGAGGCAATGATACAGCATATGAAAAAGCTGTAATAAATTATAAACCTAGGATAGATACAATAGATTATAGATTAAAGATCTGTTTAAGACTGAAACTGCTTAAATCCATATACTAACTTGAAACTACAGAGATCCCCAGAAACAAGAAATATGATAGTCAAGGAAAAGAGGAATAGATGCTGTTAATGCTAAAGAAATATATGATTGAAGTTTGGATAGATATAGGGAAGAAGTAGAAAAACTAGAGAAAGCGTAAAACCTGTTAATATAGAATTTCTTTCTGGTACCTTTGTGCCCTTCTGTAGGCACCCAGCAAACAGTTATGATAGAAGTTTCCTGAGGAAAAAACAAGTGGAAGATTAAGCTGTTCCTATGAAGGTTGTTCTTGCTTACAGTGTAACTATGCAAGTTCTTCAAAACTTTGAATGTCCTTGACCTTGATAAAATGTTAAAGTAAATAAAAGAGCTGGAAAGTTATCAGCGAGGGAGCCGGCACCTGCCAGCTCCCTGGCTGAATCGGGCCAGCTGTCTCTAATCAAGAGCTTACACCTCTTTATTTTTTTATCACTGATACATCATATCTTCCTCGGATCCTTCCCTGACCTTCCTGCTTGCTGAGGATTGAGCCCCGACACTAGCCATTTGCCTATGAATTTCATGATTTGTTTTTAATTGCTGAGTAATACTCCATTGTGTAAATGTCCCACATTTTCTTTACCCATTCTTCTGTTGAGGGACATCTAAGTTGTTTCCAATTTCTAACTATTATGAATTGAGCATCAATGAACATGATTGTATAATTGGATTTGTAATAAAATGTAGCAACATTTGAGTATATGTCTAAGAGCCAAAAAGCTGGATCCTGAGGTAGATAGATTCCTATATTCCTGAGGAACCACCACACTGATTTCCATAGTGGCTGTATAAGTTTGCACTCCCACCAGCAATGGATGAGTGTTCCCCTTGCTCCATATCTTCACTAGCATAAGTTGTCACTTGTTTTTATTGATCTTAGCCATTCTGACAGTATAAGATTGGAATCTCAATGTAGTTTTGATTTGCACTTCCCTGGTAGCTAAGGATGTTGAACACTTTTAAAGTTTTTCTAAGTCATTTGAAGGTTGCAGTCCTGTGTTAGCCAAGATTCTTCAAGGAGGAAGAGGAAGAGGAGGAGTGGGAAAGAGGAAGAAGAAGAGAAGGGAAGAGGAAGAGGAGATTTTGTTCTTTGTGTATCTGACAAAGAACAAATGACAAGATCATTTCATAGTGACCTTGTTCAGAACAGTCTTTATTTTCTTATAGAGTTGGTGGGGTTATCTGGCTACTCACTGTTGTGCTTGGTGTCTCTGAGGCAATCCAGGGCCTGCTATCTTCTCTAGCCACCATAGTTTCCACTTGGGGGTGGCTCTTTGGATTTCTCCCTCACTTTTGTTCACTACACAATTTAGATCTTAATCCCCTATGACTTCATATTTTTGGCCTTTTTTCCCCAAGTACAAATTGTTAACTTGCCAATGGGATAAGTAGTATTCTAGGGCTCTTCTGAATCCTACTCACAGCACCGAGGGTATAACTTGGACTAACCTAATAGTCATTACATTTGTGCCATGATTATGAAACATTCTGCTTTTGATGACACACTAGAGATTACACACTGATGTTATCAATAATGAAAATAACTTTCACTGCCTTACTCTTTTAATATATGTTTTTAAATTGTTTAATTTTACTCTATGTGTATGGTTGTTTGGTCTGCACGTATGTCTTTGCACCAGCTGAAAAACTGGTGCCTATGTAGGCCAGAAGACAATTTGGATCCCCTCAAACTGGAATTACACATGGTTGTGAGCCACCACGTTGGTGCTGGGAATCGTATTTGGGTCCTCCGGAAGAGCAGTTGGCTATCTTAACCATTGAGCCATCTCTCTAGGCCTTCAATACATGTTGTTTACAATAACACCCCTGATCTCCAGTGCCACCACCGGTACTACCACCTCTACTATCTACATCACAATAACTCCATGTTATATGTACAATATTTTATTATCTAACCCAAGATTGTTAAAGTGCTGTCTTCCCATTTCCAGACACAGCACTGGTCCAAGTGATCTTCATATATGAAAAGTAATATTTTGATGCCTCGTGTCAGTTATGACAATCGGAGTAACTTCGGACACTCAAAGTCTCAGCTTTTGTTAGTGATTTCTAGAGTTAGTACTATGATATGACAATCCATAGCTGTCACACAGACATATACATATATACCTGTGAATACACTCTTCATCCATGCACACTTTGGGGTATCTAAATTCAAAAGATATTTGTAAGATCTTCGTGTAACATACCTTTAATGAATGCATCATAATGTGGGGGCTTTTAATGTTAAAATAGTTTTAATGTTAAAAATAGTATAAATTTTAGAAGTAGCCAAAAGTTGTTGTGGGGTATGAAGATTAATTTTATGGGTTAACGTAACTGAGTCACTAGTGTCCAGTTCTTTAGAAAAACATTATTCTGGGCATGTCTATAAGGGTGTTTGAACTGACAAAAAGAGGCGGGTAATTACCTTCCCTACAAAGAGTGGTGTAGTTGTTACTTTTCTCATTATCTTCTGAAATACCTGACAGAAATAACCTAAGGGAGATGAGCTTTAATTTGGTTCCTGGTTTCTGTTTATAGTGGCAGGGAAGCCACGGCTGTGGGAGAAACTCAACCCATGTGGCAGGAGCTTGATGTAGCACCTCCTCACTTATCAACAGGTCGGAAGCAGAGGGATTGTCATAACCTCCAAAGGCCTACCCTGATGTCTTCCTTCTTCCAGGCAAACCTCAACCTGTATAGTTTTAACAGACCTCCCCCACCCCCGCAAAAAAACCCAAAAAAACAAAAACAACAACAACCAAAAAAAAAAAAAACTGTGCCACAGGTTTGAAACCAACTAACTCAAGCACATGAGCCTATGGGTGATGGTCTACATTCAAACCTGGGGGTCCCATCCAATCAGTTGGAGATATCAATAAAACAAAAAGTCTGAGTAAGAGATGATTCTTTCTGCTTGACTACTACCAAATTGGAACATAAGGTTTTTCCTTTCTTCTCTTTGATCTAAAATAGAGGTTTTCTCTCAGTACTCAGCCTGTTGTAATTGGACTGAAGTTATACTATCTCCTCTACTGGGTCTCAGGGTAGGGAATGCTCTATCCATTCCTTAAAAACAAAAAAACAAAAAACAAAATCCTAACTAGTCTGTCGATTAACTAATAAATCTCCTGATGCCTCTGTTTCTCCAGAGAACTTATGGAGTCTAAGCTCAATGAATATTTTAGTGGGTTAGCTGGAAATGCAATTTTGGTCACATATCTCTCAAAAGCAGTGCATGGATACATAGTTCTTATTGGATCATAAACTAGCCTAAAAACTATTCTTAAATGACAATTCTTAGATCGTGAAGCAGTGGGAGTATGTCATAGAAACTCTAAGATGATCATCAGGTCCATTCATCCTCCAGGAATGTGGTTGACTACATTTCCCAGCTGCCTTGTGTGGAAGTGAGATCAGCTGTATTAGACCTCTGCTTGATGTGGGCCATGAGGGCCTCTCACACAGGGTTCCTTCTGTTCTTCTCTGTTTAGTGCTAACTTTAGTCGTGTCCTAAAGAACGTGGGACTGGACATTGAAAGAATCCAAGTCCCTTCACCCACTGCAGGAAGTTGATCAAGAAAACCCATATTGGACTTTACATGAATGAAACATATTAAAAAAAAAACTTCTATTTTATTAAATACTTTAAATTTGATGAATGTGTTTAGTTTGTAACTATAGCTAGGAGCTCGTAACCAATCAGCATAGAGGGTCCATGGAATAAGGGCAAAGGTGAGAATGTTAGAGCAGCATACACACAAATTCATAACTTACATGTTTAATATGTCCATTTCAAAACATTAGAGTCATATCATAGTTGATAATAATCTAAATATTTTTACTTATCTCTTACCATGTTGAAAAGTAATTTGAAACAATTCTCTTTAAATCCAAATAAGAATCTGATTAGAACTCATACCTTGAGATTTTTATCTTCTTCATGTGCCTTGTTAACACTATGCCTGTTAAATATGCTATTCAAAAAAATGTAATATTAAGGGTTAGTTATAATATATTCTTTGGGGTCATGGAGGGAAGAGAAACAGAAATAAAACACCAAACACATATTGCCTGTGGTCAGAAGATCAGTATTTTAACCATAGCTTCAACATTTACTGACAGAGTAGTAAGTGTTTTCTCATTTGTAAACCAGGTATTAACACGCTTCACAGTGCTGTCTAAGAGATCAAAGTGTGGCATCGTAGCAGTGAGAGATGATGTTTTACTTCTTCAATGTACCACACAGATTACCTATTTCAAGAGGTTCTGACTAATAAACTGAATAGTTTCACTCTCATATTTACACACACACAACAAGCCCACTTCCTAGCTACGCTTCTAATGGCTTCCAAGAACCTATATGCCTTAACTCTGAAGAATCCACACAGCAGCCTGTCGATTTGAACAGCTGATATGGGTTTCAAGATACACTGTAGGCACAGACTCATGAAAACCCAGATCAAAACATCAAGGTCTATGAGTAAACAAAACGGAATGCTTTGAGGATCATAGAGCTTCCTTATCTCAATTTGCCCAGTCTTGGACTTCAAAGCACGTTTTGTGACTTGGATCATCTGACTGACTGAATGTGAAAGCAATTCTATGAAGCATAGAGTGGAGAAAAAAGAAACAATGTCAAAATCTTAAAGGAAAAATGATGTGAAATGAAACTCATTTTCACGATCTTCACATTTCTTTAAGTATATCCTTTGCCCTTATTAGAAAAAATAAAAATAAAAGAGAACACTATAAAAGGTGGGTAAAAGATTTAGCTTTTGTGCAGGAAAATCCTAAGCTGTCTCTCAGTTCAACCACCTATTGTCCGTGTTCTCTACAGTCAGTCTGTTAACAGTAACGTCTATTTCCTCATTAAGAGAAATGATGCTTTTCAATTCCAGGGATCGTTGAGCTACAAATGTGCTGATTCAGGGAAAGCAGTGGGTGCAGTACTGAGTGCACAGTGAGGTATGGTGGTTTGAATGAAAAATGTCCCCTGAAGGCTCCTGTATTTTGACACTTAGTCCTCAGTGGTGCTGTTTGGAAAGACTATGGAGCCTTTAGGAAATAGAGCCTTTCTGGAGGAAGTGCGTCATTGGGGGTGGGCTTTGGGAGTTTACAGCCTTCCCCTACTTTCTTTTGGGTATTTGTTGTTGAAAAGGGAATCACTCAGATTCCAGCCCTGACTCCTGATGCCATCATCTTTATAAACTCTCCTGCTGGAGCTATACACAAAACAAACTCTTCCTTCTATAACTGCCTTGGTTATGGTATTTTATCATACAAAAAATAACTTATATAGGACAGACACCACATATTCCTGTAGTTATCTGAAACTCCTCTTCTAGGATCTAGTTGACTGTACATTATGCACCCTGTAGTTTTATCCAGGTTAGACTAACACTAAAGATTCTCCTTCATTTGTTGTCTGTACTGAGTTTTCTTCTCTTTGGACTTGGACACAGATTTTGTGCCTAATCATAATCTTCTTTTGTGTATCAGAATGGAAGAGAGGAGTGAGAAGATGAATATATTTCCTTAAGCATTAAAAAGTGTAAGAGGGAGTAATATAGCCTGGATGGTGGTGAGTTGTGAACATTCATAGCCTATGTTTAATTCTACAATCTGTAGATCGCAAACTGAGTACCAGTCTATCCTTCTGAGACAGAGGGTTACTTAAAGACACACTGGGAGAAAGCCATTGCCTCCTAGCCAAAGGAATGGAATCTTCCTTTGGGTAGAGGCATAGTACTGTCTCATTCCTTAAGAGTTAATCAAGTTGGGCCAACCAAAGGACTACTCCTTGGTAAAGTGCATTTACTCTAACCATAGCTAAAGAGATTGGAATATAATTATTCCTTTAATAAAATAATCTACTTTTCCTTCCCAGAAGTCCAGCTTCCTGATGCAATTGCTTCATATCTGTCATGAGGTTATTTGGGTCTACCTGACTTTATTAAATTCTTTGGGAACCCTAATTTTCTCAGCACCACTAGTTTAGTCTAGAAATCAAGAATATTCCAAATTATTCAGGGTATCAGCAGTGTTGTCCCCATATCCACAGCAATCCTCACCTTTGAAATCATTTAAATATGAGTTTGATTTTTTGACTATATAATAAATCTCCTTCAAGATGGGCACCATATCTTTTTTATCTATCAATTTCCATTCAGAAGCTAGCATGGTGCTTTGGATATAGATTTCTAAAAGACAATTTAAATAAGATAAAAAGATTAAGTAAATTTAATTTGACACATGGTTAAAGAGATACATCATTGCTATACCACCAGGCTGTTAGACATCAATGGTGAGAGTTTGATATTTGTAACTATGAATTCCATATTCCCTTTACTATACTTTATCATACAGTCAATCAAAAGTGGAACTGATTAAATAGGTAAAATATATTTAGTAAGAATACTTTTGATTGCTAAATAAAAATAAAATATTATATCAATACTTTGAATTCTATAGATTAAAATATTATATATTTGTGTATTATATAACTATATAGTATTTAAACATCACATAATGTATTGTGTAAACCAGAGAAACCTTTTGGAAGGTTTCAGGGAAATTGTCAACTTATTTGGACTAAGTTGTTTCTTTCTGAGCCTGGTCATGATTTCTACATTAGTCACAGCATGGAAAGAGAAGGAGTGGCAAGAGCATACATTTCCTTGACCAATAGTTAAATTAGTTTATTCATATATCTTCCAGAGACTGTACTAAGTTGCTGTAAAAGGACTCGAGAATAGACATGATAAGAGAGGAGAGATGCAGCAGTGTAGCTGGAGCACTGGACACTCTGGGAAAGGTGCCCACCCAAGTTTCGTGCCATTGGCAGTTAAGGAGACAAGGCATACTGCAAGACTCCCAGGAGGTGGGGGCACTGGGCCTCCAAAGGGAGTAGGACAGATGAGGACTATCAAAGGCACAAAGGTGTCATGCTGCATTTGGAAGTGGGAGGAGGTGGACAGCATGGACGACTTTCATGCTGAGATTGTGCTGAGAGCTCCAAGAGTTCCTTCCCTGGTTCTTTAGCTCAGTCACACCCTCCCCAGATGGTCTGTGCCTCTCCTTTTCCTTTCTCCCTCAATCTAAAAACAAGCAAGCACAAAACCACTGTCATTTCTAAGAAGTGATGAGGCTGTTTCTGTAGTGATGTGGGGGGATACAGGCACACGCACACAAGTTCTAGGCTAGGGGTGTCCAGTGGACATTGCCTCTACAGAATGGTACCCTGTGGTTTGGCTGATGTGTATACCTTTGAGAGTTTTAGGTTGAAATGAATTATCAGATTGGATCAGGCACCAACAGTATTTGATTTTTCTATTTCCCTGATATAGTAGACACTTGTTAAATGTTATCTCCAAGAATGAATCTTTTAGTATCCTGTGATTTTTCAGAATTAATATTCTTAAAATATCCATATTATACATATTATAATTAATGGTAACTTATTATAACTTGAAATTCACTAAATGAGAAGATCTCAAGTGTCTGCATACGTACATTAGTTTGATTGTGTTAATACCTCTGAAAAGCATGCGTATATCAACCATCACATATCACGTACGCTGAATGTACACTTTTTGTCAATTACACTTCGATAAAGTTGAAAAGCATTACAAATAACTACAAATTCAAAAAAAATCAACTTTTGTGGTATCTTGTTATTTTGTTTAACGACTATTATCATATCTGATGATATATTTTCAACAGTGGCCTAACATCTTGCCCCGTTTGACTCAGGAGAGCTGGAAAGAGCCCTCCGCATCCCTGGTACTAACCAATCTTGTAGATAATGAAGACCAGTGACTCACTGGAGCTCTGGAAAACAGTGCTCATCAAAGTGACACGGAGACAGTAGTCACCATAATTTTATGTCTATGCAAGTATGGCTGGCTGCTTCAAGGGAAGGCTGGTTCTGTGAAGTTTAATATTTATAATGCAAGCAGTTATCAGCACAGAGGACAAATATGAAATATATCTTGATAATATTTGAACTATCAAATCCAGATTAAAACTGAACATCATTTTCACCTACAAAATTTTGACAGCATTACTGTAAGTACAATTTTGTGAAGACAGCTGAGAGGACATATACAGGCAAAGAGAAACAGGATTAAAGACAACATCCCCAAGAATCTTTTTCTTTTTTTTTTTTTTGAGGGCAGGATTTCATGTAGTCCTGGCTTCAGCTCACTGTACAGCTGAGAGGACATATACAGGCAAAGAGAAACAGGATTAAAGACAACATCCCCAAGAATCTTTTTTTTTTTTTTTTTTTGAGGCAGGATTTCATGTAGTCCTGGCTTCAGCTCACTGTATAGCTGATGATGACCTTGACCTCTGGATTTTCCTGCCAGGATTATAGCCATGTAACAGCATGCCCAGTTTATCAGTGCTAAGGATGGAACCCATGGAGGCGTGTGTGCTGGGGAAATGTACTATCAACTGAACAACATTCCAACCCCAAGAGTCACAAACACTGACCAAGTCAAAGCTTTGTGTGAAATTCAGCTGAGAGGACATATACAGGCAAAGAGAAACAGGATTAAAGACAACATCCCCAAGAATCTTTTTTTTTTTTTTTTTTTGAGGCAGGATTTCATGTAGTCCTGGCTTCAGCTCACTGTATAGCTGATGATGACCTTGACCTCTGGATTTTCCTGCCAGGATTATAGCCATGTAACAGCATGCCCAGTTTATACAGTGCTAAGGATGGAACCCATGGAGGCGTGTGTGCTGGGGAAATGTACTATCAACTGAACAACATTCCAAACCCCAAGAGTCACAAACACTGACCAAGTCAAAGCTTTGTGTGAAATTCAGAGCTTTGTCTGATTGGGCATCATATAGTTTGAAAAAGAAAAAAAAAAAAGAGAAGAAGAAGACTGAAGTCAAACTTCACCTAGAATATTTGACTTTCTATTTCTAAAGAAAAAAAAAAACTACTCTTAACACTCATAAAGTAATTCCCAAGGCTTTTTGCACAACAAATGGTTCTTACAGAATCAAATTTTGATGAGGTAAGTGTAAGGAATTTAGTAACATATGGATTAAATTTTCCTTAAAATAGACATCATTTTAAAATTGAAGAGAAAAAAATTCTAAGTAAAATATGAAAGTATGCTTTGGTTTTTCTTGAACCCCAAACACAATTTAAAAAATAGTTCAAGATGTTCACCAAATAACCATTACAGCTGGGTTTACCCAAATCTAGTTCCAAGATATGAACTGTAGGGAATTCTGGTGATTACAAATATGGTAAAATTATTTGCAGATACTGGCAAAATGTCAGAGATAAATGCAGAAAGAGCCAAATTTTAAAGATAAACAGATTAAAAGTTACACTTTCTATCTTTTAAAAGTTAGGGATAATCACGTCCCTTAATAGCTGATGAAATAATTTATAGTTGTATTTTTCAGAAGATAATATTTAATAACAAATGCAGATAAATATTTCAAGAAAATTTCCAAGAGCAAAAGCCCAATGTAGGAAACAATTGCAATGAGCTACATGTACTCATTGGAACAAAACTAAAGATTTAATACTATCACACTTTGGGGGCATACGATTTTATTAATGTTGGTCTTCACTACTTGATCAGGTCAATGGAACCAGCACAACAAAATTACAGTTATTACTTTTATCATGAAAGGGTACTAAGTATTGTCAACTGTTTTGATTTTTTTATGGATTTTTTTGAAATGATTGTGTGTTTTAGTTTCCCTTCATTCTGAGGTATATTACATTTATCAATGTTTATATGTCAAACCATCCTTGCATTTCAAGAACAAACTCCATTACTAGTGGGGTATAATCATTTTAACATTCAGTGAATTTGTTTGCTAGTGTTTTAAGGATTTTTACACCAGGGTTCACAATGCCTATGAGCTGACAGTTTTCGCTTCCTATGGTGCCTTCCTGGCTATGGTTCCAGGTTAATTCTAACCTCATTGAAAAAGTTGTTTTCTTCTTGTCAATTTTAGAAGCACTGCTCTTGGTTCTTCTACAAAGGAACAGATTTTTGTTCAATTCAGTTCAGGTCCAAGGCCTTTCTCTATAAATAGATTGTTGTTCATTATTTATAATAGATACAGCAGAAGCAACCAAAGCATCCATTGGCAGATAAATGGAAAGGCAAGCATGGTATACACTTAATTATATTGAAAAAGACACAACATTGATGAGCCTGAAGGTCAGGGTGCTAGAGTAAATAAACTAGCCATAAGCACAGCTTTCAAAATCATAGAGACAGAGAATAGAATGGCAGTTGCCAATAGTTGAAGGAATGAATGACAATTTATTGTTTATTAACTATAAGGTTTCAGTGTTCCATGATAAACAATATGGAGATGAGTGCACAATTTGATGAATGTATTTTCAAGGTTGGTGGGAGTTAAACTGAGTGATAACCATAGCCTCTTGATGAATCAATTTAGCGCTTACTTTTTTATACTTATATATCACTGAGATGCATTTACTTGAACTTTTAAGATCTATAGCAGCAATTAAGTATACTTTGCTATGAATAAAATTCCTGATGGAAAATGTTCTTGGGGAGGGAAAGAGATGAACATGGCCTGCTTAATCCTGACAGTGCCCTCACAAAGCAACTGTCATCTCAGAGAATGACTGTTTGGGAACAAAAGACTCAGCTTTGGATCTACATTGCTTTCTTTCAACAGAGTTCGGATCTAAAGACGTGGTTCCAGCAACTTCTGAAATATATGCTAATAGTTATGTAAGTTTTACCATAATGAAAAAATTAGAAAATAAATTTAAAAGTCATCGTCTTTTCTTATTACAAGAGAGAATGGATTTATTTGGCTTGTGGGTTGAGGGCTTAGTTTGTCATGGTGTGGATTTGGGTGGTAGAACTTGAGACAGTTGCTCACATTGCCTTCCATGTTGGGAAGCAGAGAACACAGCATGCTCATGCTCACCTCACATCTTCCTTTTGATTTAGTGCAGGACCCCAGCCCATGGGATGGTATCATACATAGTTAAAGGGGATCTTCTCACCTGAGGAACTTAATTTAGACAATCCTTCCCCCAAAGGGGTAACATAAAGTCCCAACTGACAATGTCTCCATCCCTAAGAAAGAGGTACAGGATACACCTGTGACAGATGTTAGCTATTCTTGGAAACATCCCTAATTGTAGTCACTCTTACCTGATGTCAGTGCAACATGGACAATGAAATTTTCCACAATGCTATAATCCTTATGTTCACTAATAAGAAAGCAAGGGGGATAGAAAAATTAGCACATATACCACCCAGTGTAGTAGGTAAGTGGGGAGTGCATGTCTCTCTAGTTAATATCTGTAAGTCTACAGACTACTAGATATGTACAGTCATTTCTTTCTTGACTCCACATCCCATATTTTTGGTTTTATCTCAGATTCTTGGATAATTTACCTTTAGTTTCTAGAAGTGACCCAAGTCTTCAACCACATTGATCCTTTTCCTCTTGGTTGCTGTCACTTTTCACTAATTTCACTATTGGTTATAGAAACAGGAAACAGCGAGAATCCAGACATAATCCTTCATGCTCCGCCTGTGGGGAAAGATCTTGCTTTCCCCGTGGTCACTGGACAAGCCACCCAAACAAACAATGAGCTTCCTTTTTACCTGTTGGCTCAGTACCATGAAGAGCCACACACGGCAGACAGGACCACGAAAATACTAAAGACATTATAGCATGAGCCAGGCTGGACCAACATGTTCTAGGAACTGGCTCTTGGGTCACCCCTGGAAGTTCATCAGGAATAAAATGACCCATTTAAAGGGACAAGGCAGAAAAACTAGAAAGGAGCACTGTGAGCTAAGAGACAGAAAGGACTCATTCTCTGTAGTCAGGAACTGTACCCCAACTCAAAGCAGCAGCCCTCAAAACACATGGCAATACTGGGGACCTTAGAAACCATAAGCACCTTTCTGCCTGGACTGTGGTCCTAAGATCTCACATAAATCTACAAAACCAGAGCCATGATTGAGACAGTTTTATCTGTCTAGCACACCTAGCTTCTCCTTTGTGGAAAATGGAGAGTTGGCCAATGTATGCAATGCCTTTAAAAGGCATTTTCCCAACTTCTGTTCTCCATTCCACTTTAGACCCTCCTCACTGTCCCTTGACTTCTGTAAGCCCATCCAGGCCAGCTGGGGAAACTCATGCAATCATTCACAGAACCTTCCTAAAATACACTTGCCATTTAAACACACCACAGAAAAAACACCTATGACTCCATGGTTGGCTCAGTTGATAAACTTGTTCACATTGATTTTTTTTAAGGATGTAGGAGCTTCAATCTCTCTCTGATGAATATAACTGGCTGTATAGAGAAGACTGTGTTTATCTTAGTGAAAAGTGAATTTCTCTTTAAGGTGAGTGAAATGCAAAACTCACCTATGCTTCTGGGGTCAGAGAAGGCTGGAGGCTAATTGATGGACTGCATCTTTCCTTCCTTATGATCCATGCTCACACCATACATGT
Source organism: Cricetomys ansorgei (assembly GCA_026225945.1). Classification (NCBI taxonomy): domain Eukaryota; kingdom Metazoa; phylum Chordata; class Mammalia; order Rodentia; family Nesomyidae; genus Cricetomys; species Cricetomys ansorgei. The sequence goes on from JAMJFZ010000116.1 coordinate 11,435,941, forward strand.
TTCCCAGCATTCCTCTCCAAGTCTGGCAAAGCAAGGAAAGCAGAGAGTCTGCAGAGAACCTTCCCCAGATCATGTCTGCACTTAGGGTTCTGAGAGAAGACAGACCACAAGGCTCAGGTTCCTCTGCACTGCCTGTTTTCTTCCTTCTTTGGCCTGTTTGCTGTTCCAGTTATTCAGAATTCTGTTGTTTCTGGCCTTTAATATATGCCAGTGTGTTTACAAATTAAGTATTAAGTGGTTAAACTCAGACATGAGAGACAGACAGAAAAACCCAAAATTATGTTGCGTTTTAGGTGAGGTGCAGTCTTTTCCAAGGCGGTGTAAGTATTGCTTTCTCCTTTGATCCTGGGTGTTAAAATGGGAAAGTTCTGTGTGATTTGGCTTCCTGGTATGAAACAAAAGGCTCTTGTGTTTAAAGATACTCATGAAATCCAGACCATGTTTTGTTCATTAATTCTGATACATATGCACAATTAGTTAGCTAAACAATACAAGTCTTAGCTTGGCTGTTTTGTGTATAAATGCAGTAACTACTATGGGAACTGACTGATTGGCCTTTCTGGAGCTGGGACAGCTTTGGGGGAAAGGTCACAATCTGCACATTCCAGAAGCTGCAGGGGCAGAGGAACTAAAGCCAGTTCCATTCTGGAACTGTAGTTGCTCTGAAAAAAAAAAAATGTAGCCCGAAATTAACTAGATGGAAGGCCTTGTAAAGATGGGGGACTAAAGAGAAGTGAGTGCCTGGAGACTTGGTATGGACTGGAAGGCAGTGGGGATGTGCATTACCCTTTATCAAATAAGCACCTTTGGGAAGAAGTGAGGGAGAAAGGAACTGAAGCAAATGGGCAGGAGGCACTTGAACATCCCATTCCCTTTCACCTGAGCCCCAGAGAGTGATGATTGCCAGAGGGGGCAGGCCAGCTTACCTGGCAATGCAGGATAATGATATTCTCGACTTACTATTACTCTGAGTTCTCTCATGACAAACATGTTGACATACCCCATAAAAGTGGCATCAGCTCAACAACACATAGGATAAACCTTAAGGAAATTGGAACAACTTGGAATGAGAGCAGGAGCAATGGTAAGAATCTTAGAAAATATACAGTGGAGTTGGGTACAGTGACACATGCCTAAATTCCAGCACTTGGAGAGACAGAGCAGGATTAAAATGAGCTCCAGACCAGCCTGGACTACAGAGAGATCATATCTCAAGGAGGAGTATGGGACAGAGAGGAAGGAAGGAAATAAAGAGGCCAGGCCCTGTGGGGTACTTCTTTAATCCCACAGTCTGCCTGCCCTACATAAAGAACTCCAGGCCACCCAGGACTGTCTATTGAGAGCCTGCTTCAAAAATAATAAATAAATACAAATTTAAAAAGAAAAATTAAAGAGCTGGGCGGTGGTGGCTCACACCTTTAATCCCAACACTTGGGAGGCAGAAGCAGGTGGATCTCTGTGAGTTCAAGGCCAGCCTGGTCTACAGAGTGAGTTCCAGGACAGCCAGAGTTACAACAGAGAAACTCTGTCTCAAAAAACAAGAATAAATACATAAATAAATAATAAAGAAAAGAAGGAAGAAAGAGAAGGGAAAGGAAAATGAGTAGGAAGAGGGGGAGGGAGACACAGAGAGACTGGGAATAAAAAGAGGGAGAGAGTGGATGAGAGAGAGGCTGAGAGAGAAAGAATATAAAGATAGGGAGGTGGGAGGTGTGGAAGAGGGGAAGGAAGGACGGGTCAGAGTAGACCCTTTAAAACAACTCTCGCAGTTGTTTTAAACTTTCCAGTGTAACAATATTTATGGAATGTTTTGCATTGGGGGGGTACACACACACATGCACATACTCTACATACATGCACGCACACACACTGTCTAGTGCACCTCTGCTTGCCTCACTGCTGAGCCCAAACATGTTTCTCTTGATAGGCATCCACTTTGGACTCCTATGCTGGGAGAATGCCATGTCTCTTCCCTCTTCCCTCTCCCAGAGCCCACACTCATTCTCTGTCCTGCAAGAGGACCGAACATGGCAGGGTGGTTGTTCCTGGGAAAGAAATGTCCTGTTAGGAATGTACATGCCAGGTTCTAAGTCCTTATCCTCAACTACATTCAGTGGGTTAGGAGCCTGGATTCTAAGTTTCATTCTCTGGAAGGGATGAGCACTGCTACGGTCTCTCCTTCACACCTGTGTGTACAGTTCCCTAGCAGAACATCCAACTGTGAGTCCACCATATAACACCTACAATTCCACTATTCGGGCTGCAGAAAACCTGCCTTATTTTAATAGCTGCCCCTCTATTCAAGTAGAAAGAACAAAGCCTGAGATGCAAGCCCTTCTGCTTATCCTTGCCCCCTACCCCACCTTTCCTGCATTTAATAAAACCAGCAGCTAAAATTTAATAGCATTTAGAAAACCATGAAGCCATCTCCTGGAGTTCCTTGGAATGCTTTATATTATAGAGTTAAGATTACTAAGGAGAAGAGGCTAGAATCTGTCTCTGGCTCGAAAGACTAGTTTCTTGACATTGGCTGATAGAGAGGGCAGCCAAAATTGGGGATAGGTCCCCAAAGAGTGTGTGTATGTGCGTGTGTATGTATGTGTACGTGTGTGTATGTAACTATTTGTGACTGTGTCTATGTGTGTGTGAATGTATGCGTATATGTGTGTACATGTGTGTGAGTACATATGAATATGTATGTGTGTAAGAGTATATGTGTGTGTGTGCATGTGTGTGTATGTCTGAATGTGTATGTGTGTAAGTGTGTGTGTATATGTGTATGTGTCTAATTTTGTATATGTGAGTACATGTGCGTGTATGTGTGTGTGTATGTATGTGTATGACTGTATGTGTATGTGTTTATGGATATGTGAGTGCATATGTGTATATGTATGTGTGACAGTGTATATACATATATATATACACACACATATATGTATATATATATGTGTATGTGTCTGAGTGTGCATATGTGAGTGCTTATGTATGTATGTGTGTGATTTTATATATATATACATACACACACACATATATGTGTATGTGTGTATGTATGTGTGTGACTATATATATATATACACGCACACACACATATGTATATATATGTGTATGTGTCTGAATGTGCCTATGTGAGTGCATATGTGAGTGCTTGTGTGTGTGTATATATGTGTGTGACTATACATATATATTCACATACATAAACATACATATATATGTATATATGTGTGTGTGTATATGTATATGTGTGACAGTATATATATATACACACACGCACACACACATATATATATGTGTCTGAATGTGCATATGTGAGTGCATATGTGAGTGCTTGTGTGTGTGTATGTGTGTGACTATATATATACACACATATACATATATGTGTATATATATGTGTGTGTATATGTATGTGTGTGACTATATATATACACACACACATATATGTATATATATGTGTGTGTGTCTGAGTGTGCATATGTGAGTGCATATGTGTGTATGTTTATATGTGTATGTGTGTGAGTGCATATGTGCAGGTGTATGTGTATGTTCATGTGTACATGTGATATGTTGTGTGAGTGTGCGTGCATGTGTGTATTTGTGTCTTGGAGATAATCCAAAGAATTGTAGAGTGAGCCAATATGCTGTTTCATGATCATGGTGACATTACTCCTTAACTGATGTTTTATTGGGCTATCTAAATGTACACATAGTAACTTACCCTGAAAGTGGGAGAATTTGCCTCAGAAGCACTCAGAGCAAAGCTCCTGGCTTATTGCAGATTGGATGCTTTCAAGCTAGCATGTCATTCATGGGGTTTATAAGCACACCCAGGAGATCAGTTCCCAAACACACCAACCTTGTTAAACGTCACTGGACTCACGCTATTTCCTATGGGAAATACAAAAATTTTTGTTTTCAATAAAACATATGGGCCAAATTAGAAAGTAAATAAATGAATACTTCTCAAGAACGCACGATAACACTTGCAAAGCAGCAGGTCAGGCCAGATTTAATCTTAAATCTCTCCGCTGTGTGTAAATGGTTATGTCATAGCATTCGTCTTTAATTATTCGCCTCTTCTCAGAGGCTTGGCTCATAATGTGCTTTTCAGTTAACCACAAACACTTGCACTACAAGATTCCCCTTATAGATTCACTCAACCCCTCTTCTCCCTTCTCCTTTTTTGTTCTGTTACATTGTCAGAACTCCTGGAGATGAAATATGGAGACACTGCCTAAGCTATCTCAGCTCTGACTTCTGTGCAAACAAAAATGGCAGCATGTTCTCTTGACACATGAAGAGCATTTAAGCCACTTTAACTGGTGTGAAAATAGTGCTGTCTCATCACGGTTTTGTACTTAACATGGCTGTTTTCCTTTGAGAGTCCCTGAGAGTTCAGTACCACATGCAAAGAAGCTTGCAAATGGGGACAAGTCAATTAAGCAACCGTGTGTGTATTTTCTTCCTTCATCACTTCTCCTCTCCCCTCCCCTCCCCCTGTGAGAAAGAGTGTTCTGGCTTAACTCTAGCTGGATGAGATCAGCCACATCCACAGCACGAGCATTTGATCCCCTGTCTCAGCATAAGTGCTGGGACCCGGTGGTATTGGTTGCCATCTCCTCAGACTAATCCAGTGTGAACATCAAGGCTGTAAACTGCAGAATGTGTCATAAAACACTGCATGTGCAGAAAGTGAGGCAATACTAATGGCATGTCCATTGAGGTCCATTTAGTTTATAGGTATGGGAAGAAGCAATCATATGATGTGTGTGTGTGTGTGTGTGTGTGTGTGTGTGTGTACAAGGTCAGATTTGGATGTCATTCCTTGGGAGCTGTCCATCTTATCTTTAGGAAAGGGTCTTTGACTGGGACCTGAGACTTGCCAGTTACGTCAGGTTGGTTAGTCAGTGAGCCACAGGGATTAGCCTCCATCTCTCTAGCACTGGCATTTCAGGCACATACCAGCACACTCAGTTTTTTATGTGGGTGCTGGGAATCAAAATTAGGTCTTCATGCTTGGAAAGCAGGAACTTTATCAACTTAGTTATCTCCTTTTTCCTTAATAGGGAAGTTTCAATGCTTCTGGATGCCTGCACCTAAGGCAAATATCTGAAATTCTCACTTGTTAGTTTATGATGCCTTCTCTGTTCATTTATTTTTGTTGCTGTTGTTGAGATGTTTAAAAAAAAACAACTTAAAGACAGAAATAATGACTTGTTTGAGGAGAAGAGGCTAAAATGAAAATTCTCCTTCCAATACTAGTTTGGGCAGTTGGTGACATGCTCAGCTTCACCTCTGGGAAGGAGGAAAAGTATTCTCCAATATTTTATCAGTCATGTCATGATCATATACATCAGGCCATGGTCTACCACGCTTCCTATGACTTTTGGCTCAGGTCAGTGTTTAGGGTACCTTGTTAACACAGAAATTCCTTTGCCCATTACACTCGGAGTAGATTCAGCCACCTCTTAGCCATCTCTCCTTTAGCAGAGGTCTCCAAGTGCATTGCCAGTGAGAAGACACAGAAAGAAGGATGTCTTAGAAGATACCAAGGCAAAAGGAGTCCCTGCCTCCCTCTCCACAGCCTTGCATTTAGCATCTGTTCTCTCAGGGTACCTCTCTGGCTCCACACTGCTTCATACGCACCGGATGGGAAGGAAAAAGAAAAGTAGGGAATCCATGCAGAACAATTCACAAGAGAACCAGGATCAAAAGTGGAAGAGGAGACTAGAGAGATGGCTCAGCAGTTAAGAGCATCTACTGTTCTTACAGAGGACCTGAGTTTGGCTCCCAACACCCCCATAGCTGCTTAAAACCACCTGTAACTTCAGTTCGAGGGGACCTGGCACCCCTTTCTTAGCCTGCTCAGGCACCGTACTCACATACTACACTTACATACATGCAGGAGAGAAGCACTCATCAGATAAAAGAATAATGCATTTTATTCAGAAGCAGAAGAGACCAGAAGTTTGACAGGAAAACACTGCAAATGACAGAACGGGCTTTTCACAGCCCCAGCACTTTCACTGACTGCCCACAGGCAGGTGCTGATGTGACCTGCATCATTGCCCTCCTCTCCAGACAGGGGGGTAGGTTGAGCCCTGTTTGGGATGTTCAGAAAGGGCTTAGAGTGTGGAACTCAGCCCATGCTGTAGTTAACCCACTCCACTGTCCTAAGCAGTCAGAAGGCTGTTAAGTGAAATGAGGACAATGGGCCTGGCCTGGCCGGGTGGAGAGGCACACGACAAAATGAAATACAAATTTGGGGAGGATCTTAGACCATGAGGAAGCAACCTGGTGCCTCATCCTTGGAAAGGAACATGAAAACAGATTTATCACAGGATTTGGTGGGACAAACGGGCCCGGGGCTCCAAACAGACCCCATTCCATTGCTGATGACCTCTACACCTACTTCTCTAAGACAAGGAAATTGGGTTTTTATGATGTTCGGACTGACATCTTTATCAGATGTTTCCTGCTGGCCATACCTTCTGCCAACAGACAGATACTTAAACAATCCTGCTCACGTAAGTCATGTTTTCCCCGTGTGCTGTCCTTCAGTTATCCCTCCAGACCACCTTGGACTCTTTCAGTAGTTTCTTTCATCAAGAATAAAAATGTTTCTTAAGGGCTTCTTCCACACAAATTCTACCACAAAATACAACTCTGACTTCAAAGGGCCTAAGAGAGAGTTGATTTTGAGGTTAGTATGAGTGACCATGGCCTGGGGACATGCCTTAAATAATATATTCCAATACATAAGTGGATACACCAACTTCTATTGTCACAGAACAATAACAAAAAAACATGATCAAGACATTTTTCAAACACATGGGTGTATCAGGTCGGCCACAACAGGCTCAGAACACCCCCCCCCCCCACACACACACACTAGAGGCTTCAGGTCTTACCTGGTGATGTTCTTAATTTGTAGGCTGCTAGAAGCCAATGGTCTGCTAAATTACGGATTTCACTTACTTGGAAGGATGTTAGGGTCAGACACAGAGATAAGCCAGGGAGCGGCTATTGAGGGGACTGGAGATATAGCAGGATAATGGGGCTCTGGATCTGCATTCCAGCTCCCCACAGTCGCCAAGTTCTCATGAGTCAATCACTCTCGTATAATCTCTAGATTTTGTGGAGCTTCCCTTCTGGAGCTTTAGTTTATACAACAAAAATTAACTGGAGAACCTGACGTCTAAGTGAGCGGTGCTTCTGGCTTCTACAGTGCAGCCAATTTTCCTATACTTACTTTTGGCCTGCAGAAACATTTCTCTAAGCCCTCGTATCAATCACCAATTTTTTTACTCCATGAATCTTTCATGAAAGATTTTCTTTCTCGGAGACTGTGTGACCTAGTCCAGCAAAGCTCTCATTCTGCACTTGGAGACCATCTTTTCTTCGTGCCTGCTGCTGACCCTACCCTCGGACTGCATGACAGGACAACTGTCTTTCTCATAGTACACTTTTCCTGTACTCTTTTTCCTCCTACTTGATAAAGTCATTGTTAGAACACAGCTGATATCTGAGACATTCCTTACACTTGGTAAGGAAATAAATTATGATGTAATGTACACACCCTCATAGATAGAACCACCCTTAATTTGGAACACAATTCCTGTGGAAAACAGCCACATTAAGAAATTTCCATTTCTCCTGCCCACACTAATATTAGGTAGTTAGTTAGAAATTAGCAGGCCTGAAGGTCATTGGGGGTGTTCTCCTCCCTCATAATCAAGTTCAGGCCCAGGCACTTTTGAAGGAAAGATGAGTCTCACAATGTTATCTTTCAGAATTAGGGTCCTACATGAAAAGGAGGAAGGTGGTGGTGCAGGGCTTTATGGAGACCCTTAATGAGAAACTATTTCCTCTTTTTAAGGCATGTTTAAATGGACTGATTTTACTTTTTTGGTCTTTGATTCTTTTAAAACTGCTCTTTCACATGATTTTTGCTCTAAAGAACAGAACCTGCATTGTATCTATGGCCCTGGGTGGAGACTTGGATTTCTGGTAAACAAGGAAGCCACACTATTGTCTCCCCACTAACGAGTTAAAATTCAAATGGTTGAGCAAGATAGATATCTCAGTGGTTAAGATCACTTGGTGCTCCTGCAGAGGACCCAGGTTTAGTTCATGGCACCTACATGGAGGCTCATAATTGTGTGTAACTCCAGCACCAGGGGATCCAGCGCCCTCTTCTGACCTCTAAGGGCACCAGGCATGCACATGGTACACATACTGTGAAACAGATACACATAAAAACAAACAAATCTTTCTCAAAAAGAGTCATTCCAGGTTGGGTTTAGAAGACAATAAATACCCTACCCAAACATGTAGATTCACTGGGTTGTCTTTATGGCCAATTGTTCCCTTTATTCTGTGACAGCATGCCCTCTGCAGTGGATTCTCTCATGAGAGATTTCCTTGACAGTGGAAATTATAATGCTACTTAGTTATTGAGACGAGGCTGTGTCTTGCTCTAAGTGACTCCTTATTGTATAAAACTGTGGTGTTTGCGGCTGTGCCTTGCCCTAGAGACTCCATTTTACAAGCAGCTTTTGAGGCTTTTTGATGGAGGATTATTATATGCCTGAATGAATATGTGAATCATTGGTCTGGCATTATCTGTGCAACACAGAATAGTAAATGATCTGCTCCTGGGAGAAGAAAAGTTGTCATTCTACAAGTTTTTAAGGGTGAACTGTGATTGTAAGAACACGTGGACATATTAAAAATCATATCAAGAATACCAGGCTTAGTGGGCAGTGGTGGCACATGCCTTTAATCCCAGCATTTGGGAGGCAGAGTCACACCGATCTCTGCCAGTTTGAGGCCAACCTGGTCCATAGAGTGAGTTCCAGGACAGCCAGAGTTACAACAGAAAACCCCTGTCTCAAAAAACCGAAGAGGGGAAAAAAAAAGAATACCAAGCCCAAGAATTTAGGGATATGCTAAACTAAGGATAGCATACAAGGCCCCCACCTGGACCCCCAAAACAGGTGGACACTTCGTACTGCAATGGCCATGACTTTACCAACCTGTCACATGAGCATCTAGTGTTTTCCTTCATCAAGGGCCAATAAGCAGAGAACTCCAGACTACCCCAGGGCCTTCACCTTGACTCAGCCCTCACTGTTGATGCAGCCTACTGAACTGTTGCCTGATGTCTTTCTATTCACCATCTGGACCTGCTATCCACCATCTGCTCTTTCCGTCAACTGCACCTGGCCTTGTCCTTTTGCCTCTGCAGCTGGAGTCAACTCTACAATTTCACTATTAAATCTGTGACCTCCAAGAGCCTGACTCACGGCCTTGGCAGCTTCTCCAGCTCCATCCCCAAAGTTCAGTCTAGGTTCATTGTCTTACCTGCATCTCTATCATCATTTCCCAGATTTGGCTTCCCAGATCTCTTTGTAACCCCTTGCCTCTTTAACTCACTGTAGACACCCTATAACATATACACAGCTATGTTCACTATGTGGTGTGTCATGTGTGATCTGAGAATTAAGAGTAGCCATTAAGATTGGCATAAAGGAACCCTCATATCTTTATCAGTCAGTGATAGCTGCAAAATAGCTGCCATTGACATCTCTGTACCTTGTGAACTCATTATTCAATAAGTAATAATATTTTGGTATGGCCCAAATATATTTATCTGTATTTCGGATAGAGAGCAACCATGGCATTACTTACGGAAAGCTGTCCCTTATAGTGAGGACAAATGGCAAATAAAAAGTATATAATTGAAAGGTCCTTGTATGGTACTGATCTATATTGTATTCTTGCAACATGATACTTGATTCACGAATTACAGCAGAATTGTCACCACAATGACCTTTCTTCTGCTAAGCATTTAGCAATAACAGTACATGTTACAGGTAACAGAGTTTTTGAGAATTTTCTTTTTAACTTACTGTTCTGAGTCCCCAGCAGTGATGTCAATTACTCTAATCCAGTGGGTATATGAAACTATACTAGATGGACCGTGAATCCCTTTCTTAACTAGGTACAGCATCCCTCAAAGCCAGCTCTCTATTGTCTTTTAAATGTGTATTTCTCCTGGATGTGATTTAGCTTTCTCTGGAATGTTGAATAATCCTTCATTGCCCAAACTAGAATGCCACTCACATTTCCCTGACCAACTCTGGTAATGGCTGAGCTAGAGTGGGAAGAAGGGATCTGTGTCAAAGGTCAATTTGATGTCCAATTTTCCCCTCTGTTAGCTAGGACAATGTATAATAAGACTTTGAGCTTCAAAGGTTTTGATGGCCACAGGAAACTCTACGATTTGTGATAGTCACAGTGGGCCAACTGTCTCCCACAAAGAATTCCAGGAGCCTCCTCATCCCCATGCTCTCTGATTTATTACCGTGTCCTTTGACCTTTCTCTCTTCATAGAAAGCACTGAGATGCTGTTTATACAGCAGAGGTTAGTAGACAAACGCTAAAATTTACTGTAGGGCCTCACTTGGGAATGCTCTTACAGCTCTCAGGCACAAAGTGCCTTGAAAGCATGTGAGTTCTGATATCCTTTAGTCATGAAAGGAGAAAAATAAAAGGACCAGGTCCTAAGAGAAAAATTAAACTTTCAATAGACAGAACATAACTGCATTTTAAGTAAGCACCCTAAAGCCACAATGCTGTTTTGGCAAAAGCTAGTAAGCCACACAAAATTAATTTCATATTTCATTGGCATTTCTTTCAGGAATTTCATGTTGACATAACCTGTAGGGGGAATAAAGTGATGTAGACAATATGCTAATGTTCCTATGCCAACACAAAAGATTTCAAATCGGAATAGAGATCTATCTGGCTCTATAGAATAACTGCGTTCTGACTTACAAATATGAAACAATCAGTTTCCCATTAATTACCTAAGTGCTAGTTGCTTCCAGATAAAAGCTTTAAATCAAATAATAGGTGTTTTGTATGAGTCCTTGTGGTTCCCTCTTCTCAGATATTTCTAGGTTTGTGCCAAGTTGATAAAAACCAACCGGCACAGGTAGGCTGTCCACAGTGGAGACTGAGCTGAGCTTTCTATCACAACAGTGAGTGACTCACACAACTAACAGAAACCCTTGCCTCAAATTTCAAAGGTTGCTGTTCACAATAGGCCCCAAGTTTAGGGTAGGTGGCAGCATCTTATATCAGGAGTGCGCAGAGGAGCCTAATCATCCACCTCATTGTCAGGTAGCAAAGAAGAAAGCAAAAGGGACCAGGATCCAACAATCCTCTTCAAGGGCAAACACCCAATGACCTAAAGGCCTCCCACTACCTCCTATCTCCTAAGGACTCCACCTCTTTCCAATAGTCCCATCATGGGAACTGTGCCTGCAACACGTAAGCCTTTAACAACATCCAAACTATGGCTGTATCAGTTTGGAAAAGAAAGGGATAAAGAACTAGTTTATTCTTTTGCAATTAAATCATATTTAATTATAAGACACAAAACCTATAGAGGGATTCCTTCAAAGGAAAAATATATCAATGAACCAGCTGATTTTCTACAAATAAATAAATAAATAAATTTTCTAAATGAAAGATTTTTAAAACCCACTAGAAGATCCCATTTTGATCAAGATCCAATACCTTCTGCTTGTAGGAGGGGAGTACAAATTATCTTGCTGACTGTAAGTTTTTATAAAACACCTGAATTTCTGGTGTAATAGCCTTCACTTTGCGTCTTCAAAGCCAGCAAAGACAGGGCATGCACCCATCTTCACACTGATGCTTCTGCTGTCTCATTTTCTGACCCCTTTTTCAACTTCCTCTCCTGCTTTCCAGATATAATGAAGGAAGATTCCTGGTCACTACCACCCTGACGTGTCCATGTCCTGTGGCTAAAATGTGTAGCATCTTCAGCAACAGGCTTTCGCCATCGAGTTCCATGATGTGTAATGGAGTTTGCAGCCATTAAAAAAAAAGAATGAGGTTCTATCATCTGCAGCCATGGATATAAGTGGAGTTAATTGTGTTAGGCAAGTTAGGACAATCTCAGAGTATCATACATATTTTATTCTCGTGTATTCGTATTCTATTTTAATTTAGACTCCTAGACTTTGCTCACCAAAAACAACATGGAAGAAGGAGAAAAGTGTTTACAAAGACAATTTGTAATTTATTTTGTAGCAAACCTATGAGAACCACACCTCACAGATCCACCTTTTTAACCATCGTTTTGTTCCATGGCATCTCTTTCCATCCAATACCACTTCTCAAAATATTTTACATGTATGGAAAAAATTTATGAATGAAATCTGGCTTCATTGACCAAGATACATCTTCACATTAAGAGAGAACAGATGAAAGATATTCTTTTATTGAGTAACTGTTTAATTGTATCAGCATACAGGAATTGGACAACATGGTGGTTTCATCGTGACAGTTTTCTTCAGTTCTCCTTCCAGCCTCTCTGTCCACATCTGTGCATATTTACCTCACGTGCCTTCAGTCTGGTCTAATGATGCTCCACCTTCCCGATCATACCCACTGGTTCAGGTCTCCAGTCCTACATATTTCCCAGAGTAAAAACTGCTGAATTAATTACTAAGGTAACTATGAAAGTGTAAGAACCAGGACAAACTTTGTAAGATTACCCTATTTCTCATCTCTGAACCCAGCATTTTGTCATTTAGTATAGCTATATCTTTACATACATAAACTTTTGCATAGCTTTTAACTTATCTGAGGAAAAGTATAATTTATAGAAAATTCAATATACAACATTTGACCAGAAATGTCAACTATACTAAGAGAACTAAAGCTATCTGTACTATATTCCCACTAATCTTTGGCAGAAATTATTTTTAATTATGCATTGAACTCAGCAAAGGTCAAACGCTATTATGAACATAACATTTATTTTTGGTATTTTGATATAGAACTCTCTCATATTACAGCCCAGACTTGTCTGGAACTCACTGTACATAGATAGCCTGTGCTAGCATCAAGCTTGCAGCAATTCTCCTGTCTCGACTTCCCCAGTAGTGGGGAAACAGGCATGAGCTAAGACAGACATTCTAGTAAGATAAAGCATCATGAGTAATCTTTGTAATACGTATTCATAGCAAATCTACAAATGAACTGATTAGAAGTAATAGGACCAAATCAGATCAGAACAAATCCCCAAGTATGTATAAATAGCTATATGTGAAAACATGGGGTTTTGTCTGACCCCACATGCAGGTCAGAGAGCCCTGCCATTACAATAATCTTTATTAGACTCAGAGTAAATTCTATACCCCAGGTCAGCCATTCTAATAGGATACCGTCTTGTGTTTTATAAGACTTGGGGTGATGTGAGGATCACTTCCAATGAACCCAAAACACAGAGTTATAAGGATTGAGTTCAGGTCCTCTTCTACCACAGAATCATCATGTGACATAAGATCTGGGTTTCCCTGAGGTTCAGTTATTTCACTAATACTTCCATTATTCCACATATTCCAAGGTGCCTTGGATATATGTGTACCTTCTCTAGCTCACAGGACTAAATTAAAAAACGAGGGCAAAACTGGGGGGCGGGGGGAGATGTGTTGCCGTTCTATAGCCTACTAAGAATTAAAGCCAGGGTTTGGAAAGGTGGCTCAGCAGTTAGGAGCACCAGATGATCTTCCAGAAGACCTAGGTTCAATTCCCAGCACCCACATGGAGGCTCACACCAATATGTAAATTTAGTCCCAGGGGATTCGGCTCCCTCTTCTGGCATCTACAGGCATTGCACACACATGGTTCATAGATACACATGTACAGGTATGTATGCAGGCAGAACACCCATACTCACAAAAATAAATTGAAAAAATACTTTTAAAGGGATTGAATCCCTTTCTACAATTTTTTTAGAAAAAAAAATTAACTTTCTGCATCTACCATTTACATGACCAGCAGCTAATCGCTGCTTCTCTCTCTTTAGTCAGCAGTTGATGCCACCTATAGTCCACCAAGTCCATGAAAAGATGCTACTCCTCCACTTAACATTGGGTTCAGGAAGTTTCGGTTTGGCACCCAGACCTACTATGTGTATCAAGCCCTGGTTCCTCTGCAGAGGTCTTCATGGGCCTGCTTAGAAAACCTTGGTATAGAGTATTCACTTAGAAAACAGTGGTTAATGATTTGGAGTAAGGCAGACATATGGGTCAAATTTCCTTGAAAATGCATTGGGGTTGAAAAATTAACTAAACTCAAAGCACTTGGTTTTGCTCGAAAATGTAAAGGCTAGCTTAGAAAACCTGACAATCCCCCAAGCCCCGCTACACTGTTGTGCCACTGGCACAGACTGGTGTGTCATCTCCTTTGATGTCTGCATTACCCAGCTTCTCTATTCCCAGTGACGAATCTGTGGCTATATCATTTCATTTGTTAGGACCCTACAACTTTCAGAATTTTACACATGTAAAACTCAACCTATTAGAAACAGTACAGAGGTAGATGATGTATGTATATATGCATGTATGATTTGGTACACAAATATTTATCTTATAAGACACTGATGTAATTTTCTGAACAGTGTGACTTCCAACCATTTGCTCAGATCCTGCAGCTGATAGTTCTGTGCATCAGCAAAGTGGTGGCTAACAGAGTTCGGCTCAGCTAAATCTCCCTGCACCAGCCTTACCAGCTCTATTTATTGGAAAGACACAGAAGGCCACTTCAGTATGCCAGGACCCAGCCTCTCTCTGATTTAATGAAAGACTCAAACCACCTTAAGCTACCCGCATCTCTCCTCTGTTCCTACACAGGAGTCAACAGCATTTGTTCGGTTATTTCTCCCCGGTAGGCTCCAGGAACAGACTCAACCAATTAAGAGGGTGGGATAGCAGTGGGCAGTGGTGAGGATTATATCCATGCTAACTCCATTTCCTTCTTATTGTTCTTCCCACTCAACTGTTTAATTTCTTCCTTCCATCTAAATTCTAAACAGATTCTTGTTATTAAATATGGTCACTTAAAAATATCTGTTGTTTTTAATAACTGTAAATATAGGTTCCCGTTTACACCAGGGTGACATCACGAACCAGGGATGGGTAAACCAAGATGATCACATCAAGAGGATCGCCACCCATCAGGAAATCATCAGAGAGGCTGTGGTGAAAACTCAGCTCTCTCTACCTTCACTGCTATTCATGCAAACTAAGTCCGTGATTTTATGATAGGAGGAAGATGAGTTCCTCACTTTCTCTCTGCTGGAGCAGTTGTGTCTGTGTAGGTGTGCACACAGAACTCTGTATGTATTCAGGCATACACGTTCATATATGCATTACATATAGAGACACATGCACATATAGGTATGCACATGTGACATCAAGAGGACGATCTTGGCTGTTCTTCAGAAACGCTAACCACCTTGGCTTTTGTTTGTTTGTTGTTCTCTGAGACATGGTCTTGGCTATGTAGCACTAGCCTGGAACTCACAGAGATCGGCTTGGCTCTGCCTCCTGTGTGCTTATTAAAGGCATGTGCCACTAAACCCAGCCGCCTGGGTTTTTGAGACAATGATTTTTTCTCATACTGGCCTGGAACTTTCCTGGCCAAGGCTGGCCAAGAGAGCCTCCTATCTCTGCTGCTCTAGTGCTGGGATTCCAAGAACATGCCTCTGCACTGCCTTTGTGTTGGAGAATGAACTCAGGTCTTCACGCCTACAAGAAAAACAGCTTGACCACTGAGCCACCTCCCCAGTCTTACCAAAAGGTTCTTTTTTTTTCTCTCTCCAACCTCCTAAGGCTGTGAAAACTTTTGTGGAAACTCACTCGGCATCTGTCTTAACTTGAAGGGTGCCATCCACTCATGTTCCAAGGCACGTGGCTGACTAATCTACCATTCCGAACGGAATAAAGAAGACGGGAATAGCCGGTAAACTGCACAGCTCACAGTCGCATAGTACATGGGCCATGCTTTCCAGAGCAAGATTAGTTTTCAGCCTTTATTTTTGCCATTTTAACAATAATAACCATCTTGTGTGACAGATGTTTCACTGTGGAGGCTCAATTCTTACTGGGTGTGTGAAGTTCATAATTGGAGCAGACATTCCCATACTCTCTTACTTTAAATAATACATTGTGCTGATCCTGGACATGCTGGCATCTGAAGTACACACACAGATAGAAGGTCCTCCCGTGCTTTTTCATACATTCCTCCCTTCTTAGACTGTGTTCATGCTGTTACCCTATCCTTAACATGGCTGCACTTACAGAAAAGGCCCAATTCTATTACAATTTTTCACAAACTTAGGGTTTATTACTGGGTCCATTTGATAAACTGTAGGACTCAGTGCCAGAAGAGGGTAATGCATGCTTTATTTTGTGTTGGTGTGCTGCATTTAATATGCACTTTTGTCCTGAACCAAGTGGCCTTTTTATTATTAGAAGTCTAATGAAAACAAACTTCACAAAAACCCATTGTTAAAAAGTAATCATTTTTTTCCTGGTAGGTGGACTTACAAGGACCTGTTTTCATGGAGCTGAGCATGAATGATAACCTGCTCGCTTTGATTTATGTAGAATTTATAATAAAAAAATGAACCTTAAATTTGCTTTAAAACAAAATTCAAATGACATAGATTCATAAGCTATTTTAATAAAGAGCTGATTGAAATCTGGGCTGTAACAATTTCTCTGTAAGGGACATTTGATGTCTTTCTGATAGCTTCATCTTGCTGAAGCAAGGGTGTAAAGAAAGGTCAGACTGGGGAAGAATAACCGCATTTTCAATACTTTTTATTACAACAATTTTTATACTTACAGTGTATTTTTAAAAAATTACTTCTGTTCCTATTTTTTTTTCTTTAAATCAGGTAAAAACTACAGCTTGAGTGTAGCTTGAGATAATAATTCTGAACTCAACTAGGTCTTTGCATCTGGATATCAATATTGACTCAGCTTCAATTTTCATGTTGCTAGGAGACAACTGTCCATTGCTATATTATGGTGGGTGAAATTTCAACTATTGTTATTTTTAGTCAGGAAGCTACTTTTTCTTTTCCTGCCTCTCATTCCAACTTTGGGACAAGGTGCCCCACAAAAGCATTTAAGACATACACATTTAGACTGTTTATAAAAAAACAAAAGCAAACTCTGCTCAGGTGCTGGCTCTCAGCACCATCTCTGATCTGCCCTTCCCCAACACCGGCATCTACAGAGGACACTTCTATTCCCACCTCCCAGGCTCTGTTTTGAGACATTGAAGGATTCCAGATTTCACTTCTCATCAGAGTGGACATACATACACACCCTTTGCTTTCTGCCTGTGTTTGTTTTCAGTTCTATTCACGGGGGGGGGGGGGGGGGGGGGCTTCTGGCTGCCAATAGATGTTGTGATCTATTAAATATCTCCACAACATAACTTATTTTTTTTTTTCTAAGTAAGAGGTGTGGCTAGGATGAGTCAAAGAACCCATTACTATACCCTCTTCTCACGTGTCTGCTGTCTGCACAAAAGAGCTCATGGATTCAATGTTGCCAGAAAGGACTTGTCCACTAAATAAAACCAATCAATTAAATGCGAGAAGCACATTTTCTTTTCTTTTCTTTCCTTTTCTTTTCCTTTCTGTTCTTTCTTTTTTCTTTTTGTTATCCCCCATTAAAGGCTCAAGGTTCTCCTTGACACAGAGTTGAAAGAAAAATCACCAGACCCTTGAGAATACTTCCCAAGAGCAGCTAAAGAAAGGCATAAAAACTTATGCCTGTTGGCAGAGACACACTCTTATTCTCATGGAAAAGAAAAAATAAAATAAGAAGGCTGAGATTATTGCTCATCGAGGGCCATGTGGGTCCCAAAGGGACTTTATAGCAAACGTGCTTCCTGTGGTCTCAGGGTGACCACTGTTCAACTGGCCCAGTCAGCAAACAGAGGGAAGTCAAATTTCACAGGGTGATCTGTCCAGAAAGAAAACTTGGCTGAACATGTTGAGAACATGGCCCAGCTGGTGCCTCACTGTATATGGGGAGCAAATCCCACCTCTGGGGTCCTGGGCACACCCTCTGGGCCCTAGGCCAGTGATGACTACCAGCAGCCTAGGCATGCAGGCAGGCCGTGCAAGCCAGGCAGGTTAGGAGGGAGTGGCCACTGTGAATGAAGTGAGAACATTGACCAAAGTGGGAGAGAAGCAGCCAGGCAAGGCTTGGTCGGGGTCAAAGCACGTGGGTCTGTAAATCTCCTTCATGGATCGTTAGTGCTGAAAAGAGTCTCTGGAGGTCATTCAGTGGATTCCTCAGCTTCCCTGGGTCACTTCAACACATGGCTTTCCTTCCAGGTCTGATAGATTTTCAAGAAAGAACATGCCTGAACTTTCCCTTCTCTCTTTTCTCTCCCTACTTTCCCTCCCCTCTGCCCTGTCTTTCCTTCCTTCCTTCCTTCTTTCCTTCCTGCAAATCTCCTTTCCTTTCTTCTTCCCTTCCTTCCTTGGTTCTTTTCTATCTTCTAAGCATTCCTTTTCTATCTTCTAAGCATTCCATTTCTTTCTCGAGTGGAGGTATAATTTCCAGATCAGGTCAATAATGCAAAAATTCAGAAAATGGGTTCTGTTACTGCGCAGTCCATAGCACTGTCTTGTAAATACTCAACAGAGCCAGAGAGCACATATCAACCTGTGCAAATATGCAAAAGAGCCGGAGAAAATCTATGAACACATGTAAGGTAATTCACTGCCACTCCTGGCAAAGCAACCTGTGTTCACATGTGTAGTCCACAACATCTGACTGTGGACCTGCTGTCTTGCAAGGTTCTGTCTGCACCAGGGAGGGAGACAAGCAGGTGACATGCCTACTTCATGCATTCTACCCACCTATCTGAGGCTGGAATGCAAAGCTGCAGCCCTAGGTATGAAGCCAATTTCTAAGTGTCCTCATTTCAGGTCTCTTACTATCACGGTACTTCATATGAACTAATGTTAGCCTTGGAACAACGAATGTGATAGATTAAATCATTATTTCTGTTTTGTGAGAACTAAACTTGAGGTGGGTTAAACAGTTTCCCCAAGATTGTACGAAGATAAAAATTTGAACTGCCTGATTTCAGAGCCCAACCCAGGATACATA
This sequence comes from Cricetomys ansorgei, assembly GCA_026225945.1. Classification (NCBI taxonomy): domain Eukaryota; kingdom Metazoa; phylum Chordata; class Mammalia; order Rodentia; family Nesomyidae; genus Cricetomys; species Cricetomys ansorgei. Next base: position 11,454,966 of record JAMJFZ010000116.1, read on the forward strand.
AAAATCTTTGACCTAAACAGTAACCCCCCCGCTTTTTTTTTTTTTTTTTTTTTTTTTTTTTTACCATTTTGCTCACATCTCTTAAAAATTCTCCCAGAGGAATTCTCTTTAGACTGATTGTGGGTTAATTCAGAACACACAGGTCAGCATTTACTGAAAACACACTGTGTGTTGAGAACTAGGCAAGAGCAGGCCTAGGTGGTTCAGTGTTTAAGACCACTTACTGCTCTTTCAGAGACTAGGGTGCGGTGACAAGCACCCACATGCTGGCTCACAACTCACTATAACTCCAGTTCTAGGGAGTCCGGTGGCCTCTTTTGACCTGTGAGCGCACCAGGCATGCACGTGGTACACAGCCATACCTGCAGGCAAAACATTCATACACATAAAATAAAAATTAAGAAAGAAATAAGCAAGGGGTTAGTAGCAGCATAAGATGTGATTCTTGGCATCACGACATTGTTGATATAGGGAAAGAAATAAGGCCCATGCTTTTTTTTTTTTTTTTTTTTGGAGGGGGGCGGTGGCAAAGCTACAAGAGCGTGAACCATGACTGAAGCATACAACAGTCACCTGAGCATGCACATGAAAGCCAACAAAATCTCCCCAGAGTTGATGGCGAGAAGATAAACGTGTATGCGTACATGTGTATGTGTCAGATACATACTTGCATATCAGTGTATGTGCACATATGTGCACATATATAGATATAAGTGTGCTTACATATGCAAGGGTTGCGTGAGTAGGTACATATGCACACGTGTGTGCTGTGTGGCAATCCAGATTGTCATGTGGCAACAGAAACAGTGAAGATATCTGGGAATTGCACATTCCTACATCAACATGGTATAGATATGGTATTTTGAGCAACTCTCATGTGCCTTTTAAACCTCTGTGTATGATCTCATTCCTCTTGTAACTTTTATTCAAATTGCTTATGGACATTTACTGTCTTTTCATCTAAAAGGTAACAGGGAGAAATGCTGACAACACCTTGGAGCTGCCTTGACCTGCACTCTGCTCAGATGACAACTAGAATCTGTTTGGAGAAGACTGGAGGCAGCCAGTTCAATTTCCAGGTACGTTTCGACCTTCCCTACCACTGCAGAGCTCCTGACAAGAGTTTGAGTGAAGGTCACTGCTTGTCAAAACCAGTTTTCCCTGGCAGAATGTTTACATGAAAACACTGTCATGCCTTTAAACTAATTGGTGCGATTACATGTGGCTTCTAAATGGCGCTGGATAGGAACTGGGTAAAGGTGTCTAGTTTTCAAATGATTTCTCTTGCTGGCAGCAGATGCTGACGTTTTTGGTTCACATTGCCGAAGCCCTGGGCTGAACTCCACACGCATGCCCTGCCACACTGTACATGTTTTCAATCAGTTCTATGAGGCTTCTCCTCTCTGTCTCTTTTTTTTTTTTTTCAATGTCAAAACTTAACCCACACACAGTCTCATGAGGCACAAAGATGCCTAAGCCATAACGCTGAGCTGTAGGACCTAATATCCATGTAATGACGGGATTGGCTGCAGGGCACATTTGGAAATAATCTTCAGCCTTTGGGATTAAGACCAAGGGCAGGAAATAATAAAACTGTGTGAAACTATACCACCACCTCCTTCTGCTCCCAACATTCTGCATGGGTTGAGAATAACTGCGTTCCACGGGAGTCAAGGAAATGTTGAGCAACGCTCAAAGACAGACAAGCATACAGTTAAGTCATGAGTGAGCGTCTTGGAGAATGAAGTAGAGGCAACAGTGAAGAGGGAGGGATGGCCGCAACTGATATGCAGATGTTGGAGGTCTGTAAACATCTCATCAAACAAACAGACGAGGGGAATGCTTTCCTAAGTAGCATGCACTTAACCCAGCGAACTCAATGACACATGATTTTTATGGAGCCAAGGAACTCGGTAACGTTTGTCAAAGGGTTGGACACTGTAGTGAATATGGATAACATCTGGAGCTCAGCTAAGTGGGTTGAATGCAATGAGGCTGGCTCATCCACTGGCATTCGATGCGGACACTGACTCTGGCAGAGTGGCTTCAAGAAGAGGAAGAGCCCAGTGGGTCAGGGGCCATCTGCTCAGCAAGCTCAGCACTCCTCTAACCAGTCACAGGTAAATAAATAAATGAATGGGGGGGGGGCAGAGACACCAAGAGACTTCCATAATCTTTCCCATGACGACTTTAAGCCTGAAGGTCTCCATGCTTTGCCCGCCAGTGCAGATTCTGTAATGCTGTCACCATCTTTCTGTGCTGCCACCCGTATATTTCCCCAACTCCTCTGGTGAACATGGTCAGCCAGAGCATATTTGCTAGTGATTATACTTGGCCAGATATATGTGATTCCTACATGGGTACATATATATATATGTGTGTGTGTGTGTGTGTGTGTGTGTGTGTGTGTATGTGTGTATATGTGTGTGTATATGTATATATATACATATGTATGTGTGTGTACATATATATGTATGCATATATATATATGTAATGTACATTTTTATACAACCTTCTCATTTGCAAATACATTCTTCTTGTACATACAAGTAGATAATCATTAGCATGGAACAATCCAATCTGACCTGTAAACACAAGTGACACAGAAAAAAATGAAAGGCCATAAAAGGAAAGAAATAGCAAGAGAGCCACTGAAGGCACAGGGACAATCTCTATACAGAACATCCCCAGGCACTCTTGATCATGTATTGTTCAAGTAGCAACGTCTGTCACAGAATGGTTGTGTCTGATAAGAGCCAGTTACTTCACACAGAATGCCCGTGTTAGCCACTTTTATCTCCAGCCTATCCATTTTCTTGACTGTTAATGTTCTTGTAAGAGGCATATAAACACATCAAAAAGTTGTTGCTGAGTTTGGCAAAACAGCAAAGTATGACTGTATTTTTCTCTTTTATTCCCCAAAGGCATTCTAAAGTGTTTTCAAGCAAAACAGAAGACAGCTTTCATGTACTAAGAGCTCCCAATAAAGCACAGGTCATGGAGCTGGTCAAACAATTAGTTGGGGAGTTGAATGAACAGATCTTAAACACATCACTTACGAACATACCATCAGCTATGAATCAGTATCTAGTAGCAGGAGGTTAGCCACAATATTTATCATCAACCAGACTTTCAGAAACACAGCAAAGAGTCACTTCCAACTTCCACAAGGGTAGAGTTAGCCAGTGATTTATGGGTTCCCATAACTTCTAGTTCTCAACTTTACAAGTTCTAATTCTAATGTCACTGGTGTCCCTTCATTGACAGAAGCAAAGTTTCTGAATTACATCTGCATTACTCAACAGAGGACTACAGTGGAAGAAAGATCCGGGGTCATCAGGCAACCAGATCTGAGATTGAGGGCTGTCTCTGTCATTCTGGCTGATCCGGCTTCAATCTATTTCTTAATCTTGTTCAGCACAAGTCACTACATTTATAAGTTGAGATAGTAATATCTACCATGTTATTTTTTGTGAAAGTCATGGTGTGTGTGTGTGTGTGTGTGTGTGTGTGTGTGTGTGTGTGTGTGTGTGTGTGTAGGCCAGAGGTAAATACCAGGTTTCTTCCTCAGTCATTTTCTTAGTTTTTGAGACAGAGTCTCTCACTTAAACCTGAAACTGCCTGATTTGTCCAGGCTGGTTGGCTAGTGAGCTCCAGGGACCCTTCTTCCTCTGCACCCTCAGCACTGGGACTGCAGGTTCTTCCACAACTGGCTTTGTAACATGGGATCCGGGAGACTGAACACGGACCCTGATCCTTGCTCAGTAAATACCCAATTGACCCATCCCCCAGACCCCCCTCACGGTGCTATTTTGGTATTATTCCTCCAAATGGCATAAAGAATATGGTGGGCATTCAGTAAAAGCTATCCTGATTGTTAGTACTCTCTCTTCCTTGAATTTTCCCTCCAAAACCTTTATTTATTTATTTATTTTATTTTTTTATTTTGCAGTACTGGGGTCAAACCCAGGGCCTTGTATGTGCTTGATTGACAAAGTTTCCACCAAGAACCATATCTGCAAGCCTCATCCAAGAACATTTTAAAAGGTGAATCCTGGATCAGTGCCTGCTGAACAGTAACCCTGGAGGCACATGTTCCTCTGTGACCTCTCGTTCTCTGTCATCACGCAGGTTAGATCCATCCATGTTATGCCACTTCCTAGATGGTTTCCTCAGTGCCCCTTTCTACCATGCAGTCAGTCCATCTGTCTTTTTGACAGTGATGTAGATATGATACCATGTCACTGCTCATGTCATCTTTCAAATACAATACATATCATGCAATTCTTTTGTTTGTAAACCCTCACTTGTTCCTACTACCATACCACATCAATACTGACTTCTAATTACAACCCCAATGGAGTGGTTCAGACCAACTATCCCTGTGCTGGAAGTCACTAGAAAAGCAGACTAAAAGATAACAGCAACTGTAGAACACTGACACAGGAATAGAAGAAGGTTCAAGAAAAAATAACGAAAATAAGAACATAAGGTTCTCTTTAACCTCGGCCTATTGCCTGGAGTCATTTACTAGATTCTAACAGGGAAGGGGATCCCAAATAGAGCATAGGAGAAAAAAGTTGTCATTCAGAGAGCCTGAGGCTATTGGTGTTTGCAGAGCAGTGCATGACCTGGACAGCCACTACGCAGGGACAGACCACAGTCCAGAGAGCTATATAAAGGCCCTGCAGTTCTTGTTTGATGACCACCACACATAGAGAGAGATTCAAAAATGCAAGTGAATAACAGACATTGGAACACAAGAAACTCTTGGGAGCCCAGTGATCTCTAACTCTCACACAGCCTTGGGAGATGTTTGTGTTCAGATCAGCAAGGCAGAGAAACCATGTTGAGGACTAGGCATTTGAAAGGAGCCCCAGAAATACATACTTCAAGGGTACACTGAACACGTTCTGAAAAAAGCCAACAGAAGATGCATCCCAATTGGCTTTAGAGGAGAAGACTAGCACCCTGAATGACACAGCTGCTTTATAAAATTCTACTCTGTAAAAGAAGAAAACAGAACCCAGACATTTAACACAGAAATTACTAGGTCTAGAATCTAATCAAATGTTCAAGCCATATTAAAAAAAGAAAGAAAGAAAGAAAGAAAGAAAGAAAGAAAGAAAGAAAGAAAGAAAGAAAGAAAGAAAGAAACTGTAACTCACAAGCAAGAGGCATAGCTCAGTAGAACCCGACCAAAATGTGATAGGAAATTAATTCACAAACAAAATCTTTAAAATGGATATTATGGATAGGTTTAAGGATGTGAGGAAAAGGGAGTATAATAAGGAGAGAAGTGGAAAGTATCAGAAAAAGCCTAAAACTAGAATCATCAGCAGATGAAATTTAAAAATCACTGCATGTATATAATAAAAGACTAGATATCAAAGAGGAAAAGACCACCAAATTTGTCAAAAGGACATTAGAAACAACTCACACTAAAATAGAGATGCAGGGAGCTAGAAAGCAATAGATATGGCACCAGCAAGCCACAAGACAAGCCATCTATTCTACACTCTCAGAAGTAAAGGATTGTTGGGAAAGTGGAGACTATTGGAAAACATAACAGACAAAGAATTTAAATTAGACTAAAGCAGTAAATCACAGACACCAGAAGATCAATGAGCTTAAAGAACCATACAACCAAAGCAATAGATACCAACACATCCCAAAAATCAAATGAAGACAACAAATGACCAGAAAAAAATAAAAATGGAGCTAAGAGTATAAGAAAACAGCATGTCACATGCTGTCATTCATGTTCATTGCTACACTAGCCACAAGAGCTGGGAGAAAGTATTAGCCTTAATGCATGAATATGGCCCCTGTATACACATGTCCAGTGGAATTTTATTCAGCCATTGAAAAATTCAAATTGTGGTATTTGCAGGAAAATGGATGGAGATTATATGAACTGGACTAAGCCATGCTCAGAAAAAAATTCCTAGAAATTTAATGTGTATGTGGAGGGGGGGTTTGTGGGTATGGTCATTGATCTAGAAAGAGGAATGTAAGAGAAGTTAAAGAGAGATCTTTAAAAGTAGGAGGGAGAAAGGAGGCTAACAGAATATATGTGATATGGAGGAAGAGCAGAGGCTGATTGGAAGAGGATGAGAGCCAGCAAGAGGCCAGAATGAGATAAGGAGGAGAGTGGGGGAGGAGGATCAACAACAAGGTACAAAATTCCATAATGAAACTCATTACTTTGCATGCTAACTTAACAACAAAACAAATAAAAGAAACTGAGAAAATTGAAACAAGCTGCATAATCAAGCAAGAATGCCCATACATGATTTAAACAAGCCTTATGTCGGTATTGTTTGTCACCGGAAAATATAAACAGGAAATATTAAAGGATGGTGAAGCCAGTTCTAGATGGAGTGCAAAGTTACACGGAGAAAGGACCAGAGTGGGAGAATGAGCTCCTTCGGTATAAAGGCTAATTCATTTATTATTTTTAAGTGATATACTTGACTATTTAAAGACACAATAATAATAAAACACTGAGTGGATCAGCACGAAAGCTGAAGAGAGATTTGTAGGCAAGAGATCAAGGGTAGATGTGTGACACTAGATGAACGCTGTTTTAAATTCTTACATTAAAGATGGCATTGTACAGTGTTGTGATAATATAGATTATGTAGGCTACGGATGCTTACTGTGAACTCTAGTGCGGGGCTCTCTCAGTAACCTTCTCTAGTGATGGAAATACATTTGTACTATGCAGTGTGGGAGCCCCTACACACAAGGGGCTTAACGAGTAGCAGTCATGCGGGTGATGTGAGGTCGGGACTGAGCTAAGGAAACATGGGGAGTGGCCCATGTCCTACACACCCCAGCCTATAATAACAACTGAAGACAAAACAATATAAGTAAAAAAGCATATAAAGATGCATTCACTAATAACCCGATAAAGGACATAAAAAGGAATACTAAAACAATCAAGTATCCCAAGAAAGAGAAAAAAATAGCAGGAAACAATGAACAGAAGGGTAGAAAGCTAAACCAATTGTGTCTATGGTTACTTACGTATAAATGAATTAGGTGATCCATTATAAGGCAGGTATGCTAGTCTACAGAAAACATCAAGACCTAATTGAACTGGCTACTACTGTAGAAGTAGACATTAGAAAAACAAACATTACCATGCTGAAGTAGGATGCTGGGACACGGAGATAGTTCCGTGTGTAAAGTGCTTGTGACACATGTGTGAGGACTCCTGTTCAATCCCCAGAACCCATAGAAAAATGATGGAAGTGGTAGGAGATACCTATGCTCCTAGGATGGAAGACAGAGACTAAGATCAGTAGTGCTTCCTGCCCAGACAGCCTGGCCTAACAGGCAAGCTTTGGTTCCTAGTGAAAGGCCATGTGTCAGAATACAAGGCAGATGACGCCTGAGGCATGGCACTGGAGCTTGACATTTGGTGTCTGTAAGTATGTGCACCTGCACCCACACGAATACTTACACTATACACATATCACACACACACACACACACACACACACACTAAACAGACAAATAAATACATACAATACATACATACATATATACATACATACATACATACATATGAAGTAGCACATGCTATCTCCTGCAGAGGAATTGATTTAGTTGTCAGCATCCATACCAGGTGCCTCACAATCACCTGTAATTCCAGCTCCAGGGGATCTGCTGTTCTCTTCTGGCCTGGGCAGGCATCACACTCACATGTGCACATGTGCCTTGTGTGTGTGTGTGTGTACATGCGAGCACGTGTGCGTGCACACACAAACACACTCTCTTTCCCTCTCTCTCCCTCTCTTTCTCTCTCTCTCCTCTCTCTCTCTCATACACACACACACACAAATAATTAAAAATAAAAATTTAAATAAAATAAAAAAGAAGAATGTTAAATAATAACAAAGGAATCACTCAAGAGACTTTGGCAAGACTACAAATGGAAATATACCTTCTTACAAGACCACATGGAAAACTCAGCAAGGTGGACCATCTGGTGCACAATAAAATATGTCTCTATAAATTTAAAAGGATTGAAACCAGAGTATGTTTTCTGACCACAACGGTATTAAATTAGAAATCAAAACCAGAAAGCTATCTGCCAACTCCTCAGATACTTGGGAGCTAAGCTGTGTGCTCTAAAATAACCACAGGACAAGGGAGAAAACAGGAGGAAAAATCTAAAAATATTTTGAATAGATGAAAATGAAAATATGTCAGAACTCATTAGATGTTACAAGCAAAATGCTTAGAATATCTGAATTAAAGCTTTCTACTTTCTGTAACTCCCTTTTACACTCTTAAAAATTATTGACAATTGTAATGGGCTTTATGCTCATTGTGCCATTTTTCACTCTGTATAGAATTAAGAGTTTAAAAATATGCTAATGAATTTAGAGATTTAAAAAAAATAAGCCCGTTGTTCATTATAAATTTTTACAGATACATTTATATCTTCCTTTGTATTAATGAGAGTGATATTGTCTCACTTTTTATAAAGCTCTTTGTTCTTGCCTTAGAAAACAATTCAATTTTCACATCTGTGCTGTCTCCAACCTATTGTCAGAGATTGTTGGGATTGAAATGTGGGAAGAAAAATCCATCCTCCCACAAATTCCTGGTAGGAAAGGTTTGCTGCATCCTAATGGCCTTCACAGATAGCTGTGGATGGTAGTCTGGATAACGTGCCCGTGTTTTTCAACAGTACTTGCAATGTGAAGTCTGTAGCCATATCAATAAACTCTCACACTAATGTCATTAAAATCTGTTCCTCTGCTCTAAGCCTGTACATCCCCTTAACTCACAGGCAATCTTGGAAGATCAAGCAGCCATTTGGAAATTTGAGTTTCGTTAAATTAATCTATAATTGGGAATGCTGGTCCACACTGTAATCACATCTGACAAAAGAGGTACCATCAGAAAACTCTGAGACAGGGGAGAAAAGTTCAAATCTGCTGTGGCAGATCTCCTAAATTCTCATTTTCTAAAATTCCCATTGTCTGACTTAGGAATATATCTCGGTGGTAGAATGCCTGCCAAGCATACACAAGGCTGCAGGTTTGATGTGTAGTACCACAAAATGAAATTTAATTTTTCACTTGAAAGTTCAAATTTTATCATTAGCAACAACAAAAAAAAAAGTCTGCTTATTTCTTGAAGTGACGACTCCTCATTCAGTTGTGAGAAAATGGCGGCCGGCTATGCAAATATTTCCCTGTGCCTTGGGTAAGAAGAGTGTTCAGCGAGGAAAGGCAGTTCTTCTCAGGACTCTGTCACCCTTTGCCCACAACATCTTGCAGTAGTGTTTGTGTTTCCCATTTCACCATAAAGATCTGAAAAATGATGTGAAACCAACAAGAAAACAATCCAATCTGAAGAGCGTCATCTCACCAGAGATAGATGCGTGAGTTGTATACAAGCATAAAGAAAGACTGCAGCATCAATTTTCCATGAAATTAGAATAATTTGGCATACAACTGCCCTCCACTACAGTAGCTGTCTATTTAGGGAAAACCATAGAGCAACAGAAATTTCTGTAAATCCCAATGGGAATGAAGAAGGGGATGTCACTTAAAGATATAGGGATGCAAAACAGACACTGTTTTAATATACAGCTCAGCATCGATGTTCCTCGATACTTAAAGGCTACTTCACAGTAGCCATCTCTTTTTAATTGCCCCAAACGGAAGCAGCAAAGATATTTATTGACAGGTGAATAAAGAAAAAAATCTTGGTATATCCATAATCAAGGAATTATTAGCGGTAAAGGGAGAAACTATCAAGCCAATCAAAGCAATGGGTGGACATGAATGCATTCTGCTGAGTGAAAGAAGCCAGTGTAAAGGGTGCCATGCTGAGTGTTTCTGTTTGTAGGGCATTCTGGCAGAGGCAAAGCTCCAGGGACAGTCAGCCCAACACTGGTTGCCTAGCAGACACAAAGGGATTTCGTTAGGATGGTGGAGCCGAACCACTGTAATGGTGGATCCGTTACAATGTGCTTTTTGTCAAAACTCAAGGTGCTCTATAACACCATGAATGAACTTTAATATATGGAATTGCTTTAAAAAAGCACCATTTAGGGCAGTGGTGGTGCACACCTTTAATCCCAGCACTTGGGAGGCAGAAGCAGGTGGATCACTGTAAATTCAAGGCCAGCCTGGTCTACAGAGTGAGTTCTAGGACAGCCAGAGTTACAACAGAAAGACCATGTCTCGAAAAACAAACAAACAAACAAACAAAAAATACTATTTAGGAATGTGGTTATTCTGGGGTGGAATGTAGACTATTACGGAAGCATCACAGAATTACAAAGACCAAAACAACATCATTAAAAAGAGCAAAAGGGAGCATATCCTGGCACACATTGTAGTCCCAGTCCTTGGGAGGCCTGAGGTAGGTAGTATCACTCTGTCTCAAAAAAGCAAGCAAATGGTAGAAGCTGTTGACTTGAGTAACTTTGGAAATGGTCAATGTCTTTAAGATTAAAGAAGAAGCTATACACAAGTACTGTTTTGCAGGTGACCGGTTTCTAATGGGAGTACTGGCTACAATTCTAGCTAGAGCTGGGACACATGAATATAAAGGTTCATGACCCACAATGGACCTGCTTACAGATGTTCAACTTTTCAGTGCTGGGAAAGTGACACCTATTCAGCAGTAACTCTAGTACAAAGTTCGAACTTTTTTTTGTTTTCTGTTTCTTGGAACAAGATTTTCCTATGTACCTCAGCTAGCCTTGAACTCACAATCTTCCTGTCTTAGCCCCCAAGCACTGGCATGCACTACCATGGTCTCTCTGCCTTAGATTTCAAGCTCTGGCTTTTTCCCAGGTCAGTGATAAACAGTATGATATTCTCTGGAGACACTGAGCAGCAGCTAAGGCACAGATCCATCAGCCAGTGATTCTGGGGGAAGACAATCCATATGGACTATACCAGGTGATAAACTGTGACATTTGGAAGGTTGAGTTTCTGATTCAACAATACTATCAATTCATGTTTAGTTTATCAAGAGATAATCCCACTTTAAGCCAAGGAGTTTCTGAACTGCTCAGAGGATACAATAATCACTGTGTATGGGTGGGTGCATTTGTGAAGGACTATTCAGGGGGTGTTTGTGTATGCAGTTTTGTCTGTAGAAGTTTGTCTTCTTTGAGGCTGGGTTCCTTACCTGAGACAGCCTGCCTTTGGGGCTAAGAGATTCTTAGCTATAAATTATGTTATTTGTACCCTGATATAAGACAGTTTTCTTCAGACCCTGTAGCTTCAGAGCTTTCCAGAAGACTGTGAGACCCAGGTCATGGCTCCTCACAGCTCCACCTCTGCCTACTCCAGCCTAACTCCTGTTCACTTCTATTCTCAAGGGCTATCCCTAAAACTTCTGCCATTCACTTCTCCATACCGATTCTGCCTTGCAGGAAACCCAAGAGTGATCTCGTTTGTAATTTCTTTTGCAGAATATACATAACTTAAGGGAAACAAAGCCCAATTATGTGGCTTATAAACCCTTGAAAAAAATCACATTAAGCCCCCTACTGAGTATTTACAGTCATTGAGAGTTCTAAGCAGAAGACAGCCCCAGGTCAGGATGATGTGTAGAGATCTGACTTCTCTGTACCCATGACACATAGGGCATACCAGTCTAGATAAGAACATCTATTAAACATCTGACTGGATCATCATGAATGAATAAAGGAACACACACACACAATAAATAAATAAGCTGCTTGCGTATGCAGACATGAAAGCATCCTGTTCACCTTTGTAGCTACATTATAGGAGTATTTCAGCTGCCCAAGAAAACAATCTGGATAGTATGACCTTTGGAATCTGGATGCCCCATGCTTTGCAGGAAATAACTGCTTATCTGAGCCCATGAGCACAAACACAGTGCTCACTGAACATACCAAGACGATTCACAGCAGACACAGAAGGAATAAAGGAAATCCTCAAAGAAGTTAGGGGAATTTTATTCATGAAGTCTACTTATCAGGCATGGAGCTTCAGCAGCAAACAATTCAATGCCCTGGAATTAGCAACTTCTCAATTCAGAAAATGAAGAAGGAGACCATTTGCCTGACTGGAGAAACCGTGTTTCCTACATTAGGAAAGTGAAAAAGCAAGCAAACTCCTGACAATGGAGTTCACTTTTAACACAATCAGATTTCGCTGAGCTTCATATTATTATTGTGAGTTTCTGGCTAAGCATTAATCATGCTGCCGATGTCACAAGACTACTTCAAAGCCATGGGCTTACCTCAGCAGCCCCGGATCAGCAAGGATCACGGCAGTTCAAACCCTTGCAGGACACACAAAGCAAACTGTGTTTTCTCATGTGAGGGATTTATCCCCTGTGACCCATTGCCAGCATTTCATCAGCCTCATCATCTGAGGGGCTCCAGTTTCTATAAAGCATTAAGCAACCGTTACTTTGGGACTCAGACAGCAGTTTTCTTGTGAACAATAGAGAAACAGAAGCGAATATTGCAAAATTCACTCAGCACGGCCCTTCACAAAGGTTTCCTTTCTTCTTAAAAGTAACAGTCCTCACCTCATTTTGTACTTGAAGGCCATTTGCTAAAATACGGATGTGGACTTAATGATCCAATTTCTCAAAATAAACACGGAAGGCATAACAACATTCCAGGTACTCATGCAGAGGGAAAAAACATCCACAAACAGACATACAAAAGTCATGAAAATGTCACTGAAGGAATATAAACTGATTGTAAAGAAAAAATGCAAGTCTTGAGCTTTCTACTACCTGATACACCTGGAATGAAAACCAGCCTTTCTAAGGCACAGTGCCCAAAGGCAGCTTTATTTCAGACTCACACACAACACATTTAAAAAAAAAAAAAAACTAATTAGAAAAAGTCCACAAGACAGGAGCTGAGCAAGACATGGGTTGTACTATGCCTGGGCCTGGAAGCCTGTGGGTCTCTCCTCCCTCTGAGACTCTGTTGTTGATCTTTGCCCAAGGTCTTATAGGTCTCAGCTAGAGCTTCCGCAGCCTCTGAAATAGCACAAGTCAAAAACTTTGCAGAATCCATTGGGACTGCCAGCCTGCCTTCTACATGTTTGGAAGTGTCAAGAGAGCATTGTTGAGAATGGACTGTAGCCAGGAAAGAGTCTTACAGGGAAAGGGGGAAGTACAAACCACACAGGGTTCAGCTTTATAGTCTTTAAGCTTAGCTACAGTCCTTTCCCTTAGAATGAAGCGGAACCCTCCCACCCATCATGAAACCGTGCTGATCCCTCCTTCTCATTGGTTCAGAATTTACTGGTTAGAACACTTCTTCTTACAGGTTACTCCTTTTTCTTTAGATTCATGGGACTTTAAGGTTTATCCTAATATTTACAGCAATGTGAACTCTTCATCCTGAGAACAGTCATTGCCCCCTTAAAATAAAATAAAAACTAATAAACCGAAAATACCAAGAGATACAAGCTCGCACTGGTTTATTCTTTTTCTTATTCCAACAGCAACAAAGAGGCTCACAGAGTAAACTCTCAATTATATTTGTTTTCTTAACTATTCAATTAATTTCCTTTTTGTCCTTTAGGGACAAGGTTATACTGTGAAGATCAGCGGGAAGCCTAGAATTCTCTATGTAGTCCAAAGGAACCTCAAATTTATAATGATCTCCTATTTCTGCCCCCCAAGGCTTGGGATCATAATTATGTTCTGCTTTCCCTGGCTTTTTTCATTTTAGCCTTTAAAATTTTATTTAAATTTAAATATTATTGTTATGGTATTTTATTTATTTATTTTGGTATATTGGGACAGTTTTTTTGTGTAGCTCAGGCTGTCCTCTAACCTTATACACCCAAGAATGACCTTAAACTCCTGATCCTTCAAGTCCTGGGATTATAGGTATGTACCAATAATTTGTCCCTGACCAACTAATAAATATTGACCCTATAATAACATTACATGTAATTGTCATGTACAACATGATGCTTTGAAATGTGTATGGAAGCATAAAAAGTTAGAGCTAGTCAGTTCATTACATCATATTGCTATCATTTTTTGTGGTGACAATATTACCACCCACTCTGCCTTTTGTAAGAACACAATATATCATCATTAACTCCAGTCCCTACTATCTAATTCATCTCTTGATCAGCATCACTCCTTGCCATCCCCTTAACCCAGCCCTCTGGTGACCAGCATTCCACCCCTGCTTCTGGAAGATCATCTTTCATAGATTCAACATATCAGTGAGATCATGCAGTGTTTGTGGGATAAACAAAAGCTCTAGAATGAAGAGGACTTGTGTGAGCATATATGTATACATGTGTAATGAACATGTATGTTCCTACCAGACACAGGACATCTCATCTTCACATGATGGTATGATGAGACTGTTTTCAGGACCATACTCTGTGAAGGCCATTAGGAATGAATTCTCATATTCTTTCTCCCCACCCCACCCCCTCTGTGTGTGTGTGGGTGTGGGTGTGTGTGTCCATGCATATGTTTGTGTGATGTGTATACAGGTGTGTGGGTGGCCATGTGGAAGTCTGAAGTTGAGATCAAATGTTTTCCTTGCTCACTCTTTATTTATTGAGGCAGAGTCTCTTGCTGAGCCTGAAGCTTACCAATTTGGGCTAGTCTAGTGTGTTGGTTAATTTCAGCTATGAACTTGACACTACCTAGAATTACCTCAGAAGGGAATCTCGATGAAGAATTACCTAGATTCCATTGGCCTATGTGTGTGTGTATGTGTGGCGTGTGGGGGGGGGGGGAGGGTCCTTAACTGGGTTAGGTGAGGTAGGAAGACCTATCTTGAATGTGGGTGGCACAGTTCCATGGGCTGAGCCCTGGGCTGAAGGAAGAGGGGAAGCTGAGCACAGGCAAGAGTGCACTCTTTGTTCTCTGTTCCGGATTATGGGCCTGTACGGGCCTGATTTAGTCAGCTCCCTCATGCTCTGCTTCTGTGACTTCCCCTCTCTGATGGTCTGTCATCTGGAACTGTGACCCAAAATAAACCTCTCACTTAATTTTCTGCCAGGGATATTCAGTCGCATCGATAAGAAAGAAAATGAAAGGTTTAGTTATCTAGCTTGCCTTAGGGGATCCCCTGCCTCAGTCTCCCAAATGCTGATATTATCGGCAGCTACCACACTTGCCAGCTTTTACATGGGCTCTGGAGATTTCAATTCGAGTCTCCACAATTCTGTGACAAGCAATCCCAGGTGTGAGGATTCTCTTGAAGACCCAAACACCACTGTCAGAGCCTGAGAAGCCCTCCTTACCTTGTTCTTTCTGCATGGCCAATGGAAAAGAAGTAAAAAATTAAGATACAAAATGAGAAAATTGTGACAAGGAGAAGAGAAATGTTCCAATCATGGAGATCCCTTACATACTGAATTCCATATTTTAAAACTCTTTTTGAAGAAGCAACAGATACTCAATGAAGAGCACATTTGTCTTAAAACAACTCAGGATGTGCGTAGAATTTGTGTATGTGCACACAAGAACGTAAAATTCCTAACAGAGGCAAACCAGCAAAGAGATCACTATGCTCAAGAGATAGGCTGCTGAGCTACCCACACTCTCTTCTTTGATTCCAGGACCACAGACATCTGGTGACAGTGGCACTATGGGTTGGCTGGGTCTTCCAGATCTCCTCCAGGTCCCTGGTGGCATGATTTACGAGGAAGGCGTTTCTTTCACTACAGGAGCCTAACTGGGAGAAACTATAAGTGTGGTCTTTCATTCAAATCACTAATGCGAACAGCTTCATTCACTAGAAAGCCTGTGCATCTGGGTTAAGTCTGCTGCCCACCCCAAGGTAGTTTTCAGCACAAGTTCAGAGGGGGCAAGAATACATTTCCTACACATAACCTGCCCTGCCTTCAAATCCAGATTTTAGGATCCTACACACTCAACTTAGTAAGATATTTGTAAAATATATGTGCAAAGAAGGGTCCAAGGAGCTTTCACACTAAGCCCCTTTTCCCCAGCAATCAGAAGTGCTGCTTTCTGATAACAAACAAGGATCCAGGGGAAGGTGCTATTGAAGGGAAGTTGCTACTCATTATTTATGAGAACAGTGAATCTAAGAGGTATTGAGCTTGGCAAGATCCTCCAATTTTAAAAGCACTCTTTTTTGGCAAAGGCAGTCTTTGAGTGTCAAATTTTATATTTCTGAGAAGTAAGCCCTCCTGAAATATTTAATCTTTCCTTCAAGTGGAAGGATACGCACACAAGCTTTGTCCCTCTGTCTTGGCTTGTTTTCCCAAACCAGTAACATACTGGGGGATACCAAAATGAGGTGTTAATCTCCTTAAAATTTCTCCCTCTTCTCTTGTTTTGATAGGTTAACAGGATGCTATAGCAAAAAAAAAAAAAAAAAAAAAAAAAAAGGAGAGTTCAGGAGCTTTTGTTTAAATCCGCCTGTCTGTGCAACCCAGCTGTGAAATGACCTCTCCAAGGTCAAATAGGATGGAAATAGTCTATATATTATTTCCATTCCAAGTCCATGGATATTTCCATTAGAATTAGCCACCACCAGCACATAGATAAACACAGTTTCCATGACATTTAATCAATGCCCATGTACTATACAATATGTTAAGCTAAACATGCAGATGACCAAAATAAAATTTATAAAGAATTTGTGTTTAAAATGAAGGTTTGGGTGCTGAGGATGTAGTTG
The DNA here is from genome assembly GCA_026225945.1 of Cricetomys ansorgei. Taxonomy (NCBI): domain Eukaryota; kingdom Metazoa; phylum Chordata; class Mammalia; order Rodentia; family Nesomyidae; genus Cricetomys; species Cricetomys ansorgei. The sequence continues at coordinate 11,471,635 of JAMJFZ010000116.1, forward strand.
ATAGAGCGTTTGGCTATCACGCATGAAGCTCTCAGACATCTAACTGAGATATCTAAACATCTAACTAAGTCTTTAAATCAGGTGTGGTGGTACACACCCATAATCCCAGCACTAAGGAAGGCGAGGCAAGAGGATCGGAAGTTCAAAATCATCCTCAGATACATGGAGAGTTCAATACCAGCTGGGCTACATGACGCACTGTCTCAAAAAGAGAAAAAAAATGAAGATTGGGCTGCCTGAATAATCAATTTATATAACTAATGCACTTCCCCCTCAGTGCTGATTAAGCTGCATGTTTGCCTAAACTCATGGATTTAATACAAGGCATAGTTGTTTGTTAGTCTCTATAGAATTTCACTTTTGAAAACAATGCATAATCGTGCTATAAAGTCAGAAACGGAACTTAACAAGAAAGGTTCTAGGGAGAAGTCAACATAATCTTGTAATCTTTTATCTAGCCTGTTTCCTTTGTATCTCATGCCTGAGCAATCACAGTGGCTTCCTGGGCCTAGCACTACCTCCCTTCTTCCCTCCCAGTGCCAGTGATCTGGTTGAGCTTCCCAAAATCCTACTCTGATGTCACTCCTGTGGTTAAACTAGAATAAAATTTTTACAACCTGACAATAAAATTCAGCTTTCAGAGACTCCAAATACTGCTTGAATATTTTTGTGTTTGTTTTTGTTTTTTCGAGACAGGGTTTCTCTGTTGTAACTCTGGCTGTCCTGGAACTCACTCTGTAGACCAGGTTGGCCTGGTCTCACAGAGATTCCCCCTGCCTCTGTCTCCCAAGTGCTAGGATTAAAGTCATGTGCCACCATCATCTGGCTTAAAGTTGAATCTTTTAAAAAGAAAAAAATTGTTTTACATGTGTGAGTGTTTTGCCTGCACATGTCTGTGTACTATCTGCATGCTTGGTGGCCTTGCAGGTCAGAAGAGGGTGCTGGATGCCCTGGAAATACAGTTACAAGTGGTTGTGAGCCACCACGTGGGTATAGAGAATTAAATCCAGGTCTTCTGGAAGAGCAGCCTGTGCTGCTGACACAGCTCTCCAGCCCCTGTGAGATCACTTTTCAATAACATCTTTCATTACTGCCTTTTGTTCAAACTTCTTTTGTTCAAAGTCCAGCGACCTCACTTCTCATGCATATTACCTGGAGATCTACAGCCTTGATAACCACTTCTGGGGCACCTGTGCTAAAACTCCAAGGTTTGTTTAAAGGTGACTTCTTTGCGATGATTTGAAATATTCACTGCCTCTTCTGGAAGGATAGACCACTTCTACATGTCCAATAGATAACTTCTGTGGATTATCTCTTTTCCTTGTCACACTTAAACAAATAAAGTTTTATTCTTACTTGACAAAACAGTAACCTAGCCTTGAAAAAGATGTTTGTCTGAGATGACGCAGCCATTAAATGGCAGTTACCACAGTAAGCCTAATTGATTTTATGCTGAAAATGTGTTATTATGAATTATCTGCTCCCAAACTTATGCTGAAATCTGGTCCTCAGTGTAACAGTGCTGAGAAGTGGTAAAATCCATTAAGAGTTAGTTAGCCAGGCAGTGGTGGTGCATGCCTTTAATCCCAGCACTCAGCAGGCAAAGGCAGGTGGATTTCTCTGTGAGTTTGAGGCCAGCCTGGTCTACAGAGTGAGTTCCAGGACAGTCAGAGTTACTACGGAGAAACCCTTTCTCAAAAAAACAAACAACACCAAAACAAGAACAACAACAACAAAAACCAGTTAGTTCACTAAGAGAAAGAAGTGTAGTCCTCACAGGACTAGAATATTCCTTTTAAAGCCATGGAAATAGTAACTTACATTGCTGTGTCTACACACACACAGATAGATCTTCTGCAAATCATATGCATTTCATATTCTTCAAAACCACATACTCCACAACACTGCCACCCGTGATCAGAACTGTTCTCAGAAATGTCTGCTCCTCCATTTTCAGTCTTTACAGTCCACCGTCTACTTTGACACACACTAAGTTTAGAAACCAATGAGGACAGAATGACGGTAGAATAAAGGTATGGTGACTTGCACAGGATGCTACAAGCGCCCTGAACTAGTCAAATGACTAAAAGAATTTTTCCAGAAAGAGGTTCAATCTTAAAGAGGTGCTAGCATCTTGTTTAAGGGGATAGATGACTGTCAACTAGACAACATTGAGGGAAGTCAAGTAAGAGATATTCAGCCACATTTTAATGATCTGAATGCTTTTGTGCATAAAATTAATTCAGAATCTTTGATTTTTCAATGATCTGGCATTCCCCAGGGTGATGTACTTTCCTGAGATAGTAAGTAAGAAAACTAGCCATACACTTTTGCTTTTCTAGTGGAGGTTCAGGGAAAGAGTGAAATATGAAATAGCTCAAGTTTTCAAGGGAAAAGAAGAAAACCGAGTTCTGTGGGATGTGCATACACAGTCTTGGCTCACCAGGAGTTGACCTGTTTCATTTGACTGTCAATGTCAATTAATAACAGTTCTTCTCTTGATACCTCCATGGAGTTCAGAGCTGGGAATGGAGCCAGACCAAACCCCCCCCCCTTCTCTTCTTCTCTTGACAGTCTTCCACAAAATCAAAATTCCTTTCATGTTTAGTCATAAAGGAAGGACAATCATACAAGTCAGAAGCACAGATGTGACCTGATAAATGGGAATTGGGGCCAAGGCCTCTCAGGACAGCAGTGAAAGTTTAACTTACAAATTTCTCCCTTCTCTTAGAGGATTGCTGGCTTTCTCTTGATGGAATCTCAGGGAGCCTCGGCTGTAGTCAAGTGAAAACCGTAAGTTTTCAGCCAACAAGGCTAAGACCATACATGATAATGACTTGAACTTCACTACCTGGAGGTTAGAGATATTGACATTAAAAAATATGGAGGTGCTAGGCTACATTTTAAACTTTAAGGCACGTGTTAAACTAGGGGTAGCAACCCCTATCTCAATTCTGATGAGTTAATCCTCTAACTGAAAACACTTCATCTCCACATTTTTTGACTCAGGCTAACTCTACGTCATGTTATTATAAACAGGAGTGAACCACCTAGCCAGGAACCTAATTTCGTGTTCAGTCAGGACCTGTCTAGAAACACAGTATCTGTATAACTCACTGGCCTATCAGTAAGAAGAAAATCTCCTAAAATAAAACCATTACAAATGATAATGGGTTTAATGAGTTAAATACCCCTTTGGGACTTCAGCTTCAGAGATAATAAATATAATATTAAGATGAGTTTAAGGGACTGAGAGATGCCTCCGTGGGCAAATGACATGCTGCCCAAGGATGAGCACCTAAGCCTGGATACCAGCACCCATTTACAAACTGAGAACATGGTCTAGCTACTCTAGCCCCAATGACAAGCTTCCGGTTCAGTGAGAAAACATCTCACAAAAAATATGATAGAAAATCTATTTAGAAGACACCCCAGAATCAACTGCTGGCTTCCCACACAGATGAGTACACCCACAAATGCACATATATCACATACACACACAAATAAAAATAAAATGAATTTGAAAAGTGAAAGACTTCATGGTCATAGAAAAGAGAATACTTTGAAAAAAGTAGGACCATTTCTCACAGATATAAATTTGTGTGTATTATTGTTTTGTCAGCTATGTTTTAGTAACAAGCCAAACATTAGTGACTGTATTTTGTTTCTTTTCTGTTGCTATGATAAAAATACACTGGCAAAAGGCAATGAGTTTGAAAGAGTTTGTTTTGGCTTACAGGGTGTCATAGTGGGGACACAGACCAACAGGAGTGTGAGGCTGGCCTAGCAGTCAGGAAGCCAACTGATCACATTGCATCCCCACACAGGAAGCAGAGAAAGAGAACAGGAAGTAGGGCAAGGTTATAAACTCCCAAAGCCTGCCCACAGTGACATACTTCCTCCAGCAAGGCCCCACCTCTTGAAGTTCCATAGCCTTCCCAAACAGCTCCACCAAGAGGGGAGTAAGTGTTCAGATACATGAGCCTGTTGGGGAACATTTTCATTCAAACCACATCAGTGACTCACAATGACTTTGAAAGTGTGTTTTTTGCTCATGAGACCTGTCACCTAAGGCCCATTTTCTGCTCCTGTGTCACTGCTCTGGAATCTCCGTTGAAGGAAAGACTCAGATTTAGTGTGTAGCATCCTCATGAACTAGGGGAAAGAATGAGGATGCAGAGGAGGAATCAGCACAGTGCTCTAAAGCTGCAGCTGGGAAATGGTCCACGTAAAGTCTGCTGTGTTTACCTAGTGACCAGATCAGTCACATGGCCAACCCTGATGTCATTGGACCAGGACAATAATCACACCACAGACAGCACCAAGAAAGCAGCCTATGTGAATGAATTTCATAAATGACACAAGACAGAGAATATGTACTTGGGGCCATTCATACACTTTGGTGCAGAGTTCTTTAGGTTAATAGTTATTTTGAGTCTTGTCAGTATCTTTCTTTGCAGGAAATGCATAAATAAGAATCATTTCTTGTCAATTGGGGATGACTTTAATAACACCCATATTAAAAAAAAGTTTAATAAAACTCAATTCTGTTTTCTCAGCTTAAATTATTTTAACTGTGTTTGAAATAAAAGATATTTGACTTGAATGACTTTTTTACTTTTTAGTCATCAACCAATTGGGTACTGGGCTTTAGTATTTAAGTCAAATTGGTTCCACATGCTTAGTACCATGAAAACAATGCTTATTACAGAATTAAGCATCTTTACAGATTTCTCAACTTCAAGAACTTTTAGTTATACTTATTTTTTGTATGTTTTACTCTTGTCATTGAAAAATATTTCCATAGGACTAAGTCACAGATACCACCAAGGTAGCAGCACAGTTAGCTGGACTGAGATGGTTAAAACTCTTCATCTGATTCTTGGCCATCCAGATTTTCTCTGGTTATTTCTTATATGGATTTGTTCTGATTCAATTATAAGTGGGCATAGTAAGTACATCTTTCTCCTTCTTTTATGGCATTCCTTTGTCAGATCAGGTATGATGAATTTGACATCAAATAACATAGAATAACAACGTAGGTCCATTAACTATAAAGGTAGAGTGTGTTTGGTACCCCACGACAGCACTGGAGATGAAAATCTTCCCATCCTCCTGTTCTCTCAATCTTCAACATTTCAGCTTTAGTCCACATATAAATATTACCTGGTGTGAAAGAGACATCCCTGTTGTCATGTTTTACTTTACTTTAACAGTAAATAAAGCCTTTCTTGGTTCTTCACCTCGAAACCTACCCTCTGTGTGTTGTTGGTCAGGAGAACATCTCTTTAACCTATGATGAAGCAGATAGTTACAGGCATATCCACTTGGATACTCCTGGGCATTAAGAAGTCAGTGATTTCTGGGTCTCATGAGGGAGCGGTAGATTCCCAAGAAGAAAACATATTGAGGGAGACCTGTCTTCACAAGAAAAAAAATTGAGATTGGGCAATTGAAGAGGCCACCACCAACCATACTGTGACCTTCAAGAAAAAAGTTTTTAATCTTGCAAAATAAAAGCAGACCTGACCTAACCATGTGTCTGAGTCTTTACTATCTGTGTCGTTTAAACAAAGGCAGATTTGGCGGTTGTTTTATGATCACAAACCTGGCACTACACTAATACTTTCTTCCCCAAAGAACAGAGCGTGTTCCTTTTCCCTTCAGATTCCACTTAAGGCCCTAAAGGATTTCAGTAAGTGCATTTGACTTTGAACGAGGGTGGTCATACAAATCTCCTCAATAACGAAGCCAAATAAAATGGCTTTTTTTTTTGAGCATTCTTTTTGTTTCTTTTATAGAATGTTCCCAAGTGACAGTCTCAGACATGTACAAAACAGACCAGAGACAATAAAATCCCTACTTCAGACTCATAAATTGCCAATCATCATCTGTCTTTGTATGTCTAAAATGAAGGGGAAAATAAAACAGAATTCTCACACTTTTTTATTCTAGTTGTGTAAAATATTTTTGCCTGGTACAGTACATGAATGTTAGTGAATAAAGATCTCGTGCTGTAAAACCTTAAATATTTGGATTGCCTGGGGGGTCTGAACAAATCTGTATTTATTTGGTTCTGTTCAGTTAGTCCTGGTCATAGCTGATATTCAAGCCTCTCTTGCTAGATGCTGTGGATACAAAGATGAATGCACTAAAGTATGTAAATGAAAAAAATCAAAGATATTCCCTATATAATGTGACAGATGTCGGTTGTATTATAATTGAGGTGATTTTTAAAATGATTTTGGGAGCTAGGGAGATGGTTCAGCAGGTTAGAGTGATTACTGTGCAGGCATGAGCACTTGAGCTCAACTCCCTAGCATCCAGATAGAAGGCCAAGTATGGCCACTTGGACATGGAGTGTAGCATGTACCGTCTCTCTAAATGGACGTTATTAAACTCACAAGGTATTTATCAGTCTTAGTATTTCTAGTGTATTCCACTTTGTCAGGGTCCATCTAACCTCACTGTCATAAGTCAAGAGTCTTCCAATCAAGCTGTCCTTAGCCCTTTCCTATTTGTGTTGGTTAATACTGATCACTAAATCCACAGAATACGGACTAACCCAGGAATCAAGTCTCTGGGCAAATCTTGAAGGATGAACTAGAATAGTTAGCCTCTGTGTATGCCAGTTAGAGATTATTTAGATTGTGTTAACACAGGTAAGTAGACCTATCCTATCTATGGAGTCCTAGACTGCAGAAAGGTGAGAATTGTACATAAATAATTACATTTCTCTGACTGTAGACTGTGGAGGCAATGTGACGAGCTTCCTCAAGACCCAGACCTCATGCCTTCCCCACCATGAAGGACTGTACTCTTGAGCTGTGATCCAAATAAAGCCATCCTTGTATTAGTTGGTCAGGTTTTTCCACAGCAATGAGATGAGTAACTAATACACTATTCTTCAAACACGCTTCTCCTGATCCTCGTTCTGCTCACAGGGAACTCAGTCCTACACTAAATGTATTCGCAGCAACAGGGCATGGTTGGGTGTCACCCTAAACACCATGTAACATAATGGCACTTCCAATAAGGTCTTCTAAAGACAAGATTGTTGTTGTTAGGCTGCTGTGGTGGATCATCAGGGAAGACATGGAGGCATATTCGTAGGTACAAATCCTGCCAGACCTCAGCAGAGGGAACCGCCACTGTGACAAGTGCCATCCTGGACAGTAGAACCCTGAGCATCTCATCTTAGAGGTTTTTATTGATACCTAATCTCCTCAGGCATTCTATTGATAACATGTACAGATCATGAGCAATCAAACACCTTTTACATAAAGCCAATACCTGCAGACAATACAAAATGCCAAGACATAGGCAGCTCCTCACCCAACAATGCACAAAACAATTATTTTAAACATAACTGAAAATAAACTTCTGCATCACAAGATTTCTGTCATTCCAGAGGACATTTGGCAGAAATTGAAGCACCAATTTTTGGGCACAATGGTAAGTGCATATCCTAGGATAAGGACCTTTGCCAACACATTTATAAAAGCAAACACACTCATACTTTTCTTCCTGTGAAGAAGGTGAGCCTTGACTTGAAGGTTTTCAAACCATGAATTGTTACTACTAGAGGACTTGGGATCTCACATCATTTCCTGATTTCTCAAATGAGGATGCCCATGTGAAGTAGTTGGAACCTTGGCAAAATTCTCCCTGTTCAAAACAGCCCCTCCCCTTTATGATCTTCCTTAGGAATTGTCATTTGAGGTCTATAATGCAAACTCTCAATTTTCAGATATCCAAAAACAGTTTCACACAGAATAAGGATTTCTAATAAATATCTAGTGATGGCGCCTGAAAATACAAAGAGCAATTGGCTTTACTGTGCATAGGCTGATCGCTAAGGATTTATAAACAGTGCCACAGTATTGTCTTAATAGCAAATTTCTCAGGCTGTTTGTGTGCCACAGCTGTTTCTTTATTGTTTAAGCACCTGGCATTCTTTTTGATGGGTGAAGAAGGAAGTTGAGTATCCCCATATAGTCTTCACTCACTGGGTGTTGGGACACACTAATGAATATACACAGCTATCTCTGAACATAGATATGAATGTGTAGATGCACAGTTCTTCCATGGTGAATCAAAACAAGATTGAGAGCTCACCTGAACTATAAGAATTATAAGAAACCCTTGGGAGATGATATCAGAAAGTGGCAGAGCATTGAGCCACAGGGGCTCAGTGTAGAATCATGATGGAATGTTTCCCTTAGAGTGCATTGGTGGCCAGACCTGGGTCCTGCTTGCTGGGGTCTTACCCAGTCTCCCATACCTCCTGGTCTCTTTCTGTTGATGATATAGTCTACAGAAGTTTAATCTGATTGTGATTCTCTACAGTGACTGCATGATAAGACATTCCCAAGGCCAGTTACTTGGTTCTTTTCTCTCTTGGCCACTCTCTTTCAGAAGTTACACTCAAAAGGCATAGCAACAATTGGGATCTAACTACATTTAACATAACACATTTGTGCTTCTGTTCACACTGTAAAAGGTAATCTGAATGGTTTAAGCATCTGGATTCCATTATAGCAAAGTATAGCACTCAGAATGGAAGAGACTTTTTACATTTGTGTGGAATTCAGGCAGCTGCCTGAGCCACCCTTGGGCCTAGTTGTTTCAAAGAGATTTGCAACAGGCTTAAGTCAGAAATGATAAAATTGTCAAAAATTTTGGAATTCCTTTTGGAAGACAGTTAAAGAAATAAAACCAAAACAACCTCCAAAAGCAAAAAGGAAGAGATTTCTGCCTGCAAATTTTTAATAATGCAGTTTATTGGGTCATCCTGAACTCCTAATAGTGTCTGCTGTGTATATATATTTTTAAAAAATGTTTCAAATTTTCCTCCCAATCATAACATTGGTTATAGTTCTGCAGATTACAAGTCACGTGTTTTTAATAGGTATATTAGGGGGTTATTTTTTTACATTTGTATTGTTTTATTTATATTGTCCATTTTGTAGTTTGATCATTAAAATCCAGTTGGCCAAGTGGGGCTGAATCTCCAGCTGTGTTCCTACAAAATTACATATCAGCATTATTAACCATGTGACCATGTTGACACAAGAGCTTCTCCTAATGCATTCTGCACCACACAGAGATGTGGAGTGCCTGAGAAGAATGCAAAACATCCCGTATCCTATGGACCCAACGTCTCTTCAAAGCGAGCTGAATCTCAATCTAGATGAGGCACGACACAGGGAATGGGGCAGGCAAATTTAAAAGTCCTTCTTCTGATATGACAAGAGATGAATATAACAAAAGAAAAGGTTAGGGACACAACAGTGGGAAGTAAGGAGCAACCTAGAGGACCCAACACCTCTAGCCTCCAAGGACACCAGCCCTCAAGAGCATACAGCACACAGACACATTCACATAACTAAAAATGATGAAAATAAATCTTAAAATAATAAAAATGAAGGGATCTTAAAAATATCAATATAGAGATCTATATAGGCAGATAGATAGATAGATAGATAGATAGATAGCCATGTTTCTAACAGAACTATTCATTATAGTTAACTGAAAAAAAAGGGTTCACGAAGAGATAGCTGAATAACCAAATATAATATATGTTTACACTGGTATATTATCTCCCTTTTAAAAAAGAAATTCCAGTTTGAGTGATGGCTCATGCCTGCAATCCCAGCACTTGGGAGGCAGAGCCCTAAAGACTCTATAAGTGAAATGCCATCTGGGCTGTACTACAGTACCCTGTCAAAACGAAGAAAAAAGAAGCAAGGGAAGATGACGGGAGAGACGAAAAGATGAGGGAGGGGAAGTGAAACGAGGAGTAGGGGAAAGAGGAAGAGAACAGGGAGGAATGAATGAACCAGGGAGAAAAGGGGGAAGAAGAAGAATGGAGGGAAAGAAGGAAGTGGGGGAGGACAATGAACAAAGAGGGATGAAGGGAAGACGGAGGGAAGGAAGAAACCAGGAAGAAAGAAAAAGAGGATGCGGGGAGGTGTCTTAGTCAAAGTTCTACTGCTGTGAAGAGACACTGTGGCCATGGCATCTCTTATAAAGGAAAACATCTAACTGGGGATGCTTACAGGGTCAGAGGCTTTGTCCATTATTGTCATGGTAGGAAGCATGGCAGCACACAGGCAGACACGGTGCTGGAGAGGTGGCTGAGCGTTCTGCATCTGCAGGCAGCAGGAAGAGAGAGAAACGCTAGGCCTGACTTGACTATTTGAAATCCCAAAGCCCACCCACAGTGACATACTTCCTCCAACAAAGCCGTTCCTCCTCATAATGCTACTCTCTGATGACCAAGCACTCAAATCTATGAGCTCATGGGAGCCATTCCTGTCCAAACTACCACAGGAGGGAAAAAGATCTCTCAAAAGTGAACAAACCTGAACACTGTACAGTACCAGGCCAACCCCCCTCTCGCAGGAGACACTTCCCATAATCCCCATCAGTGCCCCAAACCACCAATAATAGCAAAGGCTGAATAGACTGTTTCTGTTCCTGGCATAAATGCTTCTAATAAGCAATTCTATGAATTAACCACATTAAGGATTAACTAGAGTAATGACAGTCTATTTGTCATAAAAGTTATTTGAAATTATGAATTGTTAATTTTCTGGGGTTTTTTGGGGGGGTATGTTTGTTTGTTTGTTTGTTTTTCTGTTTGCTTGAGATACAATTTTATGTAGCCCGTGCTGGGTGATAATGAGGATGGAGTAGGATTTTTTGACCCATCTATCTCTCTCTCCCAAGTGCACAACTAACAGATAAGCAGGACCATGTCTGGCTTATATGGTGCTAAGGATCAAGGCTGTGCCTCCGTGTATGCTAGATAAGCACCCTACCAACTGAGCTCCAGCACTAGCCCTGCGATCTCCAGTCCTTAAAACTTATGAATTGCTTGTGAAATTTCCCCCTTAGTGTTTAGGTAACTAAAACCACAAAAAGCAAAACCATGGATGAGGGCAAACTACTGTTTATTCAAGGGCATTTTATCCACTGAAGACCCCGTAAGTTCTAAAAGCTGGGTAGCATTCTTTGAAGTATAACTTTAATAGAATTTTGGAATTTGGGACTTATACAGTAAATAATTTTGACAAACCCATGCCCAATAATCACCTCACTGAGGAGAAAGCTGTCTACCATTAAACACTGGTCTGCTGAAGAGAAATACAAAGTCTTAATTCAAACCATGTCCACTCCTACTTGGAAGCCAGTGAACAACATAGATACATTTCATTTTAATATCCTAGCAAACACAGGGTGGCTATGTGTCCTACACTTGGAGTCTGGCCATAATACTTGCCAGTAAATGACAGCAGTCCATCTGCAGCAAATATTGTGGTGACTTCTTTGCACCTCTAACTCACTATTTTTCCAACTTCTGACTGTCAGAAATACCACTGCCCCAACTTAGTGGCTACGAGTTCTGTGAGTAGTGTATCAGGTCAATAACATAAGAATAATCTTTCATCTTTAGCTAGGTGAGGGAAATGGAAGAGGGAGTCTCCCAGAGCAGTGGGCTTCTACCAACTCAAACCAGATGGCCACTGCCTGAAGTATGGGAAGCAAACTTTAGCAGAGTAGGTTATTCAGTGACCCTTTGTCAAGACTTTGAGCAGCTGCTGCTATGATTAACTACAAATGGAAATGGTTTTTTTCCTTTGGTGCTATAACTTCACCCAAGCTTTCGGTGGGCTCAGGGAGGTCTCTGTTGGGTCTTAGGAAATGTACCATCAATGTTGTTCTTAGAAGTTCCAGGACTGTATTCTGGGATCAAACTTTAAATTCTAGTGCTTATTTAAAAAAAAAAAAAAAGGATGATGATGATGATGATGATGATGATGATGATGATGATGGAGTGTGTGGTAGGTAAAAGGAGAGGTCCCTTTAAATCCTTTTCTCTGTCTGCTTGGATTTTCACTTATCTGAGACTAAGATGAAGGAAGAGTAGCATGTCATGTGCATCAGAAACCATCTCATGCATGCAACCTTTTTTAGATCACGGTGCTATACTCACTCACTGGAAAGACTGGCTGTTAATTTTGAAAGGATTTTGGAAGAGGAAAAGGATGTTTGTGCTCATAAGGTTCAGAGAGGAGTCAGAATGTAGCAATAAAAAGGCAGGAGGAGGGCCGACAAGCAGTCAATGGCTGGTGGCCATCCAAAGGCTATGGCATAAGGGGACATGTGAGTTGGTGCTAAGAGCTATACCATAATGTGGCTGGAAAGGTGGCCCCCACTATTGACTTGATCTTTTCAGAAAGTCTATGATGTCATTCTATTTAGCATCCTTTCATAAATGAGGAGGGTAAACCCCATTGGACTTGTGGGTATAGTCTTTGGTATGGAACATCCCAAGAGTTGTGACCTCATGTTGTCAGCATCGTGCTGGATCTGAAGTAGTAGCACTCAGAGATGTAGCTATGTCATTGTAACAGGTTATCTAGAACGAGGCCTACACAGATATCCAAATGGGTGCCGCAGTGATTTCCCAATGGTCATGTGTATGTGGAACAAGGATTTGGCCCTAACATCTATCCTTCACTACAGAAGCATCATGACCTAGTCTGATGACTTCTTCAAAAGCTTTAGGGAACTCAAAAGGCAGTAAAACAATTTAGGTGTTTGGTTGGAGAAATGGCTCCTAAGTAAAGGTTTGCTTTGTTGAGTGTGAGAACCTGGGTTAAATCCCCAGAATCTATGTAAAAAGCTAAACTTGGTAGCATTGCACTTTTAACTCTTAAGTTTCAGGTCATGGTAGGGACCCCGAATCAAAAAAAAAAAAAAAAAAAAAAGATAGCTTCTGAAGAGTGACACTGGAACTCAACCTCTGTCCTACATACACACACACACACACACACACACACGCACACACACACACAAAATATTTTTGAGTTGTATTTGTGTATATGTGTGCATACTTCCTCAGGACAAGATTTTTGCTGAAAGCCTTTACAGTACAGGAAATGTGTCATCTTGTAGGTATATAGGGCACCTGTTACAATTAATCAGCCTGACACTGACATGAGGAAAGCCAAGTACTGGTTTCTGGTAAAATGCTACTGACAAAAGCAGCTATTACGGTGCTCTTATCCAGGGTCAACAGTGTTGCTCTACACAATAAGGAAGTACTTGACGGATGTTAAGTCAGAGAGCAAGAAAAGTTAAAGTGTAGATGGCTGAGGTGTAGCCATAGTCATCTGCAGCAAGCCATCTCCTTTGTGACAACCTCTTGTCTGTCCTGTAGACGCGGATACTCAGATAGACTCTGGGCACCAAATAGGAACGTTTTTTCGTATTCCTGACACATTCTTCTCCTTTTCAAAAACAAACAAACAAACCAAAATGGTCACTGGTGACTTTGTGTGCAGATTCTGCTTAGTAGGAAGCCTAGAGTTACAGTAAGGAGCAAGGACAGGACATAAACTGAACAGTCACCTCCCAGGAGATATCTGAAGAGGCTAAGGATTCTAGATAACATTCAATCAAATACTGATGAGGCCCCATGTCACTCTGGACCCAATGCTGATCACAAATATTCCAAGGATGGCAAAATAGTGGACCCTGACTCTGAACCTGTCATGGCCCCCAGGTAGAGAAGGCAATACCAGTGCAATTCTCATTAATGGGTGGAGGTCAAAGGGCATAGATGAGTCAGTGCTGGGAAAGCGTTGGTCTACAGGAGCCTGCATGGACCAACCTCTGCTTGGAGCCCCTCTCCCTTTCCCCTGGGACAAGTGAGCACATCCTGCCCCTGCAAGTTTAGCCAGCAATGGGTGCCTTGACAGTTTTGGTTTGGGGGTTGTTTTTTTTTTTTAAAGATTCATATGCTTTTCAATGTTATGTATGTGGGTGTCTTCCCTATACGTGTGTCTGTGTAACTTGCATGTGCTCAATGCCTGCAAAGGTCAGAAGAGGGCATCAGATCTACTGCAACTGGAGTTAGAGATGGTTATAAGCCACCATGAACCTGGAGTCCTCTGGAAGAGCAGCCTGTGCTCTTAACTACTGAGCCATCTCTCCAGCCCCAGCATTGGGTTTTGAGGGATTGAGACACTGAGACTCAGACCTGTGGTAAAGAAAAGCACTTCCAAAGCTGTGCAGAGTTGCCTTGTACTAAATAGAGAAGATACGGGCTTGGAGAGTTGGCTCAGAAGTTGAGCACTTCCAAGACATCTGACGCCCTCTTCTGGACTCCACAAGCATAGCACACATGCTTCACACATAGTGAATAAATGCTCATCACATAAAAAAAAATCCTCAAAAGAAGAGAATATTTATACAGCACTACCAAGTCTTTCATTGCACTTACTGCTTAAATACACCAGCCAGGCATTAAGCTACATAGTCAACTCATTTTCATTTTTAAAACACAATTTTCTAACTGACATTTACACATAGCTACGAATCAGAAAAACAGAAAATAAACATTTGCAGGAAGAGTTTTCTTGAAAATGCATGACAACTCTAAACAAAATGATACATAAATATCCACCTAATTCAGAGTAATGTCATCCATGTCCAGAACAGATTATACTTGCATCTATCTTACAGCATTATAAACACATTGGGAAAATATCAAATATATATAGATATAGATACAGATACAGATATAGATGATACAGGTATAGGTATAGGTATGGATATAGATGTTGTAGACATTTATTTTTAGTTATGCATGAAATAATTGTTTTGTGCACTGTCAGGTGAGGGGTTCTCTAGGTCTTGGCATTTTGTATTGTTTGCAGGTGTTGGATTCATGTGGGGGATATTTCATTGGTCACGAACTGCACATGCTATCAGTAGAACACCTGAGGAGTTCTGAATCAATAAAAACACTTGAGCTCAGACATTGAGAGTTCCACTGTCCAGTATGGCACTGGCCAGGATAGTGGTTCCCTCTGCTGAGGTCTACTAGGTATTGTACTTATGAATATGCCTCCTTGTCTTTCTTGGTGAGCGATGCAGCAGCCTAACAACTACATATAAACAAACACACATATGTACACAATTTTATATACATACATATCTATATTAAATTTAGAACAACTATCTGAATTTTTGACTGAAGAGGAACCACAAGGCAACAACTCTGTATTTGATTCCACAGATATTTGGAAAGCTATGTTATTACTACTTTGCATCCAGGGAAACCTAGGGATTATAGATCATTCCTACTCAGGAATATCCAATTATCCTTAAAGAAATATGTCTTCACTTTATGCTCAACCCAAACTCAAACTGAGTATGTTTCTTTCCAAGATATGAAAAGAATCAAACTCACATAGAGCTTGAGGTGGTTTTTCGAAGTTCTGAAAATGGAATGAATGGAAGTGATTGAATGTGGATTGTAATAAATGAGAAATATAGCTCTATTGTGACAGGTTGGCTGTTGAGCTGATGGCTGTACTTCCTAGTCTGAGTGTGAGGATGTACTGCTGCAGGTCAATATACTTCAGGAGCTCTTGGCAAGTCACCTGATTGTGCTCCCTGATCCTCAACAGATGCCTATAACCCACACAGTAAACAGATACATTCAGTCAGTATTTCACCATAACATTAAATTGAAACTGACCTAAGGACCCAGGCACAGCATATAATAGAAACACAAAGAATTATGAATGGCGTAACTCCAGGGTCTATTACTGCTCAGACTGGCTCAGTTTTCTTAGTAGCATATAGTCCACTGACAAAATGAATGTACTTATTGTTAGATTATCTGTTGCTCGCTGGCACAGTAAGTCAGTGGAATATTCCATGTGAAGTTGATTTAGAATAGATAGAGCAGTCGACAGACCCTGTGGCTTTGGACATTAGTAAAAAGAGAAGTGATTTATGATGTCATTTCTGTTTACAGATGATTCATTTTTCTGTCAGAACTAAGGCATCTGTTTTCAGTAGAAAGGCTTCTTGCAGAGCTCTCTCTCTCTACCCTGCTCCTCCTTCCCATCAGCTGCCCCCTCTTGCTACACCATGTGCCCCCTTCACAGCCCACACAACTTACAAGAACAGCTTTTACTTGAAAACTAACCAAAACTCAATGGAGAAGGAACACCAGGGTTATTAGTGAAAACACCCAACCTCGTCTTTCCCAGTAATTCCAAATGCTTCCGTGATTAACTTATGGGAAGAGGGGAGAAAGTAAACCAGGCAGAACAAGACAGAGAATCATCCTTAGCATGCCACCGGCAGCTAAGGAAGCTTCTAGGGTAAAGGCAGCTTGTAGAGAGGTGATGCTCTTGCCAGATTTGAAATTAATTTCTATGAATTTTGGGTAAGGTGGCAAATTAGAAGCCACCTTTCTTTGGCCTGGTAAAAGACAGAGAAGCTAAAACAAATAATATACCCTGTTCCTATAAAAGGAAGAGTCAAAGAGAAAGGAAATAAGCCTGGCACGATTTTTCTCCATGAAGCAGCAGCTAGGAATGGGTGCCAACAAGCATCCAGCCACACCACACTGTCCATGCCAGGCTGTGATCAACAGTAGCTGCCTCCGGGGTCTTCTCCTCTCCTTGACACAAGCACCAGGAAGACCAGCAAACTGACTGAGAAGGCTGCAGAAATGAGAGCAGGTGCCGGACACACCGTAAATGGAAAGATGGCTGGGTCAGACTTGGAAAGTGAGGCTCTGTAGACAGGCAGTAGCATGGCTTGGGAGTCAGAGCTGAGATTTGCGGAGAACACCCTACCTTGAGGAGAGGCAGCAACTTGCCACTGCCTGGGCAAGCTACATATGGGAACACTGGACACATAGTGCTTAGTCTAGTCTCCGAACAGGTAGAGCAGGGAAGAGAACTCAGTGTCGCAAAGCTAAACACGAATGGTGGGGCTCACATAAGAAAAGTCCCATGTGTGGAAAGAATGATCCCTAAACCATGTCATGATTGACAGTCGGGGAGTGCGGGTGGGGGGGAGGGTGTTCCTCATGAACAGAGAATAAAAGCAGGAAATAAGGTTCCCACATGAAAATCCCTCTCAGCAGAAGAGACAACCTGACAATGTTTTTGAATAACTGAGACTCCCCACCTGTAGGGACTGCTACAGAAGTCAGTCAGAGGAGAAGAAACCTTTTATGCCAACCAGACAGGAACACAGTCTGGGGTCCTAATATCTTTATATCATACACTTATGTGTATGAGTGTTTTACGTATGTCTTGTATGCAGCAGCACAGCACTAAAGGAGGCCAGAAGAAGGCATTGGGTTCCCTGGAACTGGAATAACTGACTATTGTGAACTACCCTGTAGGCCCCCTAATTTTATTTTTTTTAATTTGCATATTTGTACTCAAACTGCTCTGTTGTTTTGTTTTAGCTTGTATCTCACCTGAGCGAGCTTGGTGACTGTCCTTCTTTTTGCCATGTCTACTCTCCAATATTTTCTGAACTCCTCCTCCCACCCACATGACTTCCATTCATACATCAATTTCTCTTTTCCTCATCTCACTATTAACGGACACTCAGCTCTAAAAATCTAGAATCTACACATCCTCTAATCAGCACCCGAGTGCTACTCTCTGAACCTTATTAGGCATGTGAGTGCACATGCCTTCTACTTCAATTAAGAGCAGATGGCTATCAATCATTATATCTGTTATGGCAGTCCATTTCATCCTTGCCAAGAGTAGCAAGGAATACAGACCCAAGTGATGAAAACTCATAAGAAGGACTCGTGTAAACTGAATAAGCATAAAGAATGGAGTAAGGGGGAAAATCAGCTGGAGAACACCTTGATCCTAACAGACCCAACACAATACAACGAAGGCACACAAAAGGTTACCATGACACCTCCACAAGGTCACAATCTTCCAGTACTGGAAACCAAAGAAAATTAAACATACAATCATATATGTTGTGGGTGACGCCCAGCATGTGAAGGAGCATCTGGTAGAGCAAGAGCCCTTTCTCCCCTAGCCTGGACGAGGAGAGGAAGAAGTGACAATCTTACAATTCAAGGGCATGTCCCAGTGGCTGGAAGACCTCCCAGGTCCCACCTCTTAATATTTTCTCCACTTTCTGATGGTGCCAAACTAGGAACCAAGCTTTTAACAGATGGGCCCCAGGCGGGGGTGGGTGCGGTGGGTGGGAGGTGGCTGCATTTCAGATCCAAATCCAACACACAACTATTTGCTGGTTTTGATTACACAATAGGACCAAATGACACTCTCCATGTCTTGGATTATATGAGCCATATGATTTAAATTCCAACTTGAATGGTGAGTTTGTTTAGTCACTAATATTCTCCAGGTAAAGGTTTAGTGAAAATTATTTGGTAGTAAATACAAGCTCTGAGAGTTTGGTAGGAGAGAGTTAAATTCTAGCTCCAAAGTAGAATCAAGCCATTTGGGGGAAAAAAAGCAGAAAAAGCCTCAATTCACTCTGCCTTGAGAGCTCATCCTGGAAAAGAAAAAAAAAAAAAAATCACAGAATCTGTGATTTTGTCATCATATTGTTCAAGTAGGTACTGCTGAGCTGAAGTCCCAGTAGCTAAGGAAGAAATGGAGATGGGGTGCCAGGCTCCTGCAGGGCTCTCCAACCCCCAAAACGAGTCTGTGTTTCAAACTCAAAACAGTGTCAGAACACTTGCCAAACCTAGGGTACTGAGAAAGAGTTAGCCAATCGCTGAGAAATTTGGGAGCAATACCTGACGACAGCATAGCTCACTTTTAAAAGAAGGCTGTGTTACATTGTTAGGGCAGAGTCCTGATTCTTGGACCCTAAAAATACACTTACGTGATGTCTCTATGTGTTAGGAAGCAGTTAGGGAAATTGCTGGTGGCAGGCTAGAAGGGTGGGAAAGATCAGAGTTTCCATTTTCTCCTTTCATTTAATCTCTCTCTCTCTCTCTCTCTCTCTCTCTCTCTCTCTCTCTCTCTCTCTCTCTCTCAACTTCATGAAGAAGCAAAGAAGGATGAAATTTTCTAAAGAAACAAGAGGGCAGAGAAACAAAGATAAACAGAATTAAGAGGTAACTGTATACTATAATTTGCTAACAAAGAATTTTGGAAGTTGCCAACCTGAGTGAATTACAGAGTTGGGGAAAGACCTCCAAGCAAAGCCAACTCTAATTGCTTCATCCATTTTCCCCCTCCATCGGTGTTTCTAACACTAGTTCATTGTAAGAAAGAGTTATTTAAAAAAAAAAAAAAAGTTAGCTTCACAATAGCCCTTGTAGGCACCTGTGAGTTTGGTGCCCTCTAGTGGCCAGGAGGACTCCAGGAGTAGTTTTCTGAACTAGAAAAGGGAGATGAAGGTACTTGCAGGGTTGACTTCTACAGTTCAAATGGAAGAGGGGATTTCTAAAGCATATCTCCTCTGCCAGTATATCATTTGGCATTTCCATTCTCCCATAGTGGACACTCCTTCACTACCAAGCAGTGACCATTTGCTCATTACGGAGAAGAAAGAATTGTGCCTACGGGGGATCAGACCTGAGAGCTCTAGCACAGTTCTGCCACAAAGCAATAGGTCACAGGGATGTGTCATGGCTATGTGTTTCCTGGTGTTCTGAAGAGAAACTGAGCATTCTGTAACTGAAAGAGTGTAACCAAATCTGCTGAATTGGACTCTTGTTTTAGATGTAAAAGCTTCCGGCTCAGTATGAATAAAACTGGTACCCACCCAAGCCTTGCTTTTCCCTCATCTCTAACCAGAGTGAGTGGCACAGCCTACAAATATGACTGTCCCTTGTAAATTTAGTCTCTTCCACAGAGACACTAATCTTTATGTCAATACATTCTACCTCTGAAGTTCTTCACAAACCCATTGTCTCTTGTGAACATCTGAAGCCCAATCCAACCTATGTAAATAAATGGAGTTGGATTCTAACAAGTGTGTGTGTGTGTGTGTGTGTGTGTGTGTGTGTGTAAAATGCGGACTTGGACAAGCTTCTCACTGGCTTTAAACTTCTTGATGACTTTTATGATAAACTTTCAAATCCCTGCATAATCAGGCCCTGCTTGTCTCCACAGGGACTCATACACTCATTTCCATGTGTCCAAATGCAACAACCTGTCTGTTCCTTCCTGCTTTGGGGCCTTCAAGCAGACACTCCTGCCCTGCGAGATGTCTTTCTCTCTCTCTCCACTCACCTCGCTAATCAGTAGTACAAATCATCATTTTAAAACTGTCTCTACTTTGTAAAAACAAAAGAAATCAAGTATAGAAAGAAAGAAAAATACTCAATGTATGTCCTCCAGCTAAGGCATAATGGAAAGGAAAGAGATCAGGCAAAGACTGCCTCCCAGAGAGGGTGCTCTCTCCGCCAACCTGTAACTGCTGTGTTTCTACAGATGCAGTGCTCAGAGAGGCCCTGCTTTGAGTTGATAAGGAAACTTAAATTAAACAAAGATTTTGATTAGCTGATTAATCAAGTTGAAGCTAGGGTCCCTAATGATGAAATCTATCCGATTCTTCTACATCCCAGGTGGCAGAGTTCAGTTTTCTGTCATTTCTGTTCATCTAACATAAAGACATATGGAGTCTCCTGAGATCAGAATGCTTTTACTAAGTGAGGTTTTCTTAAGCACCTGGAATGTTACTTTAACCTCTGAGTTTAAAATAAGTTCTTAGAAGTTTCTAGTCAGGAATATGACTGAATGAGAACTGTGTCCACCACTTTTCCTTATTTTATTTGCATTTCATTTTGTCCTATTTGTGATGTTAAGGATTGAACCTGTGCCTCCCATATACTAAGTGTGTGTTCTGCCACGCCCAGCTCCTTCACTTTAGTTTTAAATGATATCATCTGTAGTAGTGCCCTGCTGTGGCAGTTCACCAAAGAAGACAGGGAGGCACAGTCATTAATGCAAGCCCTGCCAGACCTCAGCAGAGGGAACCACCATCATGGCCATTGCCATATTCGACAGTGGAACCCGGAGCATCTGAGCTCAGGTGTTTTTATTCTTTCAGAAATCCTCAGGTGTGTTCTACTGATACATGCAGATCATTAGCAACCAAACATCCCCCACAGAAACCCAACACCTGCAGACAATACAAAGTGCCAAGACCTAGGATAGCCCCTCACCCAACAGTGCAGAAGACAATTTCATACAGAACTAAAAATAAACTTCCACAACAATTACCACCCTTGTTTTTTTCATTTTTAGTTAATCCTGCTGTACAAATTATCTGTAAGAAACACATTAGTATGGAGAAAACCACTTCATAGGCTCATTTCTTAGACGTATTTGGTAGTTGCCATTGGGAGGTAGTGCTGGCTAGTTTCTAATTCACACACAAGTAAACCTTGTTATTTCCATGCTCTTTAATCCATCAAAGAGCATGCGCATTCCTCCCTCCTAGGGAGCTTCCTCAGCAGCTCCCAACCACATCAGCCACCACTACTATGCCCACCATAAGCACTGTACATCCTCTCCTGATATCTTTAATCTCAGTCTCAGATTACAAACTCCATGTCATACCAACTGTGTTCATTTATCTGTGTCCAGAACATCATCTGGTGGCCCAAATCCACTATGTTTTAAAAATATTTGTTGAGTGGGTAAAAGTTTCCTAAAACGGAGAATTATTTTTTAAAAGTCTGAGAACAAAAAAAATCACAAATGCCACCAGGAATACACACACACACACACACACACACACACACACACACACACACACTCACCCCACTCTCTCTCTTTCTCACATAGCATTTTTCTTCTTTGTGTTTCTATTTCATCCACCACTTTCCCGTAGACTCACTCTCTGTCTCTTTAAGCATAAAGTGTGTGATGATACCATCTTAAAACTCACTGGATATGAAACTATTCATTGAGATGAGGATCATCACCCTCTCGGTCAGTGTGCCAGCACTGAGTTATCTGGGTTTCTCCATACCCCCCGTTTCCCCTCTGAAAGCCAAGTATAGTGAGCATTCGCCTTTGTATCTCTCAGCTCTACTTCTACTAATACCTGATTCCCCCATCCCACACCTCCATCATTACGGCAGGAAATTTCATGTTAGTATGGTGTACTCCCACTCTCTGAACAAAACTGATTAGTCGAGAATTTGCTATAAAATAGGAAGTCCCTCTCAAAGAACATGGACTTTGGAGCTAACAAATAAAAAAACAGAGGTTGTTAGATGTGAGTTGCATTCATGGCAATGCTCTAGAGAGAACTGGTGCCTGGAGTTCATTTCCTCCTCAGAAGCTGGTCCTTAACCCTTAAGCAGTACATTCCTTTTTACCCCACTTAAACTGGCCAACTCTGTTTTTGCCACATGCCACCAAACTGCTTTTACAAATACAGGAAGCATTTTGGGAAACAGACACTAGAGACAAAAACAAAATGTTAATATTACACTGCTTAAGATTACAACTTGTCTCTTTGAAGATGAGCCAGGTAGAGAAGCATCTCTGTAGAGTGGCCATCATTTGGTGACCACTAGAAGAGCTGTTCAGAGGCAGTGACAGAAGGTACTAGTCCCAGCTATTAGGAGCCCGAAGCAGAGTGGGGCACAACTATTTCTGAATGAAGACATGGGTTTTACTCTATTTCTAGGGAAATAACAAGAACAGGGATTTGAAAGCAGAGTAGGGGACTAGCTAAATAAATTATGGTGCATTTACTACAGAGAAGGCAGTCGATGTGTGGGTCAATATGGAAAAATGTAAACGTGGATAAGGAAATGAAGTTCAGAACAGTATGCTGAATATGATCACATTCATGTAGACAGCTTTCACATGTTTCTGTGGAAATAACTAAAATACATAAATAATGGTTGGCTATTGACAATGCAGACAGGGTACATTTTCCACTCTAATATTCTAAATTATAACATGAATGTGACTGTTAACTTTCATAGTGAATTTGACTACATTTAGAATCACCTAAGAGATACATCTTTGGGCATGTTTGTAAGGGTGTTTCCAGGGAGGTTTAACTGGGGTTGGGGAATGCACCATCATTCCATGGGCTAGAATGTCTGGCTACATAAAAGGAAAGAAGAAAGTATGAATACCAATATTCGTCTTTCCTGGCTCCCTGACTGCAGCTCCAATGTGACTGCTGCCTCACATGCCCCTGCCATGTCTTTCCCATCACAGTGGACTGTATCCTCTCAAACTGTGAACCAAGTTAAACCCATCATTCCTCAAGTTGCTTCTTGTCAAGTACCTGATCCACATGCTACATGTAAATAATACAATGAATATAACTTATTTTGAAATTTTAAAATGAAAGTACAATTACTCATAATTTATTCTAACTTTGGCATTTGTCAGTTTTAGACATACACCTTTGAGTGGATTGCTTACTTTTGTGAACTTTAGTTACATAAAATGATGATGACCACAACGTGTTCTTCTTTCAGTACCAGATTGTTTTGTTTTGTTTTTTTCAATTATGAGATTGAGATTGCTGAGATCTCCAGACTTGCTTTTGGTAGGAAAATGGCCTATCTGTGGATTATCTACAGTAATAGGAAAACTGTTTGTGTATAGGAGTTTGTCCAGGGAAAGAAAACCTGAGTTTTAAGTATACCCATGAACCTTAAATTTGTGTGGTAGACTATAACGTCCATGAGGACAGGATGCTTTTTCATCTTTGTGTCCTTAAACCTAGGACACATTTAGTCACTAAAGATATTTTAGAGGAAGGACAGAGTAAATGCTCAATAGTTAAGAATGTTTGCCACTCCTACAGAGGATCTGAGTTCCCAGGTTGGGTTCCCAGCATCTGCATATTGCCTCACAACTGTCTATAACATCAGTTCCAAGTAACTGACCCCCTCATCTGACCTCTGAGGTCACCAGGCATGCACACATGCAGACATATGCATAAAATAAAAATTAATAAATAAACATGCATAAAATAAATCTAGATCTTTTGAAAAGATTTGAGAGACAGAGAGAGAACAGGACATGAAGGTGCACATATGTAATAAACCACTTTGGGAGCTGAGGTAGGAGTATTTCAAGTTCAAGACCAGCCTGGGTTGCAGATGGAGACCCTATTTAAACTATCCCTGCCCTAACTAAGAGGGCTGGGGATGCAGCTCAGTAGTTGAGAGCTTGCCTAGCATGCTCAAAGCCCTGGCTTTCAGCTCTAGAATCACAGAAAGAAAGACAAAGGAAAGAAGGAAGGAAGGAAGGAAGGTAGGAAGGAAGGAAGGAAAGAAGGAAGGAACGAAGGAAAGATAAAATCAGTGACCTTTACATATTCCCAGAGCCATGCCACCATCACCACTATCTAATTCCAAAACACTTTCATCAGCCCCCTGTGCCCACTTAGCAGTCACCCCCATTCTCTGTTCTGAGCCCCCTTCAATTACCACAGTATTTTCTGACCTTTTTTTTTTTCATAGGATCTGCCCTGGCTAGCCTGGAACTCACTGTGTAGCCCAGTCTGCCCTGTAACTCTGAGAGATCTTCCTGACTCTGCTTCCCCAATACCAAGAGGTAGGGTTATGTGCCACCACACCAAGATCTTCCTGGATCTTTGAATTTGTCTATTCTAGACATTTCAAATAAATGTGTAGCTGTTAAAAGATATTTTTAAAGCACAAATAGGAAAATGAATGGTTTGAAATCTTAAATGTAAAAATTATTACCATCTATAGATAGTAGATTTTACTAAAGGGTGCTATAAAGATACTATTAGCAGTAGTAGCATTAGAATTTTGTATTTCTCATGAGATTCAGTATAAAGCCAACCACTGAAATATGATCTCATACCTAATTCCATACTTAAATACACTTAACCTTGAGCTTTTTACAAGTTAGGCAAAGTATGTTTTATTTCATTACTGCACCTTGGCTGGCCAACCTCTCCATCTTACCCATTGTGTTAAGTGTAAGGAACAGCAAGTAGGCAAACCCTGCCTGCCAAGAATAGCCACAGGAAATAATGATCTTTATTCTGTAGCTTTGCAGAACTGAAACCATCTCCGATGAGGTGATGAGGAGCAGATGTTCACATTTACCCAAGAACCTCCATCTGTGAGAAGGTCCCTGTCAATCTGCCATCACCCGCTTTATAGGTAAGTGGCTTCTAAATCAGCATCCCAGTAGGACTGACCCCAAGAACCATGGTTTGCCATGTTCTCATCAATACGTTCATTATAACACGGTTTTCTCTACTACCACCTTGACTTTGGATGAAGTGGCTTCCATTGTATGGTCATCAGACAGGGCCTGTATGCAGTAACAAGTATTTAGGATTTTCCAGAAGTGGATGTAATCTACTTTTAAATTAAACCCATACCTATGAATGATATCACTAAATAAGCCCGGTTCTTTGAACCATATGGGATCCCACAGAGCTACATCAAACAAGTTGATTCAGCTGCAAAAAGAAAGCCCAAGTAAGCGGAAGGGGGTAACCTTCCTTCTTTCTTGCCCTTTTTTCTCTGGCATGCTACCAAAAGATGCTTCACGCATTCGGAGTGGGTCTTCTCATAGCAATTAAGTCGATCAGGTGATTACAAGTTGTGGCAAGTTGACCTTAAAACCAACCACCAGAAGGTCAAAGAATTTTTCAGAAGTCATACAGAGTCAGATTATGTCTTTTGGTGATGGTGGTGTGGGTGTGTGTATTCATGTTCCTACGTGTATATTAGTGTGTTAGTGCACATGTGCATTTGGAGATGGAGGTCAACACCATGTATATCCAATTAATCTACACCTATTTTTTCTGAGATAGTCTTATGGAACCTGGAGTTCACTGATTGTGCAGGACTGGCTACCCTGCATGCCCCAAGGATCTTCCTGTCTCAGCCTCCCCTGCACTAAGCTTGCACTCACAGACCATCATTCCCTGCTTAGACGTCATTCCTTGATGCTTCTTGTCAGCTGCCTCTTTCTCCTACCATTATTTAACTAAAGTTTTAGGGCAAAAGCCCAAATTCTGCCAGCCCTAACAAGCTAGACTCGGCTACCATCCTAGTTAAAGAGACAAATAAGAGTGAAAACCAGAGACCGGTGGTCTAATTAATGTGGTCACACTGGCATGAATCACTAACGGGGATCCAGTGACCCTATGTTCTGTCTTCGGGATACTGATAAAAACTTACGATTTCCTAGACCAGAGATAAATTAGTGCAAGACAAGAGGACAGGTTTTAACAGCTGATTCATGAAAGCAGAGACAAATGCAAGTGCCAAGGTCAGAGCACAGTCAGTACAGTAAAATGTAATGGGAATTGTTCTTCTTTGAAATAACTCCATGAGTTACCTCTAGTGGAAGGGATTAAGTACCGAATAACTGCAAAAGAACCTTCACTTTATTAACTTATCTTTAGTTGCTTTTGGAAAGGACGGCACAAGTGCCCCCATTTCTTTGTTAGTGTTGAAACAGGGGTCTCCCCATATAGCTTGTATTTAAATCTCCCAAGCTTCCTGCTTCAGTTGAGTATAAACAATCAAAGTCCCTATGTGAGCACAGGGCATTGCCTACTAAAAAACGGTGAGGATTTTTTTTTAACTACAACTGGGTTGGAATCTTAAATCTTTCATCTTATAATTGAGTCATCTTTACCCCAGAAATTAGCTATCTAAACTTCAGTTTTCATAAAAAGAAAAAAAAAAAAGCTTTCCAGCTTTATTAGAGGATTAAGCAAGATAATGCATGGAAAACACCTGCTCTAGATTAATAGGTACTCATCAGTCCCTCCTTATCCTGGCTGAGTGGATTTCTCAGCATCTGGTGGGATCAAATCTTGCATCCTCAATTAGGAGACGTTTGAGGGTGTGGTGGTGTATGTCTGCCAACATTTCCAAGTTCAAGGATAGCCTAAGCTACATAGTGAACTTAATTCAAAAATAAATAAGCAGGATTTTTGAGGATTGTCTTAGTCAGGGCTTCTGTGGCTGTGATAAACACCATGACCAAAAGCAAGCTGGGGAGAAGAGGGTTTACGTGACTTACACTTCCACGTCATAGTCAATCATTGAAGACATCAAGGCAGGAACCTGGGTGCAAGAGCTGATACAAAACTCACAGAGGGTTGATGCTTACTGGCTTGTTCCTCCTGGCTTGCTCAGCCTGCTTTCTTACAGAACCCAGGACCATCAGCCCAGGGATGGCACCACCCACAGTGGACTGGGCCCTCCCCCATTAATCACTAATTAAGGAAATCCCCTTAAGGCTTGCCTGCAGCCCAATCTTATGGAGGCATTTTCACAGTTGAGGCTCCCTCCTTTCTGCTGCCTCTAGCTTGTGTCAAGTTGACATAAAATTAGTCAGCTCAAGGATAGAAGTTATTTCTTTATTTTAATTTATTTGTGGAGTGGTATATGTATCACATACATGCTGGTAGCCACACAACACAGACAAAGTTGTTGGATCCCCAGAAGAAGGCAGTTGTGAGAACACATCCATGTGTTCTGGGAAACTAACTTGGGTCTTCAGGGAGAGTAACAAGTACTCTTAACCATGAAGCCTTCCCAGTGTCCAGGGTATTTTTTAAAACCGAGAAAGTCTTCACATTAAGAAAGAGTGTGCAACAATAAAAGCCCATATGAAGACTCACAGGGTCAAATCTAGGGCCCTGTCAACAGTGTGAAATGAACAGTGGTTTATGGAACCACCAGCTCTGGTTGTCACAGCAGACTGGCCACTCACACGGCACGCCAACTACAGAGATGAGCAGTGGTGAAGGTAACATATAGGAGGGTGGACCAATGTGCCCATCTTGGGAAGAACAAATGACACAGTTTGAGGTTCAGTCACTTCACGCCCTTCATGAAAACCTCAGGGTCCTGAGATTTACACAGAGCAAGAACTGCAGAGCAGACAAGTATATACCTAAGGAAGAGACATAGTCTCAGTCAAAGTGGGGTCTGCTTGATCATTGTCCAAGATCTGGTTCCACATGTTGGTCCAAAGTAAGTCAAAGAGGACAAGGCAGTCCTATAAAATGCCTAGGGGTGGTACCATGTTGGGGTGATCTGTCTGTGAGGCTCTGCTGTGCCTGGAATCCAAGGTGGCTGCAGGTTTAGGGCAATGAGAGATGTTTAGACTTTGGTTCAGGGGGTTGGAACAGAAAACTGTGAACAGGAACTTTGGGATGTCACATGTACTCTTAACTTTGTTCCTTCGGTCTTGAAGAGAGATGAGGCAGGTCAGGTATTATCAGTTGTAGACACTCTTTGAGTGATTAATAAGCCTATGTACAGAGTTAACATGAATACGACCCAAAGCCTTAAACAAAGGAGACAGATCCGGATGTAAAAGGCAGGCAGGTGCTTGCCTGTCGATGGTTACCTTGTAGCTCAAGATTGACTCGGTGCTCCAAAGCAAAATCAGGATTCATGTACCTGCTCTGAGGCTCATGGATTTTTAGTTGTACTATATCCTTGGATGACACAACGGTCAGCATCAAATGTAAAAAGTAACAAATTTCATAGCGTTTTTAACTTGAGATATTTTCTTATATTTATCTTTGTAAATCCTATTCATAGTATTTTACCTTTTGTTTCGTTTTGCTAAGCTGGAGAGTAATTTCATTAAAGTTATAAAATAAAAAAACAAAAACAATCAAACAAACAGAAAACAGAGCAGGCAAGCTGTAAATCTCAACAGCCACCTGGAGGGAAAAAACAGACAAGGAAAAAAGGTGTGTGTGGGGGTTGGAATCCAAGCTATTTGAGTGAATCCCGCCTGGAGAGAAAAAGCACATGCACACAGGCAGCCACAGGGGAGGGAGGAGAGCTTCAGAAAAAGAGTGAAACAGAGTGTTTGGGAAAGCTTGCTTAACAGAGAGAAGAAAAGAAAAGGCTATCCTTTTCTGAGTAACTCAGAGAGGTGGACAGGCTCACAGAGCTACATGACTGCTGCTCTATAAACAACTGCAGTCTCTTTGGCAGGGCTGAAAATGGAGTACCTGAGGGGCTGGTCCCTTAGCCAAGTGATTGACCAGCCCAGATGGATTGCTGTCTCCACCTAGGCCAGAAATTCCATTTTCTCGGCCATAAGAAAATAGTTTTCCAGGCTGGAGAGATGGTTCCCTTGTTAAAAGCACTGGCTGTTCTTCCAGAGGACCCAGGATCCATTCCCAGCACCTACATGGCAGTTCACACCTGTCTGTAACTCCAGTTCCAGGGCTTCTGACACCCTCACATAGACATACATGCGGGCAAAATAACCATCGTACATAAAGTTTAAAAAATTATTTAAAGAAAAAAGAAAATAGTTTGGTAATACTAAATATAGGCAATATTTATTTATTTATCCACTTATTTATAGGTAAAAACATTTAATTATTTAATTATTTTTATTTACTTTATTTAGTTGTTTAATTATTTTTATTATCATTAATTTAATATAAAATAATTATTGATTATTTAATTTAATTATTGTTTAATAATTATTTAATTATTTATAGGTAATAATAAATACTAAATAACAGGTAATACTAAAATTGTTGAGGAGATTGCCTGAAACATTTTTGGGCTTTTATTTATCTTTTCATTCTATTTATTTACTTGTTTGTTTGTTTAGTGTGTGTGTGTGTGTGTGTGTGTGTGTGTGTATGCTCATGTGCCAGGGCACACTTGTGAGGTCAGGGCAGCTTTCAGACATTAGTTCTCTCTCTCCACACCCGTCCTAGGAATTGAACTCAGATCATCACACTTGGCAACACACATCTTTTCCCACTGAAGCATCTCACCAATTCATATTTCATGTTTTTAAATTTCTCTCTACCTACACCCAATACTGTTTGCATTTATAAAATATTCATTTTCCATAACAGATGTACAAAGAATGCAGCATAGATTTATGAAAACAAAGCAAATATCATCAATAAGGAAAATGGGAGCTTAAAATGCACATGGTAAGGCTCTGTGCCTCCTCCATCCATCCATCCATCCATCAGTTCTTCCACCCATTATCCATCCATCTATGCTTGCATTCATCATTTCTTATGTTCATCTATTTATTGATCCATCTACCACTTACTCCATGTATCATCTATCATCTGACTATATATTTATCTACAGATTAAAATAATAAACTTCATAAAAGCCCACTGAGAAATTTTATTCTAGTACAAAACACATTCTCTTCATTTTCTCCATTCTCAATAAAATGAAAGAACTTAGCAAATACTTCAATCGTTCCTGGCTTGACCTGTATCTCTAATGAATTTTTTTTTTTTTAATTTTAAGGAAGACATAAAAAGTTTCATGTTTACTTCTTACAAATAAATACTATAGTTTCGAATAAAAGAAACCTGAGATGAGAATTTTCAGATTTTCAGATTCTTGAGAAAAACAATTTTCATTGTTTCTTTCATAAATTGCTCTCATTTATCATCTTCTGATCTACTTATCTCTACTATGAACTTACTAAATTTTCTGCACTTTAATAAGAACACATCATAGCTTCAACTAGAAATAGTGCTTTTAAAAATGTCAATAATCCTTAATAAGTCCCACACTGTATTGATCCGATGCCCTCTTTTTTTGCTATTGATTAGTGTTTGTTCCTTCTAACAATAACATATTTATCACTCTATGGATTAATTTATCAAGAAAGGATAATTCCTATACACTTAGTTTTTCAAATCACACGTACTCAATAAAGCATTCTTTTTGTTATTTTATACTTATTTATACAAGTGTGCTTTATATTTTGTGATCAATTTTGTAGAATTATTTAGAATGATAACATTTATGGTAAGAATTATATCTTCAGCAAGTATTTTAAATGATTATATTTTATGTATCAAATGAAAATTATGAGATTTATAGTTTTCCTACATTCTTTTAAAGGTCTGCCAGCAAAATATTTTAAAGTTCACAGTTTATCCACTGTGTATGATTGTGAACAAATGTTACAGAGTAAAAAGTGTAACATTTGGTCTTAGTAAATCACATGATATTAGTTGGATTGTTGCTAGTAGAATACATACTTTAAGTTGGTGTTGTTTTTCTAGAAGTAAGGATGGATTTGAATAGAGTGATTTGTGTTTTCGGTCCTAGAGTGACCAGTGGCCTCTACATATTTATGTATCTGACAAAATGCCAAAATGTATTTGACAACTGTTCAACAATAAGGAGAATCTGAGATGATGACATAAGCATGTTCATGCCCTACAATGTGAGCTCCTGTTGCGCAGATACGAGGATTTTTAAGAGAAATGTGCCCACTGGGCTTTTCCAGCACAATTCATCATATATTATTATGCAAAGTAAAAGCTGGCAGTAAAAAGCTTGGTTAGAAAAAAAATGGGAAGAAAAACAAAGAATTGGATTAATGTCAACTTTTAAATTTGACTTGTATTCTGTTTCTTCCAAGTATCTGTTTGGAAAATATGAAATGCCAACATTTTACAGAATGATGTCATTGCTATAAAAATCATCTTTAAGTTTTGTCCTTTGAGTTTAGTTCAGCTAGCTCTGCAATGGGCTAAACAGAGGCACTTGAGCTGCTTGTCAGAGAAAATCAAGTTTCTCACACTCTTAAATAAAAATGGATTATTTTGCTTTCATTTGGTTTTCAATACTATATCTGACTATATCTGAAACCTGAATAAGTTTCTCTAAACATGATTGACTTTATTTTAGAAAAGTTATCTTTCCCTGAGGTAAAAGTTTACATCTAAAATATTAAAAACTCTCATAAATATTGGAGTCAATTAATCAATTTGGATCGCTAAGTTGACTTATGGTAAGTTTCCACCATTATGGTTTAGAAAATAGCTGTCTTAGGCTCCAAAGGACTATTCCAAGGTAAATTCTATTGTGATCCAACCTGAAAGGCTCACAGAAATAGTTGCCATTTTATTATATAGTATGAATTAACTGGTAAAATTAAATAGGGAACTCTGTGTGGAAGGAAGATGTATAAAGAAATAGGGGGGTGTAAGCAAGAAAACGTAATGGGGTGGTGAAATATTGTGTTTTCTCATATATAAAATCTAGATTGAAATACTTACACTTACACATGATAATAGAAGAGGGACTTGTAGAGGAAAAGGCCTGTGTGAAAGCTAGGAAGGGTCTATATTTCAGGAGTCTATATGAAGGAATCACATTCAGAGGCCTGTGTGGTCCAGATGGAATGTAGAAAGAATGTTAAGAATGTTGGTACATGCCTTTAATCCCAGTATTCAGAAGGCAGTGGTGGTCCACATCTTTAATCCCAGAAGACAGAAACAGAGTATGGAAGCAGACAAGAGGAAGCAGAGCTGAAGAGTCAGTGTCACATTGGAAGTGACATCTGAGATAAGTAAGCTTGAAGGGCAGGGAAAGTGACTAATCAGAGAAAGAATTAGCAGAGTGAGACAGAGTGAGGACACATCCAATTCTTAAGATAGAAAATAGTCTCTCAGCTCAGATCAGTCTCAGTTACAGAAGAGTCAGTTATAGCAAGCAGTATGAAGCAAGTATGAAGAAGCAGATTGACTAGGGATAAGGCAGAGAGACACAGAGACAGCTTGTCAGAAAAAGTCAGTATCAGACTGGAAGAGTGAGTCAGTGAGTCAAACCCTAGTAGAGCAGTTCAATCTGAGGCAGTCAGTGAGTCATCCAGAGTCTGTCAGAGTCTGAAGAGTTTGGTCAGAAGCAGTAAGACAGCTCAGCAAATCAATTTAAACCAGTCAGCTTGGAGGAGAGTTTGAGCCAGAACAGTGAGTGAATTGAACCAGAAGAGTCAGAGTTCAGGAGCTAATCAAAGTGGCTGAGTCAGCAGTGAGACTTGGAAGTTTATTAGATTGTACAGAGGTTTAAATGTTCTAGAATGCAGGAATGCTAAAGCCTTTCAGTTCTAGGCTTAAGACTAGATTGTCTGGAGGCCAACATGCTCCGGGGCTCTGGGGATAGAACCAGTGATTTAATTAGGAAAAGAATAAACCACCCTCTGCCCTGAATCAACATCTACATCTGGTGAATCAACAGCTACAGGGGCTATTTGAAGGGAGGAACAGAGCAAATATGCTGACTGTGAACAAGGTACAGTTATGTGGATATGAAAATGTCAAAATACAACCTGTTACTTGGTACAGTAGTTTGAGAAAAACTAAATGAAATGATGAAAACCATGCTTTCTGTCATCCAAACCCCTTCATGAGGTCTAAATGCATATGGGCCTAGGAAGCTAAGTCAGCTGCTCTCATCTAATTCTGGAGAGGAGAAAGAAGCCAACAGTTAGGGAGAATAAGACAGTTATCCATATGTTCTGACAGTGAAGATAAGGCCAGGAAGGCTAGATTTGCTCCCCAAAAGTAACCTTTTTGTAACTAAACACTCTGTGTCAAGACTAAAGCATGCTTTATGTTCTGAGTGTGGAGAAAAATAAAACAACAGGGAAAAGAATGTGAGAACAAGAGAGCCACATGGATCAAAATCTACTGATCCATGTGAACTAGAAATGCAATCATTGTGCGTAGGAGTGAATTTACGGCTCAGGACTGAGTCATAGCAGGTATTATATGCAGAGATATTAAGTGATGGCTTGTTCGGTTCTGTTCTGACTCCATTTATAATGTCTCAGTCAGCTTAGGGGCCATATCAAAAAACCACAAACACCATGGCTTGCATGGAAATATATTTGCCTGTAGCCCTGAAGCCTTAAAGCCCAAAACCAACGTATCAATATGGTTTGTTTTTGATAAAGGCCACTAGACAACTGTCTTCTAGGTTGTAAATAATAAGAAAACAATCCCCTGTCATTATAGAAAACAACGGGGGGAGGGGAGGAGAATGAGAATGGATCAAAGCTGGATTGAAGTGCCAAACTAATTGGGAATCTGGAAATAATAAGACAAGATAGGAGAGAGAAAGACAGGAAATGGAAAGACCAGGAACATGAGACTAAGGGAGGGGGAAGACAGGAGGTGGCGCTGGCTGTGGTTTTCAACAACAGATGAGTGATCCAACTGGAAGAAGGAAGGCAACCTGCCCACAAAAGAAAGAGGATGACACCAACCACTGCAGGTGCGTTTCCCACCCACTGCCGCGAACTCTTCTGGACACCGTATGCTTTCACCATTTCACCCAGCACAGAGCTTCGTTAATCAGCCTGGAAAAACAACTTCCTGTCAACTGGCAAAACCTCGCACAGGAAAGAAGATGTGTGGATGAGTGGTCATTCCCACCCTTTGTTCATCCGCTTCATCATCACCCACTAAACTGATAGCTGTGCTTTAAGCACATCCCTACCAAGACATCTTCAGATGCTACAAGGAAGAGAAGAGGACTCAGCCACAGTTAGACAGCACTGTGATGCACTTCTACTGTAGGATTAGAGGTGTGTTCTCTTCCCTCAGATCACATATAGGGAAGAAAGTGTGCATGAAGCCTACAGTCAACCAGCTTTGTGTGAGTTAGATAGGCCTGCACTTTGTTAAGATAGTAACACCAAATGGGATTCCTGGAGCATTTAATCATGCCTCGGTGACCTAGTGTATGTATACATAGGTAAATGCAGCAGTGGGCATTTGCTCTGAGATGCACTACTTAAAATCTCAAGAATGACCAATTATTATCATGAGCATGAATTTTCTTCTTAAAAGAAAAACAGTGTCTCCCCACCAAACAATCAGGATATGTGGATATATTTTAAGCACATGCACATGCATACACCAGACACACACACACACACACACACACACACACAAACGCACCCTTACTACTTTTCATTTCTCAAACTGAAGAATTCTCAAAGGACCGTTTTCAGAACCACTAAAGTTCTCAAAAGGCTTCCCGGAACAGCACATTACTATAACTTGACACCATGTTTTAGATATTACCCAATAAACGTTTGCAAGGCAGCAATAAACCTTGCTTCTAATAGCAGGCTTCAAGCTGTGCTACTCAAGTGCAGAGGAAATGACTGAGCAGAAAGCGCACATACAGCATCCAGGGGCAGAGGCATCATCAAAGAGCTCCAGAGCCCAGTTCATTATGATCCCTCTGAGGAGGCTCAGAGGCAGAGCCAGCCACGGCTCTTTCCTCATTACAAGGCACTTACTCCAGTCTTTCCTAGGTGCTGCTAACTATGCAAGCACTCTGCAAGGCTGTGTGTTTGAGGCAATCAGCAGTGTTGGTTCTACCGGGCTGAAGAGGTGAAGGCAGAACGTTGTTCACGTATATACAATAAAACAACATCCTTTCCGCTTACTTGTCACTATAGTCATACATAGAGGCTGCCATCTCTGCCAGGAACCAGTCTCAGGTTCCAATTTTGAGTTAGCAAGCATGAGATGTGAAAACTCCATCTTCTTAGGAGGCTGCAGAGCACAGAGACGCGTGGCAACAGGCACTGGTCAGATAAAGGGGGCAGTAAGTTGTTCCTGAAGCATTTTCTTTGCATAGAGGCCAAGAGCTCGTAACTGATTTTAATCCACTATTAAATTAAAGTGACAGTTTATCTCCTACTTGAGAAGGAAAAGCTCTGCAACTGACACCAGAATCAGAGCTTAGTAAAAATACTTAGGAAAACATACTGCACAAGATTGAAGTACACTTATCTCTTGGTTTGTGGTTTTGCCTACTAAAGGGAAAGAGCTTCTTTGCTCACTTTAATTCTGGGTACACTGTGTCCCTAGTCAGGTTAAACACACACCACCTATTCACTTGAATGACTGTTTTCTGACAGTAGGCTCTGCCAAATTTAGTAATGCTCATGGTTCTTTTTCAAAGTTCAGGTATCTTCTCAAATTAGTTGAAATGAAGATTCTCCTGGGTTTTTTTTTTTTTTCCAATTTACAAGAAGAGATAAAGAAGGAGGGAGAGAAAAAGAAAGAATATTAGTAGTATTAGTATTTATTAGTATTAGTAGTATTAGTATTAGTATTAGTATTAGTATTAGTATTAGTATTAGTATTAGTATTAGTATTACTTGTGGTAAAATTATACCAAGTCTCGATTTTATAACTCATGTGAAGCAAGGGATAGCTTCAGGGCAGAACATACAAAGTGGATCATTTGCAAGTCATATAACACACGTGAGCTTGATCCTGAATCGTCATGCCACACAAGCATGCATAAGATGTGTGGACTCGTTACTGGTGTGGCCCACAGTGCTCTAAAAAATTGATCAGTCCCAAAAAAAAGATGGCCTTGATCCAATTCCTTGGATCCCCTCCTATTTTCAAGAGCTGTCTCTCACTTTAATAAGTGTATATTCATTCTGCTTGCTCTGTGTCCTCATTTTCTTGGGCACAGGACAACAAACTTGAAAGCCACTGGCTCTGAGAAACCTTGGTGGCCATGATCATCTGGCACCTCAGTTTCTGAATTAAGTTCACCAAGAGCCAAAGAAGTCTCCTTCATTCTCAAATAACTTAAGTGACATGTTTCCAGGGATTATGCGTTATTCATACCTAGCAACAGGCACAGTATCAAGTCCTGTTCTTTTTTTTTTTTTTGACTGGGTTTCTCTGTTGTAACTCTGGTTGTCCTGGAACTCACTGTGGGAAGCAGTCCCTCTGGGTACGCTGGCTTGAAATACAAGGCACCCCACTTTTTAAAAGCCCAGTTTCTCTCTGGCCTTAATGGACAGAGTTCAAACAAGGTCAGATAGCCTAAAGCTGCCCAGTTCTGGGAAAACTGCCTGCTTAACTAATTTAACTTTATTGCTTCCTCATTCCACGTTTCCACCCTTATAGATTATACAGGAAGCCCCTAGAGAAAATCTCACAGCTCCACGCACTTCCTTATCGCTTGCTCTGGGGCATCTTAACACTACCTAGGAATACTGGATAGACCAGACCAGTCCGCCTGACAGATAAGGTTACCATAGCAACCTGCTTACGCATTCCCCCACTCTTCTCTCCACTTCGAAAATTGCATAAATACTGGTACTATGTGTTCAATAAATTTGAGGCTTGATCAGATATCAGACTTGCCTTCCATCTCTCTCTCGTCCCTGACCCATACCCCCATTCCCACACCCTCTCCTAGAGTCTTTGTTGCAGATCCCATGGGCTGGGACAACTCACTCTGTGAATCAGGTACCCTAAGGGGACAGAAGAAGGCATTGGATGCATCGGAGCCACAGTTACAGGTGTTTGTGAGCCATACACTGTAAGAATTGGGATCCAAATTTTGATCTTTATGATAGAGCAGCAAGCACTCTTAACCACTGAAGACTCTCCAGCCCCGTGATTGTCAGATTTCTATTATCTTCTCAACCTAAACTGTGTTGCACAGCCTTCTTTGGGTAGAAGTAAGAAAATGGCAAGATCCTTAAAATAGTTCCAAGGAAATTGATTTTGAGGACTAAAGTGATGGTTCACTGGCTACTTCCTGCTCTTTCTGAGGAAGGGGGCACCCATACTTGGCAGCTCACAAACATCCGTAACATTAACTCCAGCTCCTTGGGAACAGACATCCTTGTCTGGCCTCTGAGGGCACCCACAAGAGGGTCAGCGCGCGCACACACACACACACACACACACACACACAAACACATATAACCAAACACAAACATACACAAACACATACACACAAATACATATAGAAACACATACACAAATAAATAACAC
Source organism: Cricetomys ansorgei (assembly GCA_026225945.1). Lineage (NCBI taxonomy): Eukaryota > Metazoa > Chordata > Mammalia > Rodentia > Nesomyidae > Cricetomys > Cricetomys ansorgei. The sequence continues at coordinate 11,509,051 of JAMJFZ010000116.1, forward strand.
TTTCTAAACAATTTTTTAGATAGTTTCACTCAATTGCCCTAGCTAGTCCAGAACATACTCTGTAGACTAGACTGGCCTTGAACACACAGAGATCTGCCTGCCTCTGCCTCTTGAGTGCTGGGGAAAAAATTGAAAACTGCATTTTAAGTGAGGAAGTAAAGGTATTTACCATGAGGGTTCACAATAAAACTATAGATCAGACATGGAAAACATCAGCACATTAACTGGCATACAGTGAGCGTTAAGCAAACAGGAGGCATGGTTTATTTGATACCAAATGTGAGGCAGGAAGCAAATACCAAAACTAAAACATTTTAAGTTATTTGAGGAATTTTGTTTGTGCAATGAGGGATTGAATCCAGTGCCTTGTGCATATTAGTGAGTACTCTATACCAACCATAAACACAAAATGAGTTTAGCTGAGGTTGTAAACATAAGTGATGGTGTAACTAATTAGTTGATTAATATATAAAATGTACTATGGTTTTGTTTCTGAAAAACATAAATTAAAATACATTGTATGAAACTCTCAAAAAATTGATAAAAATATTATTTAATGTATAATTGTATCAATGTGCTTTGGTCAGTATGGGGCGTTAAATCATCATGGACTGAGCTGTTGAAGCCAGAAACACTTATCTCTCATGGTTCTGGGGGATGGGAGGTCAAGATCAAGACTAACAGATACCTAGTGAGAATCTTCTTCAGGCTTTAGATGGCCAACTACTTGGTGTGTTCTCAGAGGGCAAAAAAAAGAATTAGAAAAATTCCCTAGAGGCTCTTCTATGAAGGACACTAATCAAATTCTCGAGTACCCCACCTTTATGACATAAGTAACTCCTAAAAACCCATATTCTAATATACTTCACTTGGCGTGGGTGATTTTCACATATGCATTTGAGTGAGGCGAAAAAATTCCAATCATAAGTGATACCAGTGTTTACATCTGGGTCAGGGGGCTCAGGCAGGTGGAGTTCTATTTTCTGCTTTCACTTCCATTCAGCAGTGGGTACATTATCTTAGACAGGTCAGAAAAGAAAGAAGAACGCACATTTTGAATGAAAAGAAGGTTGAGTCTAAAGTGAACTACATTACATTGACTAGTACATGTCAGATGAGCAACCTACATACCACTCTGAGGTCCAGGTTGCCTGAGAGAAGAACTCCTATCCTGGGCTGATATTAGAACCCCTCCCAAAACTTGGAAGTTTCAGTGAGCATGCCTGAAGGAAGTGTCAATGCTTGTAATTTGAAAGAACGGTCACTAACAGCTTATGTTGAAGTGTATGAGACTATTATCAAAGAAACAGTCCCTCCTTGAAGACTGATGAACAATAGTGGGATAGGTAATTAAGAAGCTCACAGTGTTCTATAGATAAACCATGGACTGTATAAGTCACTGGGCTCATAGGAGGTGAGTGTGTGGCTGGGTGATTTTCCAGAAGAGAATGCTGAAATGGTTCGTGGAAAAGACAACTTGGGGTATGACATGACTGACAGTGAGTGACTTCCAAACAGGAATGAGGACAATGGTGCTCCAGTTGGAGGGAGAAGTGTGGACAAGCAAGCATTTATGAGAAGGACTCAGTCTATGTGAAAGCAGCGGCTAGAGGGAGTGAACCTTCTGCTGCAGATCTTGGGGTTTTGCCATTTAGGCAGCAGGAAGTTGACAAGAAGTGAACTTGTGATGGCTGTTCTTGGCTGTCAACTTGACTCCATCTGGAATTAACTAAAACCCAAAAGACTGGCTACACCTCTGGGGATATTTTTTTTTTCTTAATTCAATCATTTGAAGTGAGAAAACTGACTTCTAATCTAGATCTTTGAGGTGGGCAGATCCACCTTTACTCCTGATCCTTTGAGTTGGGAAGATCCACCTTTAGTGTGGGCCATACCTTCTGCTGGAAGCCTATATAAAGGACATGGAAGAAGGAAGCTTGCTCTCTCTTTGCCTGCTTGCTTCTCACTCTTGCTAGTAAGTTCATTCTTTCACTGGCATTAGAACCTACTTCTTCAGGATTTCAGTGTATACTGAAGGCCAGCTGAGATATCCAGCCTCATGAACTGAGTACCTACGAGATTCTTGGACCTTCCATTGGTAGACAGCTATTGTTGGGATAGCTGGACCACCACCTGTAAGCCATTTTAATAAATCCTCTTTCTCTATACATACATGTATAATTTCATTCTATAAGTTCTGTTCCTCTGGAAAACTCTGACAGCCAATATCTATTTATTGCTTATTTTCAAGTACACATTTTATACATTAAATGAGGTTGGCCTACCTAAGATCTCAATAACTTTTCATAAAGTCAAGAATGATAAACATAAAACATGACTTTGTTGAAACTGAATTTCAAGTCAGAAAGACACGGTTTTCTCTCACTATGAATTGGGTCAGTGATTCACTTTTTCTGTTAACTGCCTGTCTTCCAGCTAACAGTTATCATCCCACCTATATATGTAATACAACATTCAAGGACCTACATACTGGGGTCCCAAATTTGTTTTCTGATCCTTCCTTCTTCCACCCTCTATTCACAAACATGTTCAATGGAAAATCAAGTAGTAGGAGTGTATACTAGAAAAACCTAGAGAACCACACAAATTACATGACAAAGAATTTGACCTATTTTTTCTCATACGCTTGTTATTTATGGACACTAAGAGTAATTTCTGGGGACAAGCAAGACCTCACAGCAACTTTTACAAAACATTACAATTTGTTGACTCAGCATGGGAAGATACAGGTGGTGGGGGCAAAAATGTCCAAGCATGAGACATTGCAACATGACATCGTCTACAGAGGTCACAACGAACAATAATATAATCGAGTTACAAAGCAACCAGTTACCCAAAGTTCTCAAAATGCTTTAAGGAAGTTCACGATTCTCTATTGGACCACAATTTCAGCTACGCACTACTGTTATGTGGTCACATACACCCCGGGGCATAGCTTGAACACGACTGATCAATACAGGGTAAAGAAAGACAGTTGCAGGGAGGAAAATGGAGAAAACAGAATTTTTCTTTTTTTAAAAAGACTGAATATGAAACTGCTTTCCTTCCTTTCTTTTTTTTCCTTTTCTTTCCCTCCCCCCCCCTCTCTTCCTTTCTGTCTACCTATCTGAAGTGTGTGTGTGTGTGTGTGTGTGTGTGTGTGTGTGTGTGTGTCTAATACTCAGGGTCTTACACATGCTAGATAAGTACTGAACCACTAGACAAGAACTCTATCCCACCCTAATGGCATTTTAAGATCTTGAACTTTGCCTCAGCCTCCCAAATATCTGAGATTACAAACCCATTCTGTGAAGACTGGCAATCAGTGAGATTTATATATCGGTGGATGCATTTGAAGACAGTACTGTGGGAAGAGTTGGGGAAGTGAGTTCTGGGGTGAAACTCTCTATTTTTTGATGGGTTTTACTCTGAGTTTAACATTCCCGTCACTCTCTATTCTTACTCTGTAGCTCGGGGAAATAGTTTTTCCATGTGACTATGTCTACATTTTTTCCAGCAGTGAAAGCCACATGTATAACCCCAGCTTTATAAAGATTGAATGGGATGCTGCCAGTCAGTTGTGTGGCCTGACACCTGTCACGTAGAAATTCTCCATAAATGTGGAAATGCTTAATGTCACTGATCTGAAGGAATACAAGGCAGTTCCTTACAGAACCTTGAAAACAAATACAAAAATACATACGTTGCCCCAGATCCATGCAGAACCCCCTCAAATGGAAAAGTCCATCTCAAAGAACACGGTATACTATGGGGAGCACGTTAACACAAGATGAGAATGTGTCCTCTGGGAGACAGCCATTGAAATTCAGTGTAACCGAGATGAGTAGAACGCACAGGAAAGACAGATCCAAAGAAGTCTTCAGGCTGAGTTGACGTTAAGCATCACAAAAGAGATAAATGCATTTTTGTGGTTTATTTCTTGAGACCTCTGGTATGATGGGTTGGCTCATTACACTTTTTTTTTTTCCTAAGGAAATTCAGAAGACATTATCCAGAGAACTTTTCAATCCAATCTATGTGTGATTACATCTCTGTTTAAAACAAAAAAAAAACCCAAAAAGTCCTATTTTTGGAATTGTCGGTTTACAGTTCCAGCTTTTGGTGTTGTCAAAATGAACTAGATAGAGACACAGGGCAGGATGTAACTGAGTCAGCTAATGGAACTCATGTGTGGAGGACAACGACGTGAGGGTCAAGGGGATAGAACACTTGAAAATAATGATGTGATGCAGAATTTGCCTTCGTATGTTGGAGTCTGGAGAGGTTTTATGTCATCTTTTCTTGAAAGGAAATTAAACTGTAGTAAGCTATGCTCTCCTAAAATAGTAGCCATGGTCTTGTTTATTTTTAATTAAATTCCATCCAGATAAAGGGCCCTCATCTTCTTTTATACGAGCTTTGCTGACTGCCACTGATCCATACCCCAGATAAACAAAACACCTTCCAAATTGGATCCATTTGGGACTGCTACTTTTAGAAGCATTCTGCAGCACTCACATAACCTGTAACATCTTTCTGTAAGGAATGAGAAACCCCTATTTATTTTGGTTAAGTGAAATCTCTTCTGAGAGTAACGTTACAGTACAGAGAAACATTTCATTTCATTCTCCCTGCATCCTAGTGCTCAGGAAAACGAAACAGCCGCCTGACTGTGGTCATCTGAAGGGCTCTGTCACTGCGTGCTGCCCTTTAAGCAAACAGAAAAGCAACAAATGTCAACCTTAGTGATCAGCCCTGCTGAGGCACTTGGCATTCTCATTTCCACTCACTTATCCAGTCATCTAATCACCCACTCCACGTGGTACACTGATTTTGTGTGGGGTACTGTACAGACATGGGAAATAGTTCTCTTCACGTTCTTGTAGGAAAGGGCCCTTTATGAGTGATGCTTCAGTTAGGGACCACTTTGCAATGGACATCTTGTAGAACAAATGACAGTATGACCTAAATTACAACCTGTAAAACAGGTTACTGTGTGATGCTATCCCCGGGGAGCCATGAACAAGCATCTCCTGGTTCCTAGATAGAGAACCAGGGACAGTACAAAGTCAGGATACCACCAAAGTCCAACACGGAGAACTAACAGACTCTACTGAGGTCACTTCTAGGAATCTTGGTGAGAGGTTACTTAGCACAGTCAACCCCAGCATGGATGTCTGCTCACAAAAGCTGAGACCTGGAGTGTGCTATGCAACTTACAGGAAGCTTGACAGGCTGAAGAATGTCTCTTTCAGGCAGCACAGGGGGTCTGAGCCTCTTCTCTACTCAACACAATAGGAGTGAGGTCCCAGAAGCAAATAGATGTGAGAACACAGGAGTTCAAAGCCAATCACACAAATTCTACAAAGGTCTTCTGGGAATCTTCAATATGCCTTTCCACCCTGCTGAGTGCATTGTTGAATGCAAAAGGAAGGATGAATACAACAGATGTTGAGTCAGACTTAAACCCGTGTAGCCAAGGCTCTCCATCAACCCTTCCTATTCCTCCCATTCCCACTTTCAAGCTGACAAGGTTTCTGTTGGTGAGAATATTAGCAATCTAAGGAACACATGGAACTCAGAAGCAAAGGACACTCTTCTCTAGGCTGCGGGGCCCTTGAAGAACCCAGCACATAAAAAAGAAAGAAACAATAAACACGGGGAAAGGTGCAGAACCACAACACTCCGCCACAGCAGGATGAGTAGGAAGACATTAAAAGCGAAAGGAGGGGAACAAGACGTGCACAAGAAAACACCGGCTTTACGAATGCTAAGTTCCTAGGGAGAGATGGCTTCAAAAGCCTTTCCTCTCCTATGATTCTTGACTAGAAACATGCTGGAAAGGGCCAATATGACTATTACCCAAGAAGAAATAGCAATTATGATCATAAAGTAGATCTCTGCTGAGCTCTGTTGTAAACTAAAGTCTGTGCTATCACAGTAAGTTATGTGTTTATGTCACTGTACCTGGAGACTAAAGCAAAATGCCATAAACCATGTGTCTTACAAAATAGGTATGTGTTTTGTCACGAGTCTAATTAAATAACTGCAATTGCCAAAGCAAACAGATCTGTCTCCATCAACTTCTGTGCTCTCTCCTATATGAATTCTTGAGGCATAAAAATCCATGGCACCTGAACACCAACCATGCTATCACAAAAGAAGGCAGCAGAATCAGGCCACACACTGAAATCTCAAACTCTCCACCCTACTGCTTACTCTGCTTGTAAATCTTTTACTCTCAGCAAAGAGTATTCACTTCCCATCCCAGTGCCAGCTCCAGGCTAGCCCTTGAATCTCCCAGGGTTGGGTTACTCTCTTTCACTTGTAAAAGATAAAAACATGGCTTCTTCCCCACAAAGCTCCCCCATCTGTATGGGTCATACTTCCCATAGGCTTGAACTCCAGATTCACTGGCACCAGCACACCCCAAGAACTTTGATCTAAGATGATTTTTTAAGGATATTTTATTACTCTGAGAAGTTTTAGGTACACACAAATAGTAAGTGGAAATTGCATACAGGTCCATTTCTTTTTGGCCCACTCCTCACACGTATAGCCTCCTTCTCTCTATATATCCACTCTCTAAGGAGAGTGGTCTATTCCCTCCTGTTCATGAACCTGCAGGATTATATCATCATCCCTACAGCCCACTATTTACATATGCTCTAGATCTGGACAAATCTGTAGTCATACAAACTATCATAGTATCACACATGGCAGCTTCCTGGCCTGAACCATCCTTCCACCTAGTCATTTCTGTTTCTCCTCAAATCTTTATTCTGTCTCCGTAATACTGACTTTTTCCAGAAGGTTCTATAATTAGAATAATACAGTACATTGTCCTTACAGATTATCTGCTTTCATGCAGTAATATACATTTAAGTTTCCTTTTCCAACATCTTTTGCTGCATTGCTATGTTATTTCTTTTTAGCTCTGGCCAATATTCCATTATCTTGACATATCCTAGTTTAGAGATCCATTCACCTGTTTGCTGCAGGATTCCTTGGTTGCTTCCAACATTTGCTGATTGAGGCTAAAGTTGCTATAAATATCTGTGTGCATACAAATTTTTAAGTCATTTTGGAAAATACCAAGAACCGTGATTCTAATTGCTGGATCATGTAGCAAGACTGTGTTTAGTTTTATAAGAAACTGCCAAGCTGTCTTGCAACTGTTTGAGGATTTTAAAATCAGCACACAGTTCATCCAGCTGGTCTCTGACCAAGTCTCCCAGGCGGTCTCTTTGTCAGAGCCCCCTCACCCAGAGATCAGTATTTAGTTCTTAGGACTTAAGAGGGTGAGCAGTGGGGTAGTTCTCATGTAAGTAGCCAGGACATAAGGCCAGATACTCATAAATCTGAGAGTATTCTAGCCTTCACATTTCCTCTTCCCCATTATTAGGAGGAAGGTGAAGGAACCAAAAGGAAAACAAGCATTTTGTCAGTGATGGAAATGGAGCTTCTAGAAGGAAATGTGCGCACTGTGAGCTTCTCAAAGCCTACTAAACAGAGGGATCCTCGCTGCTGTCTTCATAATATTCACAAATATTCCAGCTAGGCTGGAAGCTGATGCAAAACCATGTGCATTGAATTTGTGTGTGTGTGTGTGTGTGTGTGTGTGTGTGTGTGTGTGTGTGTAAGAGAGAGAGACAGAGACCAAGAGAAAGAGACAGAGAGACAGAGACAGAGAGACAGAGAGAGCTCTATTAGACTGGCTAATTTCTTTGGATCTAGCAGCTGTCTGCACCCTGGAAAGGCTAGAATCTGGTATCTTCATAGTTCATGAGGCTGAATGCATGAGCAAGTACCCAAAGGGTTCCTGGAGAGCAGCTGGTCTTCTGCCTTTATTGGAAGCTGGGTTCTGATGTCACAAAGTATGGAGCAGTTGCACTCACCATCAGGGAACGAAGACAGGCAGGCAAAAAGCAGCCCACACACATACCCACCCCCACTCAAACCTCCTTAAAACCAGCTGTTTCCAGAAGGTGCTGCCCACTCTTGGGGAGCACTCCTCTCAGTTAACACTTACAAGATATACCAGTGGGGGCCCACACAGAAGACTTAGTTGACTCCTCATCCATTCAAGATGGCAGCCCACATTTAACCATCATGCTACATGATCCCCTTACTAGGAAGGACTAATCTTCTTCAACCTTTGTTATCCACAGGAGTTTGGCAAAGTTCACATGTGGCTTACTTCCCAGTGTGGAATTGATCATACACTGGGGCAAGAAGGCATTGGGGGTGCAGGCCCCCTGAGAACAGACACTGAACTCTGAGCTCCAAGAACAGCCATGAAAAAGAACACACACAAGTTACCCACTGTGCTAAATTTTCATTCATGACCTTCTAAAGGCTTCAGAAAAGTCTTGTTGAGGCTCAGGGAACTCAGAATCACAGTGTTTGAGATTTAATTTCACCAAATAAAAGGGTTGAGGCAATGCTGCTGCATGAGCCAAGGTTATAATTTAAATATTTACTTTAATAATTTGCATTCTGTTTGGATTACATCTTCCACTTTTTTCATAATTATAAGTAAAAATAATAGTTGTGTTGCAAGGTCAAGGCAATTCTCAGCTTCCATCTGCTCCTAAACCAATATTGGAAACTATTGTTAAAAGTCAGAAATATCCACACCCATTCCCCTTACTAATGTAATCTACAATGTAGTCCACAGCAGCTAAATACTGATGGTTTTGCAAATCCCTTGAGTAGTTAACCCATTGCTTATTTGTTACTGTTGTTATTTGTTTATTAAATTAGTGACTTGCTTTCAATTTGGTAATATTTTGTAGGGGTGGATTTGCCAATTGTTAATAAAATTGTTGACCACCTACAAAATAAATATCAACATGCCAAGGAAAAAACTATCTGGGGGAAAATACAATAATTAGAATCATGTATTCTTTTTCTTATTATGACATTTTTTTCTAACTACAAAACTCCATTATAGTGAGTTTGGGAATTTATAGTACCTTTAGGAATTGGGTTTCAAATAAATAGAAGTGTCATAATCTTTCAAATAACCAGAGCAATCTAAATCTCTTCTGAACCTTTACTTCGTGCAACTCAATTCTTTTCATTTTTTTAAAAGCATTTAAAAGCATATCAAGTATTTGTAAATGCACTCCACTTTAAGCAAGTGCCCCTGGGAAATCTAAACTGGTTGTGAAATTTGGGTTTCTAAATAAAAATTCAAGTGAGAAGTAAACAATTTACTTGGCCACTTGACACAGCCAATAAACCAGAAATGCTTCCCAATATGATCTGAAATTATTTCACAACTTGGTGAACAGGGTGTAACCATTTAATAATAATTTTAACATAAGGATTAAGACCCATTTATTAACTGTTTGGGACATCTATTCAACCTAGCTATGGAGCCATAAAAGTTAAAATGGAATGACTGCAAACTGGATTCTTAAATATTCGATCTAGAAGCTGAGAGTGTTTTTCTGAACAAAGTCAGTATTCACACTGAAAGAATATAGACTGTAAATGAACAAGATAGGGACCCTTCCTGAGAACCCTGGGGGAAAATAGCACTATCTATATATACACATTTATATAAATTCTACCACTTACAAGCATTTGAAGAGGCTAGTCAACCTCCTGAAACTTAAGGTAGATGTTGCACAAAGCTTTTGAGTTAAACATATTTTTGCTGTTGAAAATAAATGGTCCTCATGTAGGGCTTATACAACTGATGATATAAAAGTCTACTGACAAAACTCAAACTTGGTTCCTAATCCCAAAGATGTACATTTTTCCTAGGAACCAATGAAAACTGTGTATCGATCGTGCTGGAGACCTGTTGAGTGCTATTGCCATGAGGTGTGTGCACGGTGAACAGGAAAGGAGGGAGAAGGGGACTAGCAGAACAGGAACTAGGGGTTCGGAGAATGAGTTAATTTCTTGGCAAAATGGGAAGACTTAAAGAGTGACTCGAAATGATAGAAGTAAAAGATTTTTCTTAAAATAAGAGGATTTTGTAAGTTAAAAGATTAACAACCATGTGTGTGTAGAAACAATCATTTGAGGTTTTAGTGTTACTCTTTTACAATAATGATCTGATTGTGACATTTCAGGATAATAGAGGAATTTGTCCCAAAGTCTATGGTGGCCACAGTTAGCTTTTACAGACTCATTCAGTAAATCTGCGTGAGTTGACACACGTTAACAGTCAAGTTTACCTCTCAGATAGTCCATACGTGATTCCTTACCCAAGGTTACCAATGGCCTTCATGTTTGGGAAATAATTTTCATTCCCAAAATTTAGAGCAGGAATCCAATGTTCTGTAGAAGGACAAAACTCACAAATGCCCAGGATTGCTATAACTTTTATTGCAATTTTTGCTGGAGCTTTTAGGGTCAGAATCTAGACCCTGGAAGCCCTACGAAGCTAAGCCAAGCCACAGATCCTCAATCAGCCAATTAAAGAGATTATACGTGTAACTGAGAAAAGCAGAGAAAGATTTATTAAATATGGACACATTGGGAAGAGAAACAAATAAAGACCAGAGGTCTATACTCTCAAGGCCAGCTTCTGAGTCCTGACGGAAAGTCTAGTTAGGAAGGAGGCATGCAGAACCAAGCAGTCTTGGACCAGGTATGGCCCTGCCCATCACTGACCTGCCATTGCCTACGCTTCTGTGTCTCTTACAAGGAAACCAGCTCTATTCATCAGCAGGCACCAGGGCCCTAACTCTAGCTTCCTCTTGTATGAGATTCCTTGAGAAATTCTAATTTCTAGGGGTCTATTGTTTCAGAAGTTGACAGTCTACAGGAGGGGCCCAGGCATCTCTCCCTAGAACACCTTCAGTCCTGCAGGGCGTTACACAGCTGCTGGCCTCTAACAAGCTTAGTTTAACAACAGCTGGCAATCATATCCCGGGGAATGGGTTTGGCTGTGCCCCAATAAAATATTGCCTTAAATTCAGGCAGCATATTGGTTTAGTTAATAGGCCTTGATCAGCAACTCCCTGGTCTACAGAACGAAGGATGTGGTGCTTCCTTCCCACCAGGTTCCTTCTTAAAGAATAGGATTTTCCCAAAGGACAAGATGCTGAAACAAATGCCACAAAAAGGGACACAGTATGACAAAAGCTAGGACAAAGCCCAGCCAATATCACCTACTCCATTTATAAATTAGTTTGCAAATCAGGATCCTCAGGACCAACCATGTTTTGGTAAAGAGCCATCATACTCCCACCTTGACATGCTCCTTGAGAGTTCCTTTCACCTACAACAAGGCTCCCCACTCACCTTCCCCTCTCAGAGCCTCACCTCCAGCACAGGCTCACACCCCGGATTGTGATTTTCTGGCAATGCCTTCTTTCTTCAGAAAGCCTTCTGGGTATCTCTACTTTCTACTCTTACTGACTGGATGTAATCTCCAGATGCCTCTGATTCCCCCAAATAATTAAGCATTGGCTTTTCTGGCCCCATGTAGTTATAATATCTATAGAAGAGAAGCTTCCAAGATGGTCCCAGGGCTCAGCAAGGAAGCTCACCAATGACCATGTGCTCATGTTTGCTGTCTGTTGCTGTGATGAGTACCATGACCAAAGCAACTTGGGGGTGAAAGGGTTTCTAGAAAGGAAAATTAGGACAGGTAATCCTTTTTTGTTTTTGAAGCTGGTTTTGCTTTTATATGACCCAAGTACAATTTTGCATTACAGCATATTTAATTTTTTTCAATCCCCTCTATTCAAGTACATTATGCCTTCTCTTAAAAACTAATTTTTAAAACTGATTATTTTGAGTCCAGCATGGATGGAGGAGTTCATGAAGCCCCATCTTTAGCCTAGCCAAGGAAGAGTTATTGCAGCCGATGGCTACTAGGGAGGGAGAGTCAATTCTTCTAGGATGTGGTTCCTGGTAGCTTTCCCATGCTCCGGTGGGTGGCCCTACACCCATGCACATCCACTAACTGGACTCAGAAGAACTCATCAGTAATTCTTTTAAGAAAGAAATTGTTCCTCTCCCTTCACCCTCTCAGCATGTTCAGCTTTCAAGTCTGTCCCCGGGGCGCGTGCTACTCCCAAGAGAGACCTTCCCTGTTTGGAAAAATAAAAACTGTGCAACTTTGTTTTTGTTTTTTTGTGGACTTTTTAAAAATAGAAATTGCCACCATTATCATATGGTACCCACCACCGTATTGAAATGAGCAGCTGTAAAAATGATGATTATTGACTGGGGCAGGCTTCTAAGACCCTATCGTATTTGATGTCTGTTACTATGGCTTTGTCTTTATTTTAGGAATGAGGCATTAAATGTCAGAAAGCATAACTATCTTACCCAGGGCGACATGGCTAGGAGCGCTACTGTAAATGAAATCTCATGCTCTCTATTGTAATTCCATTACAACAGTCTTCATTCTATTTCAAAGTAATTATTAGTTTGGGGTGAATAAGTATAGTCATCCTCAAGTCCTCTGGTACTTCCTCCTCAGTCCCGTGAATTTTTCTCATTAATCCTTGTCTTAATCAGGACTATCCTTTGTATGAACTAGCCAACACTGACTCTCATAGCTTATAGCTGCCTCTAAATCTCTCTGTGTACATCAGTGTGAAAATGCTGGTCTCAGATGGGAAAGACTATTGATGTTTCTAGATCTAGGTAGCATCAGCTTTGAAGGATGGGACACAAAAATGTGATCTGGGGGAGACACAAATCCAAACTCCATGATCACCTGTTGAAGAATCTTGGAGAGTCAGGTGTAAGTGTTTGAATTTTATAAGTAGTCGCTATAGAACTGCCCATGTGAAAAACATCCATCCTCCACAGGTAAGTGGTACACTGCTTTCTGAAACACAAATTTCTCTATTTACATGAAAGCTGTTCCACAAGTTAAGTATATAAAAGTTGGAAACTGTGCAGCTCACCCTTCATCTATTACCTGACCTCTAAAACAACAGTTGTCTTCAGCAACCTGTGGTGTTGACGGGAGGGATGGTTGGAAAAGCTGTACATGGCCCCACCTTCTGCCTCATTCTTTCTCAATTTTTTTTTCCTAAGCTGGAAAACAGTTTGCAATTGTTGCCTGTGCTCATGAGCTCAGAAAATTTGGCGTGTTTTTGTTTTCATTTAAATTGTACTTTAAGTTTGTAGAAAAACAAAACAAACAAGCAAGCAAACAAACAACAACAAAAAAAAAAAAAACAGCCAAAGTTTCCATTTAAAAAATCCCTGCAAAGTCTAAGACCCAGACAGTCTTTAAACACAAACTCCAAGTGGATGTTCTTGTAACTTTGGCCCTTAGGCAGGTACCAGCTATAAAAGGCGGTGACCATGATGGCTCTGCCTGGGAACATGCTTTCAAAGATTTCCAGCCCTTCATTTTGTTCTGTCTGCTAGAAGTCTCTTGGCTCCACTCTGAAAGCCCCGAAACCATGAAGCAGATCTGAGAATACCCCACGGCTGCATGCATCTGATGAGAGTCTTAACTGATTTTCCAGAGACAGGGAACTCAGCAAACCCCAAGCTCCGTGATGTCAACAGTTCTGGGCCTTTACTCTTTAAACCAGTGGGTTTCCGTGGGAGACTTAATCCATGTGTTCTTGATCAACTTACAGTTATCTCATCAAAATGCCATTTGCATAAGTGTTCCCAAACCTTCAGAACTGTTATTTCTCAGTCTCTCCAATGAGTTCTAGCGAGTCAGTCTTGCCAGGGAAACACTACTTCTAAAATCTAAACTGCTTTCAAAACCCCAAACTTTGGAAATTTCAAGTAGCTACTTCAACTATAACTTAGCATTTACTTTTGGTGATAACATATCTTGTCATCAAAAAGACTGTAGAAAAAAAGTACCCTTTCAGGGCCACATTGAATCAATGGGAAGAAGAATTTGCAGGCCTATTTCTGTATTTTTCCACTATAGTCTACATGGGCCCTAACACTAAAGAGGTTATAATCTAACAAGAACATTGAACATGGATGCAAATACTCCTTTTAAAAAATATTTATTCATTTTTATTTTGTGTGTATGAGTGTTTTGATTATATGTCTGCATAGCATGTGTGTGGAGGCCAGAAGAGGGCATCAGATCCCCCGGAACTGGAGTTTCAATTGTCAGCTACCACGTGGATGCTGGGAGTTAAACCCACCAAATGCTCTTTACTGCTGAGTCATGATCCCAGTTCCAGATATGCAAATATTCCCAATAGCTAAAGATTTGACATTGGCTTTATCTTCTATTGAATTATATCTCATATTTGATGATTTGACTCAGCTTCATATTTGACTATTCTCAAACAACTTACCACCACCATCAACCTTAGTCATAAGGGAGCTTTTCAAACTTCTCAAACTCATCTTCCAAGTTCTTTTTATCTTTTTAATTTCATCTCATCTGGTAGTATATTTTCTGCCTTTATTGTTGATGTCTGTCTTCCTTTCCTGTCAGTCAGACTTCAGCTTGGGGGTTTAGGCATGTTAATTACTCAAGGAATGGATATCTAATTTGTCTCAATGTCAATGTTCATTAGGGTAAGGGACCATGCAGATTACTGTGGGAAAATGCAGAAATAAGGAGACCTGTGAGAACAGTCACCTTAGAGAAATGGCAAAAATGGCTGGCATATCTATTTGCTGTGAGACAGTGGTTTATAAAGTTTCCAATATTGAGAAATTCCTGCCCTCTTCTTCCTACTCTAGAAGTTACAAGTTGTGAGCTCTTCTATGTATAGCCCTCTCCCCACACGTCGCACCCTGTTGATTCAGAACTCAAAGCCATATCTAATGAGCACCCTACATCTTGAGATTGCCTTCTTTTCGAAGCATGGATGGGCTCAGTCATGTAGTCATGTAGCAGACTGCCTGAAGCTTTCTAACTGGAGAGCTCTGAGACTAGCAGGTGTCAGCTGCCAGCCAGGGATTGAGAGGCCCAGAGCCTCTTGCTTGTCGGTGCTTCTTTTATGAGTGTTAAGGGCATCCCAGTTTGAAAGTGGACCATAACCACAAAGACGTGTCATTACACCCACAAGACTGAGACAAAGAGAAGTCATGTCCTAAACCTGTATTTACCTTAGACCCAGATAATAAAGCCCTTATAGAACACACACCCTCATCCCCATGCAGGAGGCGGCTATCAACACGGGAAAGGTTGTACTGAGACCACCTCAAAGAAACAGAACTGAAGTAGTGATCCACAAAACCATACCCTGCCCAGGGCTGCTTAATTATATGGAACTCTTGCCCATTGCTTCTACATGTATTTTTTTAAAATGTATCAGTCCTTGCTTTTTTTCAACAGTGTCTTGCTACATTGCTCAAGTTAGCCTGGAACTCATGGTCTACTGCCTCAGCACACTCCTACCCCCATGTGGATTGTTGGTTGTGTGCCAACATTGTCATCCCTAAATAGAATTCCTCAACCAATTTGTGTGTATTGAATGGTATTAGGAGCTAGTAATGTTAGCTTCATAGGAAACTTAATTTTATACAAAATGCAATGCCTCCCCTAAAAAATAAAATCATTTTACAGTCCGAAGCATCAATTCCCTGGAACCAGATAGAATCCGCAAAGTACAAGCGTCTCATTATTAAATATGAAAACCGAAGTGACGAGGTGATACTGTAACCTCAGTCAAAACTTTGTACAGAACTCTGGGGTCATGATTCAAGTCTATCTTTGCATTATATGATGTTTTGAGAGCTGATCTTGGTTTGTAATTGACTTTTCCCCTCCCTAGAGAGAGGGAAGACTCTTCAAGGCAGAAAACAATGTGTCATTTCCTCACATTCAACCCACATAGAACAATACGCATAATGACAGATCTGAGCAGTCAGTGGCCACTTGTGGGATAAGCAATGATATAAACTAGTGAGTAAATGGATTACATTAACATGAATTACTAAGTGGGTATGAGAGCCTTGGTCACCCACACTCTTTTCCATCCCATGGCTCTTTGTGATGTCCTTTAGTTTGTGGCTTAGCAGTCAGTGTAAAAAGATTCGGATACTTGGTTACAACTCAATGTGCTAACACAGTTTGTATTCCTTTCAAGGAGATGTAGTGTTCGATAGGGAAGTCACAATAATCTCCTCCATGTAGGTCTCATGTTTAAGTGACATTTGGAATAGTCAGTCTAGTTTTTTTAATGTATTATTTTTATATGTACGTGTATGTGTGTATACACGTATGTGTATGTATTAGCATATGTGCATCATATGTGTGCAAGAGTGTATGGAAGCCAGAAGAAGGCAAAAAATTCCCAGAACTGGAGTTATAGGTGGTTGTAAACTGCCATGTAGGAGGCAGGAACCAAACCATGTCATCTGCAAGAGTGCTCTTAACCACTGAACCATTTCTCCAGCTTTCTAATATTTAGCCTTACACAGTTATCTTTAAGAGATTCTTAAAGATATCTTCTTTTGGCTTTATAATTTTGGGGTTTTTATTTGTTTTGTTTTTCTTTTTTATTATTTCTTTGCTTCTTGAGATTATAATAATTACATCATTTTCCCTATTCCTCCCTTCAAATTCTCATTGTTCTCTTTCAAATTAATATCCTCTTCTGTCATTGTTATTACATGCATATATGTACATACACATATATTCCTAAATATAACATATTCAGTCTCAGTCTATATAATGTTTCTTGTATGTATGTTTTCAGGTTGATCATTTGGTATTGGATAGCCAATTGGTGTGCTCTTCCCTCGGTAAGACTATTTCTCCCTCTGTCAACATCCCTTAGCTCTTTGTTGAGCTCTCATGGGATTTTCTCCATCCACATTAGCATGTCTATTGGTGTCGTCCTTGTTCAGTTCATGTTTAGGCAGCCATGGGTTTGTGGGTATAGCTACTGACATTCCTAGGAGACATAATCTCACAACAAACCACCTGTAATCTCTGGCTCTTATAGTCTTTCAGCCACCTCTTAGGCAATGTTCTCTGAGCCTTAGGTGGGAGTGTTGTTTGTAGATATATCCATTGGGACTGCACTGAACAATTCTGCATTCTGATTGGATGTAATTTTCTGTAATTGTCTGACTGTCAAAAAGAGAAATCTCCTTAATGAGGAGTGATGACTACACTTATCTGTGGTTATAAGGACAAATGTTTAGAATGCAATTAGGTTGTGGTTCTCCTCCAAGATCCATGACTTAACTACCTCATAGGTAGTCGCCTAGATTTCCCGTAACAGCAAGGCTTCCCTCTTGTTGAATGGGTCTTAAGTCCAATTAGAGAGCTGTTGTTTACTACTAAGGCATGCATGCCACTATTGCATCCATAGGTTTGTGATGCCATGATGGTCACTGTTGTGCTTCACAGGCATCATAGCTGAGTAGGACTGTGGCTTCCCTCCTTTTGAAGCTAACATAGTACCTTTTGGTCCTGATATTTTACTTCAAACAGAAGTAGAACTAGGGAGAGACTTTAATGGTGAGAAGTTCAAATCGGGGGTCTTAGGAAGGATGAAGCAAAGGGTGACTGGCTGCCTGTAACTGTAAAGACCTTGCCTGTGGAAAGGAGTTTTGGATTTTCTCATATGTTGCCCTAGAGGACAGGACTAGGAACAAATACAAAACCAACTCTGCAGAAGCCACAAGAACATAGACTGTGAATCGACACAAAGTAAGATTTTTTTTTCAATGAAAGAATTAATTCCAAAGCAAACTGACTCTCTCCTAAATGCCCCCCGTCGTGCCTTACCACTGAAGACCCTGAGGTAAGGCCTAGATGCTGCCTTATCTGACTCGAATGGCTGAGTCAGATGTTCTTCACAGTTTCTATAAACCTTGGGACTCCGTGACAATAGCTGTGGCTCTCCACTGACCTGTTCTCATGAGGCCTTGCTGGGGTGGCACTCACCAACATCGCCAATGTCTATTAGCTATCTATAACTGTCAATGGAAACTGAACTTTAGCAGATGATTCCTTAAACATGTCTCCTCTCTTGACTATCCTGGATAATTAGTTGTACTAAACAGAATGTGTAAGAGTTCCCTGAGACCCCTATGAGGGAGTATATGGCTTAGAAACAATAAAGTAGTATTCTGTGATCTCCAATACAAGTCCTTGTTAGCATCTCTACTCCTCATGTTTCTGAATTATCCACCACGTCAGTAATATTCTCTGTCTCAGCAGTGGTACTGAAGATTAATCGGTGGAATACAGGAAAATCCTCCATTAAACATAGTGCCTACAATGCACTGTGCGACCTGCTGCATTCTATTAATAAAAGAGACAGATTGCTCTGAGCTGCTTTGATTGGAGGAGACAGTATCATTCCCAGGCATTTCTCTCCTAGGGCTAGCCATGTTCATATCCTACCATAATGGCAGGGAACATCACAGGCAGTGAAGAGTCAATTTTGATGTGAGGTAAACTGAATTGCAACCCCCTGCTAGCTTTTGAAATGCAGATTCGTCAATCTCTTTGATGCCTCTAGCCACATCCAGGGAATATCTCTGAACATATTATTTGCTTTCTTAACCTCATCACTTTTCACTGAGTTCAGCATTCCTGTAAGATTCAAAGGATCTTGGTACATTCCTCCAGATGAATTCACAAGGTAAGTCAAAGCAAGGGGAAAACATCTTTGAACAGGACCCAGATTCCAACTGGGGGAGGGAGGAGCTGGGGGATTTTTTGTGACTCAAAGGGCTGACAGTAAATTCAACCTCAGGATTTCCATGTGTGCCAGTCTATGGGCGAGCAACCACAGGCAAGCAAACCACCGGGCTCATTGTCTGGGTAGGTATGAATGATGGCTTAGAGGGCTGCCTGTGGTGAGAGGGAGAGCACACTGTTACCCTCAGGAGAGCAAGAACTCTCTGCTGCTCCCAGTGTGTCTTTTGCTGTGAGATGATGTCCTGTAGTAGAAAGATACTTACTGTTTCTTAAAAAGTCAACCACTTTGAAGAACCCATTTTCAAATTCATACCAAAGCCTGTGTCAATCAAGATTACTGTGCACTGGTTCCTTTCCCCTGCCACATCTCATGTGGTACTTTTCCTACTTATGAGCAGATTGCACCAATGTGGACTTATTACTTACAAACCAGTAGCAAGGGACAATAGAAGCCTACAATCCATAAGAAGAAGGCACCCCAAGGCCCAGGAAAGCTGATTAGGATGGATGGAGTCTCACCCATGCATACACTACTAACACCAGAGCTGAGGGACCATGAAAAACGGTGCCTCAAGTTCAATTCACACCCCAAGTGCAACATAACCCACTGAACTAACACACTGAAGGACACACCATTTCTAGAGAGAAATGAAGTGCTCTCGGCTCATTCTGACCAGGTCCTCTTCCTCTCCAAATATCACTTCTCTAGTACATTCCACACAATTCCTGAGACCCTCAATCAAGAAAGAGAACTAGGTCAGTGTAAAGTCACCTGGATAATGGTGACCCAGATAAGAGCTGTCCCACAGCAGTGACCTCTTCCTAACTTTCCCAAGACTCTGCTGGCAACACAGGTGTGTGCTTTCTCTGTGAGTCTGATGGCTTTCCATGTACTTACAAGATTACAGTCTCCTCATGGATGGAAACTGGACCTCACTCACTGTGTGTCCCAATCAGGCCAGAAAAGTATGTGAGCTACTGAACATTAGCTTAGAGAACAGATGCTTCAAAGGAAAGTCGCCACGGCCTTCACAGCTGGTACACTGACTTGACTGAGGGAATAATGAAAGGGACGTCACACCAAGACATGTACAGAAAATCTGGTGTCATGGTGGCTGTGGGATGGAGCCACCAACTAGCACAGCAAGCCAGCCCCTCGGTGTGTTTACTGTGTACAGAGAGGATAAGTCAGCCAGTTTGGAGGTCTCTCCAGGTGAGCAGTCCTTGCTGTAAACACTGGGGAGGAAGAAACTGTCTGCCCTTGGTAGTCTTTACACAGCACTGGTCAATCTCTCCATAAACCCTCAACAAAAGTACAGATAGGGAAACATGACTGATGCAAGCTTCACACACTGAAATAAAGGATCTGTCTGAAGTTGCAGAACAAAGAGAATTAAGAGAAGAATTCTTTGAATCCTCAGATTTGGGTCAAAGGCTTGACCTTTGAGAACATATATTTAAAACGTTGTTTATTCTTGGGAGTCTCATAAAAGGCGTTTGCAACCCTTGAGCTTCACGGGATCAGCCTAAGACTGGGAAAGTAAGCATCCACTTAAGCCCTTGGCCCTTGAGGCAAGGCTTGGCTCTGGCGTGTGTGAATAAGCGAGAAGCAAGGAGCAGTCTCCCGGTTGCTTAGCTGCTGAAGCAGCTGTTTGAATCCCAAGATTAGCATATGTTGTAGGTAACTGAAGCTTCTCAGTCCAGCACTCAACCTGCTCCCGCCACAACCCTGCCCTTTTCTTGACGCCTAAGGTAGGATGCTGGGTGTATCCCAGGTCAGTCACGGTTTGACTTGCCAAGGTGCTTCTGTGATGCTTGGATGCGCTGACAGTGAGGAGAGCAGCAGTCTCCCTGGAGACTGGGGGAGAGCTGACCAGCCTCACAGGAGAGAGCAATTCCTGAGCCTTTTCTAACGCCAAGTCATCAGCTGCATGTGGGAGAGAGAACTCACCCCACTGTTTAGAACATAAATTTCACACGTTTAATTCCTTTAAGGCAGAAGGCTTAGCCCCTAGTAACACTAGTAAATGCTTTCATACTTTCCCTGGCCTGCCTGGCTTATCAGAGCCTTCCTGTTCCCTTCTATTCCAGCCTTGTTTCGCCTTGTCCCCAACTCCCCCAAACGATGTACCTGACCTCCTCACCCAGACCTTGTCTTCAATCCACCAGATTTAGTCTGGGGCCCAGCCAGAGCACCAGCCTAGTCCAGCCTTCCTGCCTTCACTGCGGAGGAGCTCTGGGCTTGGGCCAGTAGCCTCCCTTCTTATCTCTCATACCATAGGACTTTCCCAGATCATACCCAGCCTTTCCATCCATCCTATCTATCCCCACACTCCCAGCTTGGGACAGGAAGCGCATCCTGCATACCAGCCTTCCCTCACACCTATGCCATGCACACAAGGCTTTAAAAACTGTAGATGGAAAGAGATAGGCCTCCGATTTGTTTGAAATGACTTGCGTGATGATAACAGGTCCTGTGGAGGATTGTCGCTATGGAGGGGACACTATCAGGAGCTGATTCTCTATACTTTTGCAGGTGCAGGTACCAACAATCAAGGTCTTTGGGACAAAGATACCAGATGAGTGGTTCTCAACCTTCCTAATGCTTCAGCCCTTTAATACAGTCCCTCATGTTGCGACCCCCAACCATAAAATTATTTTCGTTGCTACTTCATAATTGTAATTTTGTTACTGTTATGAATTGTGGTGTAAATATCCGATATGTAGATGGTCTTAGGTGACCCCTGTGAAAGGGTCATTTGACCACCGAAGGGGTCACAACCCACAGGTTGAGAACTGTTTTACTAGATGAATAATAAAGTTCTAGAAGGAACAGGTCATCAAAGTATAAGATACAGACTTTACAAAAGTCAAAATGAAGTCGCAGACAAAGTTCTTAATAATGAACACCCTGCAACTACCACCATAGAAGAAAAGAGGTGAGGGAGTGGGGGTGGAGAGAGAGAAAGAGAGAGACCTTGCCACCCACTTCCTGTTGGGCTGCTAGGTAGCAAGTACTTTTCTTACTGAAGATTTTGCCACAGTCTAACTAGACACAAATAAGCAAACATTTTGAAACTGAATTAGCTTGAATTTGAATTAGACCTACATTACCACAGCTCTCTTTACATACATGGTTATAGGGAGAGGAAAGAACATTTGGTTTGTTTGTTTTGACAATGTTAAGACTGGTACCCCCCTGCTGAACCATATCTGCAGCCCAGACATCAATATTTAAAAGTGTCCATTCATGTAAGCCTCAGAGACCACAGTGCAGAACCCCAACCTCTACCAAGTCTCCCACCTTTTCTCAGTATGACCAGGACACCCACTAACTGTCCAATAGAACAATAGACACTCTGTTTCTTCAAGTCAGTGGGGCCAATGGCAAAGCTTCTCGGGAGAGAAGTACTCAATCACCAGCACATACATCAGATCCAGGTGGCCCTTGGTGTGAAAGCTGTGAGCTACATTGACTCAATGTGAATTCACTCAAACGGGGCTCGATGACTCTTCTTTTCTTCCTGCCTGACCATTCATACAAGGGAGGGACTCTGTGTCATAGAGGCAACCACAGCTGTGCCCATCTCTCCCACCGAGTGCCTGAATGGTAATTCTAGAAGGACCCCAGGATGTCTGACCTCATGACTAGAGGAAAGTTTTGTGACAAATGATGGATTTTATCACTCAACTTCAAAGAGTGACTCACTCTGAGAATGAGCGATCTATAGGTCAGAAATCCTACATCCTAGTCATTTTCTTCTTTTAGGCAGGAATTTAAGGCACTGCATAGCTGTAAAAGGCATCTTTCCAGTAAGCAGGAAACCCAGCTCCCTGGGCTTCTAAGAGGAACAGTCAAATGATGTTGTCGTTTCCCCAGGAATTTGTGTTAAAAACCCATACAAATGGAAAATTTAACTACTAAATAATCAAGACTTTATTTTTAAGGCAGCATTTTTTTCTTCTCATTTTTTTTTTCCTCTTCTGTGATTCAGGAATTTCACAGCCACTTTCAAAAGTCGTGTGTGTGTGTGTGTATGTCTGTGTGTGTGTATGTGGGTGTATGTGTGTGTGTGCGCGCATGTGCTGTGTATGTATGTGTGTGTGTTGTGTGTATATGTGTGTGTGTGTATGTATGTGTGTGTATGTGTGTGTTGTGTGTGTGCGCACGCACGTGTGCTGTGTATGTATGTGTGTGTGTTGTGTGTATATGTGTGTGTGTATGTGTGTTGTGTGTGTATGTGTGTGTGTCCTGTGTGTGTATGTGTGTGTGCTGTGTATGTGTGTGTTGTGTATGTGTGTGTATGTGTGTGTGCTGTGTATGTGTGTGTTGTGTGTGTGTGTTCTGTGTGTGTATGTGTTCTGTGTGTGTATGTGTGCTGTGTGTGTGTGTGTTGCTAGGGACTGAACCTAGGGCTTTAACATGCTAACTAGCACTGTACCTGTGAGCTATGTCTCCAGCCTTTTTCTTACTCTTTGCGACAGGGTCTCTAGCCTTCAACTGCTCTGTTGCAGTTATGCCTTCTTTTTTATGATCCTCTGCCACAGCCGCTCTCATAACTACCCTTTATTTAGCCACTTAACACATTTGGTAAGAGTTTTTCTACGTGTAAGATACTGCACAGAGACTTAAGTTTCTAAGGCTAAGATAGCCTGGCACACAGGGATTTTGAAGGTTAAAAATGTTAAGTGTTAGTAATATTAAGCACACCTGTTCAATCTCTATTTTTGTTACAGATTCACATACCTTAAGTCATATTTATAATTCTTATAAAGTACTAGGTACAATAAAGTGCAATTTCTTGTTAGCAGTCCTGCCCACTGACCTTCCTGTAGATAATGAGATGCGCTTTGTCCATAGTTTATTGAGAAGCAAAAGCTTAAGAAACAACAGAGCCTATGGGCATGGCTCAAGCAATAAATTGCCTGCCATGCAAACAGGAGGACCTCCATGTGGATCCCTGCCCCGTGTAAAAGCTGTCTGTACAGCCCAGACCTGCAGTCACAGTGCTGGTGAACTGGAAGATAGGAAGACCCCTCACTGGGACTCTCTGCTGATCCTGCCAATCTGAGAGCTTTGGGTTCAACGAACTGACCCTGTCTCAACGAAGTAAGTGGAGATTTAATTGAAAGAGACACCCAACACTGACTTCTGGTTTCCACACACATACTTACTCACCTGCACACACACAAATACACATATATCCATATAACACGTATGCATGCGCATACACACACACATGCACACACAGACATACAGGAGAAACAAAGAAAGAACCCCACTACTCCCTGGACACCCCGAAGTGTTCAATACAATGCAGTTCACTGACCTGCACCCGGTTTTTTGTTTTGTAGGTGTGGATGCTTCCACATTAAAAGTCCACACAGCAACCATATTCTGTGCTCTGACTAAGCTTCCTGGGTCTTCCAAGTGCCCAGATAGAGAAGGATTGGGCTGCATGCCTCATACAGAACTGGCGAGCCTCAATCTTTCTCCAGCTCAGAAACATTAACTTCATCCTCTCGTTCTACAATCACATAAGCATGCTAGTTGACATCCTCCCAGCTGTGACCGTCTATCACCTGGAGAGGAAAGCTCTCACCCAGCAAAGCCACTGTGCTCACAGGTCCCATAAATATTGTCCCTAGACCCTGCGTGAAAAATTGCCCTTTGATTGGCAAAGCCTGTACTGTACTGTGTGAGCCAAGAGGGGCTCTGATGATGTGAGACTAAGCCTAGGGACTTATCCCATCTGTCTGTGTAATCCCATTCCCAACAGCTGGGACCACAAAACTGGTAGAAACCAGGCTGGGGTGTTCACTCTCCTTGCATTGTTTTTTAAACTGTGACTTAATAGTGTGTAAACTCAATGTTGTTCGCCCAGAGCACAATGCAAGTGAGTTTGTGACATGCCTAACAGGAACAGCGTTCTTACACAGTCCCAACTGGTATTTCGAACCACTATTGAAGAGAAAAAGATTAATGCAGACGGGATACAAGAAGGACTCCAACTGTGTGCTTCCTGCTGGAGTGACTCCTCTGACTCATGCTCTACTTTATTTTTGATTCTTGGGAAGACCTTTCTCTATACTGTGATCTTTAAAAATTTAATAATAAGTTTCCATTTGTAACCATTAATTGGTCTTTCCACAAAATTGGGTTGCTGGACAAGGCAGAGAGGGAAGAGAATATTCCTGGATCAAATGAGACTGGAGTGAGTGAAGTCCTTAGACTTGATGGGTGTCATCCAGCTCACAGACCAATCATAGGGGTGACATGGGTGCGGGGAAGCAAAGAAGAGACCATAATCTTGGGGGGGGGAGATGGTGTGAAATTAAAAATTACTCTGGTGTTATTTTTATTATTGGAACCTTCATTTATATTTGTAGTATATAGATTTATAGTAGGTTTTTGTTGGTGGTGATGGTTTGTTAGGTATTATTGTAGTCTGCTGTGGTCTGCTGAACAGGGAGAGTCATGTAAGTAGTTAGGTAGACTGAGGACAGCTGAAGATGTTCCACCCTGACCTCAATACTTCTGGTCTCCCTCAAAGTCGGCTAAGGCACTCTTAGACAGTGGGATAAGGCAGGTAAGGATGAACAATAAGCAAAAGGTGATGGGTACCAATAGCTTTGAGGACCATATAGCAAGGGGACATGACCTTCTGCTAATGTGGTAGGAGACCCTTGGCTGTGGCTGAGACTCCATGACCAAATCAACTGACCCTCTGGCATACCAACCACCCCCCTCTCTCTCTCACACACACACACACACACACATACACACACAGAGTCTACCTCCACAGAGGCATGACTTGGACATTGTGTATACCACTCTGGCTTTGGAGTGCACTGGTGCTACAGTTGCCTGGGTGAATGGCTCCATGGCCTGGTCCCCCATTCAGGTGTGGACAGCCAAGTCTGGTGCTTAGCTGAGGTCCTTCTCTTTTAACAACCAGACCGTTTTCCTTGGGTGGAGAAGTTGAGCTTCCACCATAGGCTCTGGGACTCTAAAGTTTCTATGGAGTGCTCTGTGTTTATTGGCTCTGAAGTTACCGGGACTGAAGATGATGGGGAGAGGATCCTAGACCCTCATGGCCAGTGCCACCACACTGGCGGAGGTAGACTTCCACAGGCCAGAGCTGTCACATAGCTGATTCAACTGCCACTCAGACTGTCCTTGGAGGTTACTGGCTGGAGACTTTAAGTTACAGGAAACCTTTCGGCCTCAGCTGGTTATTTATAGAGGCGTTTATAGGATTCTTCCACAACTCAAGGGAGGAAAATCCAACAAATGTCACCTCCTATTATCACAGCATGTGAGTTCTACTCTGAAAATAGAAATTGGAACCTTCTCCCATTAACCAGTCAACTGATCCAGTGGTATATTTATATTTTAGCAATACTGTTACACATTTTTTTAAAAATTCTTTTAAATTTTACCTCCTGGGAAATTTTTCCTGATTAGGCCCACCCTTGTGTGTACCCCAGGAAGCCTTTCTACCCTGAGTTAATGTTTTAGGAATGGACTTTGCGTGTGGAGTCATCTTATTCACAGCTCTTCCTTTCTTCATTATTGCTCCCCGCTCTGCAGCTTCCACAAGCACTCAAATTGAACTTGCTACATGTCAGGCATATTCTGGGCTTTCATTCTTACTGTACCCCCAAGCTGAATGTGCTGTTCTCAGTTCCATCTTAAAGACACAAGATTCTGGATAAGCTATTAATGCTGTCCCTGCATGGCTTAGTTTGTCTATTTCTTGTTATTTACTTTATGAATAATAAATCCACACCCAATCTAAGAATTAGAACAAAGGTGGCACTGACACTCACATATGTGATGATTCTCTCTTTTCTCATCACCCTGTTTCGTGACCCAAACATGCTGAATTTTGCATTATGTTCTTTTCTTTCTGGTTTTAAAAATAACCTCAACATGTGTACACCTGTAATTACAACTGTCACTACATCACTTTAGCAGGCTCTGAATGTCACTAAAAACATCATGTGGTGTTCATCTGAGAATTTGCTGTCACTCAGAACCGTGTTATTGTGTGCAGCTATAATTAACTTCACAGCTGTAATACACCCAGGCATGTACAATTCTGTATCTATTTTCCTGTTGAGAGGTATTTGGTACCTGTTGTTAATACAGTGCTACAGTGAACATTGTGTGTGTGTGTGTGTGTGTGTGTGTGTGTGTGTGTGTGTTTCTGTGTGTACATGTGTACATGTGTGAGTATATGTTTAGAGATTGGAGACAATCTCTGGTGTCACACTTAAGGAGTCCTTCATCTTGTTTATTGCGTTCTTACTGGCCTGGAACTTGCCAAGTAGGCCAGGCTTACTGGCCAGCAAGCCCCAGGGATTTTCTTTTTTCTGAGTCCCCTTTGGGATTATGAGTACACACCACCACATTGGCTTTTTAAATGTGGGTTCTAGATATTAAACTCAGGTCCTCGTGCTTGCAAGGTAAGCACCTTACCTAGACTGACCCATCTCCCTGGTGCCTGATATGGACATTTTTAAGTGTGCCTCTAAGTGCACCACACTAAGAACTTCCTTTTGTGTGTGCACTTAGAAAACTGTCAGGTTATAGAGTATGTTCTTAAAAAGGTTATGCTAAGTTGTTTCTTACACAACTTACCAGTTTCTATAAGCAATATATGAGAACTCTTTCATGTAAGTGATCCTGATTTGGATGGAGTTTAAACTTTTAACTCTTTGTCAAGAAAT
The DNA here is from genome assembly GCA_026225945.1 of Cricetomys ansorgei. NCBI lineage: Eukaryota > Metazoa > Chordata > Mammalia > Rodentia > Nesomyidae > Cricetomys > Cricetomys ansorgei. The sequence continues at coordinate 11,536,376 of JAMJFZ010000116.1, forward strand.
TGAATATAAATTGATATCCAAGTGTTGCTGACTGCTGATATATGTATGTTCCTGTGAGGCTAGACATCCATATGGCTGTGCATGGTTCTCTAAATGTCTGTCTGTCTGTCTGTCTATTTATCTATCTCTATCATCTATCTATATATCATCTATCTATAATCTATCAACTATCATCTATCTAGAATGTATCATCTATCATCTATTTATCTATATATCTCTCCCTCTGACTCTCCCCCTTTCCCCTTCTCCCCCTTTCCTCTCCCCCCACACCCCTCTCTCTAAGCTGCATACTCTTTTCTCAGCATCTTATAGGATTCTTCACATATTATTGGCAGTAAAACTTTGTCAGTTTTATGTTACACATGACATTTTTTCTACCTTCTTTGAGAATTCCTCTTATACAGAATTCTTAGCTTTAACAAAGTCAACATCACAGACCTTTTATGGTTTCTACATTTCATGCCTGTTTAACAAATCCTTCCCTGCTCCACTTCAGAAAGATATCCACCTATAGTTTTCTCCTAAGTGTTTTAAAGTTTGCTTTTGACATTTAAGTCCCTAATCCATCTGGAGTTGATTTTGGGTATGGTGTAAGGGTGGGATCCAGATTCAGTTTTTTCCAAATAGACAACCGATTTTTCCATCTCCTTTTATTGAATAATCCCTCTTTTCTCCACTGAAATGCCAGGCCACCTCTGCCCTTATTAAAGCTCCACATAGGCAAGAAGCTATTTCTAGAATATTCTACTCTGCTACTTCTTTGATCTATACCTGCTTTAGTAACCACGCAATAGTTAAAAGCAAGAGAATTTATCATTTATAAGCAGGGGAATTTGAGCATGTCACCTGACAGTTTTGTTCGATTCTCTGTACAGCACATGGTAACAATAAACTACCTTACAAGGGTGCCATAAACATTAAGGGGATCTCTGTGAAGATGTTTGTTAAGAAGCCTATGAAATTTGAGCAAATCCTCTATAATATTATTTGTTTGATAAATGTTCTCAAAGTGTGTTTTGCTTTATTTTAGAAACCTTTCAGTTGTTAGGAACACAAGCCTGAATGGACTGACTTTTAAAATAATGTTTAATGGCCCAGGTAATTTAAACATGCCCATGGTAAAACCTGTTATAGATGAAGCTTTAAAACTGCTGCTCTCTTAGACAAGGAAAAATAAAAATAAAACATTTCCCATCTTCCCTATTGGGTTCTACAGGTTTTCTTCTCTCGAGGCCTCTGATCACAATGTGCCTGTCAGCAGAGCTGTTTGGGTCCCACATCATATTCACCTGGACATAGGTTCTTCAGTGCATCCCAAGAGGCAGGAAGCATCTTCCCAAGTTGTGTGGGACGGAGTTCTCTGCCTCACAGAACTCATGCAGGACACCTGCTCAGTCTCCATCCATGCACTGGCTGGCAGGATGAGACCTAAGGGGGGGACCCACTTCCTCTGAAGTACAGGAACTGTGAGCAGAGGTACCTATTACGGACCTTAGGAATCTTCCTATTCCTAAGGAAGCAGAGAAAAAGAAGGTAGAGGGGACACTCACAGAAAGAAGTGATCACACTTTAAAGAGTTTAAACAAAAATCACGTTTATGAAGCTCACAGGTTAAGTACTTGCAGAGGAGCTTACGGTGGGCATGGTAACAGCTCTCATCAAACCCAGCCACTTCAGGAAGGAACTTCTCTAAGCTCCATTTGCACAGGACTCTCTTATAAGTGCCTCCTTGATTCTTAGATCTTGTCATGTCAAGGAAGCCAACCTCAGAAACGCCTTCATGCAGTCAATGCCTCTGCGGTTCTCTGTCCTTGCTCGTCACCCTTTGAGTTCTGATAAGGAAGATACTATTTAAAGAATATTTCCTTGTTTACCCTTCTGGCTTTAAACACTATATCCACATGTCTTCACCCAACTATTTTTTATTATTTATTCAACCATTCCCTTATGTATGCAATCCTGCACGTATTTTTCTTTGGTGGCATTGAGAATCAAAAATGAAGGTTTACATAAACTAGATAAGTGTCTTACCACTGAGCTACCCCCAAGTAGTCTCATCTCTGTTTTTATAAAATAATATGCAAGAACATAAAACTTGCACATACCACTGTGTGATGTTTTAACGCACCTGTACATGTTCAATTTTTTAAACGAGTTAAGCAGGTCTGCTCAAATTTCTATCATTTCTTCATAGTGAAAATACTCAACTCTTCTTGAATTTTAAGATACAAAATGTGTAAGTTTTACATCTGTGTTGATCTTTCAGCCTTCCCCTCTGAAGAATTTTAGCCACCTCCCCCTTCTCCACCCTGCCTCCTCTTACTCTTCCTGTAAGCTGTGCTTTGGATCTTGAAGCATCAGTATTGGTAATGTTCACATTCTCTCCTTCATCTGTATATAGGCTTTTTTTTTTCTGTCTGTACATGTTATCAGTTCTGTCCCAGGAAAACTATTCACTGTGAGTCTAAGCTTTGCACAGCTTGAACAGCGGTTCTCAACCTTCCTAATGCTGTGGTGACCCCACATAATAAAATTATTTCCACTGCTACTTCATAACTGTAATTTTGCTACTGCAATGAATCATAATGTAAATATCTGATATGCAGATGGTCTTAGGCAACCCTGTGAGAGGGCCATTCAACTCCCCCAAAGGGGTCGTGACTCACAGTCTGAGAACCACTGAGCTGGAGAGATAGCTCTCCTGCAATCCCAGTACCAAAGTAGGCCCCTACACTCCTTACTCAGAGTAAAGTGCCCCCTGCACTAAGGGTAAATAGAATCTCAGTTGTTATGTGTTTGCATTTGGACTGTTCATTTATTATTTGTCATGATCTTCTATTGCAGTCTTCAATTTTCATGGGCTTTCTAATTAGCATAGCTTTCCCTTTTTATTTTTGGCTTCCCTCTCATGTAATTCCCTTTATCCCCCTCCCTCAACAAACACCTTTCCTTGTTGTATTATTCTCCTCCTCTAATTGAAGTATTCTCTTTCGGGGTCTCCTTTATAGAGTTGTATGTGGCTCTTCGACTCTGTGTTGGGTCCACTGTTCCCAGCATCCTGCCTTCCATTCCTGCTGCTTTACCATCTTCAGTTGAAGCATGACTAAAGGCAATCTCTGGCCTTCTTCACCTGCTGGCACACGTTATAGTCTTTTTAAAATATCTATCGACTCGAAGGTTTATTTTATTTCATTTGGTTCTTGATTTGTTGTTTTGTCTTGTTAGTGGTGTTTCAATGCCAGGGCTCAAACCATGGCTTCTACATTCTTGACACAGGCTCTACCACTAAGCTACATCTCCAGTCCAACACTTGGGTGATTTTAGAAACCTGAACCTTTTAGAAACCTTGTACACCTTCTCGTGACATACCATAACTTACAGGAACATGAATCTCACCGTTAACCCTTTCCACATTTTGTGAAGATTCTTTTATCTTAAGTATTCCATAGCTTCATCAGGAGGTTTTATCGTTGATTTTAAATATATCTTGCTCAGTGATAAGAGAAGATCCTTTATTTGAATATTTTAAAGTCTCCTTGATGACATCTTAGAAAATAATGCCCTCTCTGCACTTTCCATATTCATGTTTTTCATAAAAAACATGATATGCACTACCATTCCAAAATGAATGCATACATATTTTCAAATTTCATAACTACAATTTCTATCATAGCAAATAAACTGTATATGTCGTATAAAGCAAAACAGCTCCTTTAGTTGAGTTTGTGACCAGATAAATGGGTTTTCTGATTTTGTTCTGTTCTGTTGTTGTTGTTCTTAATCCGCATATGCACATCTGAGTGCGCACACACTCACAGAATCATCGCCAGATTGACGCAAGGCGCATCTGTTACCTCTCAGACGTCAATCCACCCACCTCAAGGTATCCTAAGGAAGTTAGCCGCTTCCTTCTGTAACAAGCCTTTCTGTAGGTGGATCCACACAGTCTGTACTCTCTCATCTGTTTGGCTTCTTTCACTCAACAAGATGTCTGAGGATGTGATCCACAACATCAGCCTTCGTTATTCTTAAAACTGCTGTAGAATACTGCATATTCCACAACTTCGTTTCGAGTTCCCCTGTTTCTGGATGTGTGGGTTGTTTCCGTTTGAAGTTATTCAAAGGTGAAAATTAAGACCACTCTTGTGTGTGTGTGGTAGACACAAGGATTTCTTTTAGGTGTGTTGGAATGTGTCTGCTTAGTCACAGTGTTTAGATTTATAAGAAACTATCATTCCTCCCGCGTTGTCTGCACCACTGCTCACTCCTCGTGCGTGGGAATCCCAGTTGCCGCACAGCTTCACCAGAGTGTGTCCATCCGCCATTCTGGTGGGTGCACTTGGTATTTTGTTATGACTTTAATTTTGCATTTTTCTGATGAGTACTAATGTTGAGCACTTTTTCACATGTGTGTGGAGCTTTGGATAGCCTCTTTTAAAAGATGTTTTCTATGGCATTTTGTGTATTTGAAATTGAATTGCATATATTCCCAATTAACATTGAGAACTCATTAAATGAAAGGAGTGCTTTTTATTGCATTCTGTGGCTTTCTTTTCCCTCTCTGAAAACAAAAATTTTAGGTTTAAAGATAGCCAAGTTCTGAGTCTTTTCATTTGTGATTAATGATTATTGAAGAACTTTGGAGACCAACTGTATATGTAGTAGTAGGGTGTATGCCTAGTGTGTTAGTGGTTCCAAAAGTTTCAATCCCCAGTACTACAAAAATGAATAAATAAGATCTGAAAACAGAAAGAAATCTTTCCCAATGTTTGTTTCTGAACATATTTATTGATGATTTTTTATCCCAAGGCTTTGTTCTTTAATCTTTCATATTTAGGTTCACCATCTATAGCAAATTGATTTCTGCATAATGATACAAGCTCACTGTAGGTAGCATGGGTTTATTTTATTACATATTGGTATTCAGTTGCATCAGCATCTTTCACTGAAAAGATCACTCCCTTCAATGAATTCCATCACCAGTTTTGTGGTAAGTCTACTCACTACATACTTGTGGAACTGTCTCTGGGCTCTACTCTCTCCTCTTTTTCTGTTTGTCTAGCTCTACATCAATACCACACGTCCTTAATAATGGTCTTTATTGTGAGTCTTAAAATCTGGTGGAGAGTTGGACATAGTTATACTCCCAGCAATCCAAAGACTGCATCAGGATACTCAGGAGTTCCAAGCTAGCCTGGGTTGCATAGGAAATTAGAGGCTATCTGGGCTGCAGAGTGAGATCTATTTTTGAAGGAGGTGGAGACACAGAGGGGCTGAGGTGATGGCAAATCAGGTAAAAGTGATTGCTGCAGAAGGCTGATGATCTAAGTTCAATCCCTGGAACCTATGTGAAAAGCCCGATGCAGAGTTCTTTCTTATTCTCTGGTCCAATAATAGCAATAATAATAATAATAAACATACACTTCATTTGTGCGTGGAATACAATTTTAAATTAGATTCTTTTATTTTTATAATGATTTTGTTCTCTAAATTCTTTCCTGTATCCTCTACAAATAAGCTTTCTGTTTTCTTTTTAAAAAATAACTTGCTTTCTTATGCCCCTTTTCACAAATTTAGCAATACTTACTTATACATTCATATTTAAGAAATAACTGCTTATTGAAGAAGGATCTCTTCCGCTGTGTGGCTCTGTCACCTTCCGTCTTCCTGAACAAGTATCTCACTGCCCCCGTGACACGGCAGGAAGGACCAGCCGCCTGCTTCCCTGCAGTAGTGAAGGGGCTAAGAGTACTAGGCTGCTGCCCTTTCTATGTAAAAACACAAGGGCAAAATACTAAGGACTGAATTGTGATTCCCCTCACAACATAACACCAAAGCCTACTCGCTCTGTGCTGTATCGGGGCTTGTAAGGATGTTGAGTGAGGTCATCAGAGCAATCCCTGCTCTGAGAACTTGGGTCAACATGGAAGAATAAGATACTCTCATTCTCCCCCCCCATCTCCCTTTCCCCCTCTATCTTCCCCTCCCTTTCTCTATCTTTCTCTCTCCCTCTCTCCTCTCTCTCCCTCTCTTTCTCTGTCTCTTCTGTCTCTCTCTCCCTTTCCCTCTTCCTTCTCCCCCCTCTCTCCTCTCTCTTTCCGTCCCTTCCCCCTTCTCCCACCTCCCTCTGTCCTCTGTGAGCACATAGCAAGGATGTAGCCATCTGGGAGTCATTAACAGGGACCAAACTCCACTGAAATCTTTACCGTATACTTCCTAGCCTCCAGAGGTGTGAGACAATACAGGTATGATTTTTTTTCTTGAAAATAGAAATGGCAGTCTAGGTTGCACTGACTATTTATTTGTTAAATGCAACTCCTCTAGTCAATCCCCTTAGGTTTTATTCCTTTCTGAACATCTGAACAGATTGCTTCTGAGACATCCCCATGAAGCTGGTATAGGAGTGCCTTTACCACACACCTTCCTCCCTCAGTGTTCTCCTAACCACCCCTCATGCATATGTATGGCTGTTACCTGCTGCTCACTGACCACCTATCTGCCTTATTCACTGTATTTCTATTTTTATTTTATATAAACAAAGTAAACATGTATGTATGCATATGTAAGTATATGTGCATTATGCAATATACATGTTTGTAGTGTAAAATACATGTTTGAAGACAAGGAATATGCATAATTCATGCTTCACATAAGTGTGTATCTATGTGTTCATATGTAGCCATGCATCATTTAACAAGAGATACATTGCAAAAATGCACTATTAGGCAACTTTGTCCTTGTTTAAACACTTGTGTATACTTACACAAGCATAGATGGTACAGGATACAATATACCTAGCTATATGCCATTGTTCTTAAGACCTTGTACAGAAATAATTCACCACAGACCAATCAACAATAAATTAAAACAGTATAATCACAAGGCTCATTCAAAATGAGAGGTAGCAGGCTGTAGTGTCAGAGCATTTTTATAGAAAACTAATTTACCATTTTTAAGAAATAGAAAGGGATGGGTAGATAGCTCAGTGAGTAAAAGCATTTGCTGTGCGAGTATGATGAACTGAGTTCATATTTCCAGTAACTGTGTAAAAAGCCAGGCATGGCCACACATGTCTATAATACCAGCTTTGGAGGGCAGAGATGGGTAGATCATAAGAGCTTGGTGGGCAGCCAGCCTAGCAGAAATAGTGAGCTTCCAGTTTAGTGAGAGGCCTCTCTCAAAGCAATAAGGAAGAGAGGGACAGAGGAAGAGATGCTGAAGGCCTGTTGTGCCCTCAGTATGTATATATACCCAATGTAAACCTCTGGCCTCCACATACACAGTTCCATGTCCTGCACACAAAGGTGTTCCCACAAATATGTGAATATATATGCACATACGCATGCACATCACATGTACATTCTTACTGAGTTATGTCACTGTAGGGAGACAAGTCTATGTGGGCATGTCCTCTTTCTAGACATCTTACTTGGTTTATGTACTGAACAACCTTAGAAGATGAAGATACTGCCCCCTAAGGAAACAAGACAAGTTTGTCCAAAAAAAAAAAAAAGGAAAAAGAAGAAGAAGATGCTTCACTCCAGCCAAAGGTGGGCAGGATTTATTGGATACTCATTATGGAAGGTCAGAACTTTGTTAACTTCCGTCTCTCATCTGTGATGCTGGCTTCAGAGTACACAGCATCCTTTGGGCCACTTTGTATCTCTGAGACTCTGGAGCTTAAGGAATCATAGAGTAGTAGCCCTTTTCTCTGTGCATGTGTGATGAAGCCCTCAGTCTTTGATCCACAGGTCTTCTGTCTTCTACTATAACTCATGGAACTGTCAGAAAGGCTTGTTAAGTTGAAAACGAATAGAATTTGAGAACTACATACAGTATACAGGGTAAGTCTAAAAAAGGTCTTTAGCCAAGATTTAGCCAAATGCAAGTTGAAAACATTAATTCTTCCTGCTCAATTGTGTTTGCTGCCACTTTACTTGCTCTTGAGAGTTTATTGGCTCACACTTTTAATCCTAGGAATTGGGAAATGGAGATAGGAGAGTTAGGAGCTCATGGTCATCTCCACCTTCATGGTGAGTTCAAGGCCAGCCTGAGCTAAATGAGATCCTGTTTTAAAACTATAAAATGAGAGAAAGAGAATGAAAGAGTTAATTCGTAATGCACATACTCAAGCTTTTCCAAAAGATTTCTACAAGCATTAAAACTAAATAAATATATTCAGTCCACCATGATTAGTTGAAAATCTGACTTAAATGCTATAAAGTTAAGATCATATGGGCCATAAAAACAAAGAATCGTTTTTTGTTTTATTTTGTTTTTTAATGTACATCTTGGGCTGTGAAGACTTAAGACCCATGAAGAGAAATACTTTGGAAAATCTAAAAAGTTTTTTACTCTTTTGTGAAGCCTTGCTGTGTTTCTCTAAATCACAGGTACTTTGTTAATCTAAATGGTGATGCTTACATGGGCTTAAAATTTTGAGGCACAAGGGAGAACTCACTGGAAGCATAGGAAAAATACAAGCAGAAAGTATGTCCAAAAGTTTTAACTGAGCAATGAGAATAACATGGGGTGATATTTCTCTAAAGTTTATGTTTCTTGCATGCAGTTCTGAAACATAAAAGTATTCCACACTTAATGTGGAGTGTGGGATGCTCAGGGAGAGGCAATCAAAGGCCATTAACCTTAGATGAAAGACTTACCCAAAACAAAGTCTAAAGAATACAGTGGCCAGTTCAGGCAACAGCTAGATCCCTGTGGCATCTTACCTCCTAATGTGTGCCTGCAGTATTGACCTAAAGGCTCAAAAACAAATTCCTCAGACATCAAAGAGAGTCTGAGTTCTGTTTACTACATAGACTTTGCTAAGGGCATTTTGTGAGTACTATTCAAAAAGTGTTGAAATAAGAATGGTTTTCTGACTAACCAGCAATTAACCATAACATTAAGCTAACTCAAATGTTCTAATCCTTTCAGATTCTGTATAATTACAGTCTCTCCCAGTGTCTCGTGCTCACCTCCCTAGGATTATCATTATTATTTCTGACACTGTGTTTGTCTAGGTATTAAATCACTAAAAGATGGCCCAATGATAGAAGTAAACTAGGAAACCCAAACACCTTGCTGTACTTTAAATAACTGTAAGGTCTGACTCTGTGGGAACCTAGTAGGGGAAATCTCTTAGTGTCCTGAGCTCCTAGAGTTATGGTGGCCCAAGGGGTACATTCCCCATTACACTATCTTTCACAATTTGAATTTTCTCTAGTTCTAATTAATTTATCCAAAGTACTGGCAATATTCTAAGATATCTCTGGTCAGTCCAAAATCCTAATTTATGAGCAGAATTTTTCAGGACATAATGGAGACCAAAAGAACACAAGATCTGCCTCTGAGAACATGGCCTTCTAGAAGCAGAGACTGGCTGTAATCACAGTGAGCCATGTAGAAGCACGTGGCCAAGTCACAATGAACCCTCACACAGGATGAAATACATACAGTGGCAGAAGACACGCTATTGAAACAGAAAATAGTCAAGAATTTGAACTACAGTCATTTTTTTTTTATTCAATTACAATAAAGGCCCCAGCTTGAGACTAAAAGTGATTCAGATATGTCAAGGGACATCTGGCAAAAGGGCAGTGTCAGCCCCCAGAATTGTTTGCATGAAGACTGAGGATATTTCTGTAGGGAACTATTCCTCATAGAAAAAGGATCCAGTAATGATGAGGTTGACTCAGTCAAAGGGCTTTAGTCATGGGATTAAAAAAGATGATTTTCAACATAGCCAGGGTGAGGCTTATGCCTGGCTTCACCCACACTCATTCAGGTATCATGAGAAGTTCTAAGAACTGCAATAGTTCTGCTTTGTGGAATAGCATCTCTGCTTTGGTCTCCCCTCTAGAAGAATTGTCCAGAAAAAGAGTAGTGCCCACACAGATGTGGTATATTCAGGATGCCACCAGGTACCCAAGCCCTGGCTCTGCCCCTATAATGTCTTGCTCCTGTTTTGAGGATGGTCAACCAGGAAGACTGCCACACCTACAGGACAGCAATGGATGCAGGTTTCAGTGGTTAAATAAACTCCTACAGAAGGTTTTCATACCCAACTCAACATTAGCAGGTACCAAAAAGAATCTGCAAAACAGCAGAGTCATGAGCAAAAATGCCAAATCTGTACAGCAGGAATGCAGGGTCCTATGTAGTAGAGTGTCAACCACATCGATTCAAGAAGTTCTGTATCCAGTGTGCTAAGATACAGTCTATTTTTTGCCAAATTATAATGCAGGGCAAGATCGCCTATGAGCAAAGGCTTTCAATATAAGAGGAGGTCATGAGATACTGACCAATGAATGTTTAATGTCAGCATAACCCAGAGGGAGTTGCAGTGAGATATCAGGCAGGGAAGATGGCTCAGTGGCTAAAGCGTGTGCTACAGAAGCATAAAGATTGGTTTGGATCTCCAGACTCAAGTAAAGACATATGCAGTAGCATACACAAAGAGCAAAGCTGTGAAGTAGAAACAGGAGACCCTCAGAAACACACTGAGGCCAGCTAGTCTGACATTCACAGTGGTAACCAAGAGGCTCTCTATCCAACAAAGTACCTACATCTGAGGATGTCTTCTGATCTCTGCAAATATACACACCACACATGCATGCGCGTGCGTGCGCGCGCGCGCACACACACACACACACACAAAGAGAAAGAGAGAGAAAGAGAAAGAGAGAAAGAAAGAGAAAGAGAGAGATTTTAAAAGGAGGTATCTTGAGTTGCCTGTTTATTCAGTTAGCTCTAGGTTTAATAGAAGAAAAATTATCTTCAGATGTAACATTTTATATTAGATTTGTAATAAAGGCAAAATGGTCTCAAGTGTGTGAATGTGTGAAATACTGTCTAAATGTCCTGTGATAATATGTATTTATTCTGTAGGAACATCAGGGAATCACACAACTAGGGTAGTTCAGTGACAGAAATGAACTAAAACATAAGTCAAGTCAATGGTTCAAATAGAAGTTCAAAAGATTCAAATAGAAGACAGAAAGAAAGCCTGCCATTGGCTGGCAGTTTAAATGGCAATGGAGTCCACATCTTCTAATCTCCAGCTCTGAGCTTTGCATAAATACCCTGAGGACTCAGAAAAACCAGTTCTGAAATAAGAAGCCTGTTTGTATCTCAGAAAGTGTCAACAATTAATTTATCCGCAGCTATTCCATGCAAATAAAAATGGAGCTTGGAATTTGTCCACAAAATGTGAAAATGCTCTTTCCTTAAGTATTTCTTTTGTCATTGTTGTTGATTTCTTTTGTGTTTTGGTGGGAGTTTTTTGTATGTTCGTTTTTGTTTGTTTTGTTTTGTTTTGTTTTTGAGCCAGGATCTTATGTATTTCAGACTGGCCTTGATCTTCCTACTTGGCCAAAGATGACCTTGGACTCCTGCTTGAACTTTCTGCTTCTATGCCCAGAGTCCTGGGATGATAGGTATGCACCACTATGCCTAACACACACACACACACACACACACACACACACACACACACGTCTGTTAGTTTAGAAATGTCAGTTCTTGACTTTATTTCTAATATGACTTTTTAAAAATTAAAAGCAGAATTAGAATTGAATTCATAACAGAAATGTTTGCACAATCTCTTGTTTTTCTCTTAGGAATAGATGAAGAAAACATGGCGGGAAATGACAAAGGAAAGCATGCAAACAGAAACAGAGGCAAGGGTGAGGAAGACAATCGGGGGAGGGAGAAGAGGGGAGAGCCAGTTGAAACGTGTGGAGTCTCCACATGAGTCCAGTAGGCAGCCAGAACTCCACCAAGGGCATTCTGAACTTGAAGCACATCCATTTTAACTTGTGTGATTTACTTGACATGGGTGACAGACCAAAACTGGAACAATCGTCATTTGTCAAGCTATCGGTTTGCCCATGTCTTGACTGCCCTGTCGACTGTTTTTGTTCTTCAGCCTGACCAGCCTATGTCCTTGGCCAGTCAACACAAGACTGAGTTTGTACATGTCCACACAAGCTCTCTGTGAGTCCCAGGCTCAGGAGTGAGTCACTGTTCCTGAGAACCCAGAGCCCAACTTTCCTCTTCCTGTAAATTAGAATGGGATGGCCTGTGTTTATGGTTTAATTAAGTAGAACCACATGGCCACAACCTCTGCTCTGGGGGCTTTGTGGAGAGGTACCGCAGGGACCCTCTGTCATCTAGGCTGCAGGAACGCTGTGCCCACTGGGGAAGCAGTTGTCTGGGCTTCCTCAGTTCAGTGATTTCCCCTAGATCTGTTTCTAAAGAGGGAAAGAAAGGATAGGAGAGGGGACAAAATAAGAAATAAGGGGAGGAAAGAAAGTAGAAAGGGAGGGAGGAAGGAAAAGATGAAAGTCTGTATGTTTTGTTATAGATGTGTGTGTTCACATACACACAACCGTGTATATGACTATGGTGTGTAGAAGTCAAAAGGCAGCCCCAGCTCTTGGTCCTTGCCTTTTGCCTTACTTGAAGCAGGATCTCTCATTTTCTGGCTGTTGTATACAAGAGATTTACTGGCCTACAGAGATACAGGGACTCTCCTGTCTTTGCCTCCTATCTTGCTATAGGAAACCTACATTACAGGCACATGCTGCTGTGTCTAGATTTTATATGTGATAGAGAGAGTCAACCTCAGTCTTCACATCTGCTGGGAAAATCTTTTCCACACTGAACCACTTCCTCCAAGCTCCTTTGAGTGTGTGTATGTGTGTGTGTGTGTGTGTGTGTGTGTGTGTGTGTATGTCTGAACTAAGGATTGAATATTAGCCCTATGGATGCTAGGTAAATGCACTGAGCTACATTCTAGCAAGATGCAAGTATTGTGAGAGCTTTTCATGTGATGCTGACATCATTTCCAACAAAATCTATGGAATTCTCTTTTATTTTTGTCCTGGGGAAGGGCTATTCTGGGAAGTGTTGCTGATTCACTAACCCTGTGATCATTTACTATATGCAATAATTAACCTGGGGATTTGCTTATGGATGGCTTCCTTTATCTTACAAACTCATCTCCCTCTACAACTCTTCTGGATTCTTTGAGCCCAGCACAGATGGCACTGTGTTCAGGGCACCCTCCTCTATTTCTTCCACCCACATGAAAACCCACACCCACTGAATTCATCTCTTCCTCCCCTGCATCCCTAGCACCCAGCCTTAGCATTCTCTTCATGTAGATGGCAGTTATACTTGCAACAGCTCCCTAATGATATAAATTGTCAGCTAGCATCTGATTTATTTTCTAAATTATTGTTAAAAATAATATGAGTACCTGAATGACTGTATATGCACCATGTGTATGTAGTTGCCTATGGTGGCCAGAAGAGGGCATCAGATCCCCTGGAACTGGAATTACAGGCAGTTGTGAGTCATTAATGTGGGTATTGGGAATCGAACTCAAGTCCTCTGCAAGAGCAGTAAGTGCTCATAACTGCTGAGCCACCCCTTTAACCTCCATCATCTGATTTCTAACTGTTTACTAAATATAAAATTAAACTGAAAGGCAGAAAGATAACAGGGGAAGCTGGAGAAGAGAGAAAGGATAGGGGAAAGTTTCTAGTAACTGAGAATAACACAGAAAAGACAAGATGATTTGGCATTATCATGGAGGGTGATAGGATGTGCTAGTGGGAAAACAGAGTGGAGGTAAAACAGAACCACAGGGATGAAGACAGGACAGGAAGTTGTCAAAGATCAGGGATGTTTAGCAAAGTAATTATGGTAATGCCAACCAAACCTTTGGTGGAATCACTTCCTTATTGCATTAGGTTAGGGAATATAATCACACACACACACAAAGTCTTCCTTGTCCCAAGCTTCCATATTTCCCTGGTATCTGGGTAGATTTGCCTCCATTCTCTGGCAGAACTTGAGATCAGTTTACCTGAGCTCCCGCTCAAGAGCCTAACTCTCTGGCTCTGCTTCTTCTTTGAAATGTGAATAAGACATACTTGCTCTTCAGTTTAAAAAACATACTCAGCATAGATCTGTGCCCTTCTTTTCATCTGGATCTTATGAAACAACCTATCCATACATAGTAAGGAAGGATCCTGGAAGGAATGGGCTTAACACTCAGTCTGCCTTCATGATCAAGCTATCAGATTCCTTATGGAAAAGGAAGAAGGATGTTGGGTCCTCATTATTACAGGCAGAGAAGTAAGTGGTGCTGTCTGGAAATACCTGTTGACAGAGAAAAAGCAACAACAGGCCAATCCCTAGGGGAGGGATAGAGGAATGGCTAAGAGCATCCCAGCACATGATACTTGAGGGTTCGCAGGAGGCTGAAGTCTCAAGCTAAGGGGCCAGCCTGCTTAGTACCACTTCAACAGTCTCTGGTCCAGCTTCATTGCCTCGCCCCAGGCTACCCTCAGTTGTTTCGCATGTGCACAAAGAGCTGCCCTAGGATAGAAGGGAACAGGAGAAACCCAGATTCTATTACTTGGGGGTGGCAGAGTATTTCAAACTGTTCTTTATATATCATCTTATTTAACCCTAACAACAGTAACCAGGAAAGAGATAAACTGATTGGACTAACTGCTCCAATACCACTCAGTTAAAGAAACCTGGAGCTATGAATCCTGGGGAGCATCTTAGTTCACACAGTTGGTATCCTTTCTGCCTCCAGAGGAAGCACTGGCATCTCCACCATTTTCTTGCTCCTCTTAGGTCACCCAGGATAGTCAGTTAGATGAGTAGGGAGACTCTGAGAGCACACTGAAGGCCTGACAGACTCTTGTGACCTGGGCCGACCTGGAGAATGAGCCACAGGCATGCTTTCATTTCACTGGAAAAATTTGTTCCAAGTTCTAAACAACTGATTTACATACAACGCTTGAGTCCATAGCGCGTCTGAAACCGAGGACTGCCTGTACTAAACTCCCAGCTTCTAAGGATAGAACGATGGTCCCTTTTATTTTTCCTGCTCTGCTTTTGGAAACTACCAACGAGGGTGCCAATTAGCACCAGATGGGACAGGGACTGTGTGATGTGGAACTCCAACCGCTGGGAACTGGAGCACATCCACTAATGTATTAAGCAACCGAAGAGCCCGCGGTTGGGCAGCCTAAGAGCAACGCTCAGCTAACTTCTGATCTGCGCAGAGCAGCTGATGCACAGAATCTTCCCCTTGTCCATTCATAGTGAGTAGGTCCCGGGGGGGGGGGGGGGGAGTTGATCTCTGTGACCCTCGAACCCATAGGCCTTGTTTACATATTGCCTTTTGCTTGAACAAATCTTTATGGAGTAATAATTAAGTTGAGGTATGCACATTTATTTGTCTTGAAGCACTATTTTTTTAATTTTTTAATTAAACTATAATTATATCATTTCCCCTCTTCTAACCTCTCCCATGTACACCCCTGCCACACACACACATACTTCCCTCTCAAATTCATGGGCTCTTTTTCTTTAATTGCTTTGTTATTGTGTATTCTTAAATATATCGATATAACCTGTCTAGTTTGTTTGGTGTTACTTGTATGTATATGATTTCAAGGTTGACTGCTGAACAATGGATAACCAATCAGGGGCCTCAACCCCAGGGAAGATTATTTCCCCTGCTCTCAGCATTCCCTAGATGCCTATAATTCTTTGTGTAGGGGTTGGGCCCTGCAAGATCTCTCCCTTCCACATCAGCTTGTCTCCTGGTGTCATCTTTCTTCAGGTCTTGTTTATGCAGCCATGTTACTGAGGTATGGTGGGGGAAGCTTCCCTGTCGTTCCTAGGAGACACAATCTCACAGCAGATTTCCTGGTCCACTAGCTCTTATAATCTTTCCATCCCCCTCTCTTCCACGGTGTTCTCTGAGCCCTATGTGCAGGGTTTTTACTCAGCTATCTTGCCATTTCTGGAGAGCTTGACTTTTGAAACCGTAATTCTGTCTGAATACACAAATCAAGCATAGAACTGAAACTTCAGACAGACCAACTCAGGCTTAACTGGCTTGCAATCACTGAAAACACAAGGAAGCAATACAGATTGCTCTTGATATTATCCAGCAGTTCATGTTTTCCTCATTCGATACCAGTGTGCCTTCAACGTGTATACCTAGCTGAAAACTGTTACCTGCTATTCCCAGCAGGGACTTAAGTCACCTTAAAGACAGCTAACCAGAACACAAACTGGACACAGCCTTCCCTTCTTCTTGGCTTTAGACAAGCTTGCATCCAACAGAACTGACTTAAGGTTTCATCCATAAAATTAGGGGGTTGGATTCCAATAGTACTTCCCAACATCTTTTAAAATTTATAACAGAACATATGAAAAATTGTACTTTGAGAACTCACTGTTTGGAAGATCTAAAATAAGGGATAGCTAAGGACTGCCTGTGGGGTCTGTGACTACTTCAGAGCACGAATTTACTGGGATTTGGCACTGGTATGAGTGACCGAGTACTGTGGTTCAGAGCCTAGCTTTAGACTATGGACCGATCCCCAAGTAGAACTGCCTTGGTTAACAGGATTAAGAAGGCACCCAGTTCTGGGGTGAACAACTGCTCCAAGTTGACCTAGACTGAGAAGACTTCCATGGCTTGAACTCTCAGTTAATTGTCTGCCTACTATCTATCAAAATCCTCTGTTAGTTTATTTTATTAGTGATGTAGGCACTGGAGAATAGCCCGTGCTCCATCAATACCCATCATGCATGCTCCTGTAAGTCGTCCTAATTAAACTCATGGGGGGGGTCACCAAAAATAGACATATAAGTAGAGGGGGTAGAGCTTGGAAGAGGAGAAGCGCAAGAAAGGATGATGGGTGAATATGATCAATATTTATTGTGTGTATGTATGAAAACGCCATGATGAGGTCCATCATTATATAGTTAATAGATGACAAAGTCAAAAATTCTCAAATCTCCTATTAAGGAAATGAACAAAAGGGAGATGCAGTCCACACATCCACAGGTCTCCACAGTTTGCCATCTTCCTTGGCCATCCGCACTAGAGACAGCACCCTAGGCATGTGTTATAAGAGTTCGAGTCATCTATGGTTTACAACTCAGAAGTCTGGAGACTTTTCTTGTGAAATGACTTCCTCTGTACAGTTGTTTTTGCCAGTTCCAAGGGGAAACAGTGGGCTGAAGTCAAGTGGCATGACCGGATGACGAGAGCTGAACCACTGATTCGTGCGAAGGTTTGCTGACAACAGCCAGACTCATGACAATAGCTGCTCCGACATGACTGTCTCTTGCCTGGGAAGCTCATAAACATGCCCTCTAGGCTATACTTGGTTTCAGCAGCTGCTGATCCTTTAATTTAATTATAAGCTACAAGCGAGCTTCTTAAAGCAGCAGCGTGTGTACGGAACAGTGTCCAGAGGACACTCTGTTCAGAAATTTTTAGATAGTCAGCACTGTTGGAATTATATGTCCTAATAAGAGACTGGTGTGGGAGACGTGAGAGTCACCACCCGCCCAAAGTTAAACCAAAATTGTTTTTGAGGTTTAAAAATATTCACATGACAGCTTTCTATGTTTGGCTAGGGCAAACTAAACTTGCATGCCCAGAAAATAATTTCTTCTATCTGTCAAACTAGCACAAAAAAGATGCCACAGGAACCAATAGATGGTACAGCCCTGGCTTCTCTCGGGCAGAGCTACTGTTCCATTGTTAACATTTATCGTGTGCCTACCGTGTGCACAAAATCAGTTTGGGCACAGAGGGATGAGAAATAAGTGAGGAAAAAACGTGTGCCCTTGTGTCACACTCTAACTACGTCTAGAGGGAAAGGCCATCTAAGAGAGCCACTGTCAGACACAGAATAAGATGAACACAGAAGTCTGAAATGCTCTGTTACTCGTAGCAATTTACCAAACCTGCGGAAGGCCCTGAGCTTGACTGCCAGCAATTTGAAGAAAAAGAAAAAAGGAAAATCCTAACTCCCGACTCCCTTTATACTCAAATAGGAAGAGCTGCCCTGCTTTGTTAGAAAAATACAAAGGATAGAAGAAGGAAAGAGAAGGGAAAGCTCATGTGTTCCTTCTGCTCCGCTGTTGTCAGGAACAGCATTTTCCTCCAAGTCAAGACCAGTTACAAGTGGCCAGCCGCTATGCTTCCTGTCTAATTCCCACTGCACTAGAAGAAGCCAGGATCCAGAACACATTCCAAGGTGTGACACAGAAGCTCCCGTTCTTAGATATCTGAGTGATAAGTTGATTTTAAGTAATAAGTCACATCTCTAACGAGCCACTTTTTAAGACTTCATAACTACGTCCTTGTACAGGATGAGTCAAATCCTTACGACTCCAATTCTGTCATATTCCTTTTGTTTTTTGTTTTTTTTTAATCAAGAAGAAAACTAGCATGATATCCAGCAAACTGGCCTCATTCTCTCACTCCCTTCTGGGAGGTTCTCTAAATGTTCACAATGGACGGTGCTACACAGCCTCAGCAGTAGTTTTAATAAATGGACTCAGTGTTATTGAGAGACGGAGAGAGGAGAGGAAAGAAAGAGGAGGGAAAGAGAAAGAGAAAGGAACATGAGCATGCGCTTCAAGTTGAGAGAGAAAGGGGGTTAGGGAAGGAACTGGATGGGAAGAAATGGGATGTAGACTGAACCCAAACACACTCTATGTGTGTAAATATTAAATAAGATATTTAATTAAAAACTAAGTAATCAATTAATTAACAAAACAAGTGTGTGCCAAAAGTGACCTGCCTTCACCAATTATTTACACAAGAGCATCGAACCCCCTCTATATACCCAGTACTCCATAGGCCATGAAACTACAGTATGGGGGGAACAAAATCTTCCCAGTCATGAGGCTCACAGTCTTCTGTGAGGAAAGAAAGAAAAGATATAATAAGAAATGTGACTATAAAACATTCAGGGAAAAGTGATTAGATGGGAGGTGCTGAGTGCAAAAATAAAAAATAAAAATAAAAAAACCCCCACTGACACAGAATGATCACTGGTAACTGAAAATGCGATACAGAACAAAGAACTGGAAGGGATGAAGGAGAGAGGCGAAGGATACTGCGGAAGCACTACCACAGGGGAAGACTCAGAGGCTGGCACCCGGGGCACTGGCAGAGACAAGCAGGTGCACTGGCTCACCATGTTATCTCAGGTGTGCAGAGAGACTAGAGTACAACCTCATTGCAGTGTTTGGAAACTTGAGCAAATAAAACATGTGCTTCAGCTCCCTCTGGGTGATGTCCAGAAAAGCAGTACGCCGAGTGAGGAGTGATCTCTCTGCACAGGTAGCGTTAGAAAGGTTCAAACCACAGCAATGTCAGTCCGGAAGCACGGCCACTGTTAAACGTGGTAATTTTCGTTTTCCATTGCGATGGGCTGAATATAGCCAGAGATGTTTGCTTTTGTGGGGGGAGAAGTAAATGTTGAAATACATTCTATAAACATTGTGTAAGTTATGGCATAAAGTTACATTTTATAGGCAATTTTATTGGCCTTATATTCATTGGCCAAAAATCTCAGGTGCTGAGGTGGGTGGAAAAATAAGCTACTGTCTGTAGAATTTTTCAATAAAACAGTCAAAAAAGAAGCTGATGTTAAAGAAAAATTGACATTGAAAACTAATATTATTTTAGAGACTATTTTTTTACGTTATATTTATGCACATGAGACTACTTTGCAACTTTATTCCTCTCAAAGGGTTTCAATGTTTTCCAAAGGGTGAGTTTGGTCTTTACAGTTGGATTTAAATGAAGATTGAAAAAAAAGTTATTTTAAATAGCAGTGACTTCTAATTAGTTTTTAATCAGCTCTTTATTCGACATTTTGCTTATCTGCAAGGAAAACCTCAAAATAGACATTAACTGTGACAGGAAGTGACTCTTGGCTTCACCAGCTAAAGGTGGACCTTCCGGTTTCAAAGGGGTCTGTGGAGAAAATGGGCATAGTTATTTCTTTCTAAAACATACTAGAAGAATAAAACCCAACCATGAAATGAGCCCACTAGCCTGAATGACAATTTCTGAGAGCTGACATTTGATCACTGATCTCACCTATCAAAATAAACCTAGTATTAGTTGGTCTGTTTTTCTTTCATTATTTTTTGAGGCTGGGAAATCTAAGGCAATACCTACAGCTTCAAGTTTTTTCCACCAAGAATGAGCTAGTTTTCTCTACTCGTTTTTGTTACGCTGAAGCAGAATTCGACTTTTACTTTTTATGTTACTTGGGGTTTTGTGAGACAGTGTGTGGTGTGTATGCTTCTGTGCGGGTGTGCATTCATGTGTATGCACACTTGTGAGGAAGCCAGAGGGCACTATCGGGTGTCTTTCTCAATCACGTCTTCATCTTGATTTTTGAGACAGAGTCTGTCTCACGGATTCAGCAATACTGCCTAGCCAGTGAACTCCTGGAATCCTCCTGCTTCTGTCTTTCTGGTGCTGGGATTCCATGCATATGGTACATACCACCACCATACCTGGCTTTTTACATGCTGCTAGGGATCTGAGCTCTGGGCCTTATGCTTGTGAAACGAGTACCTTATAGACTGAGCCATCTTCCCAATCCCCTAGATTTATACAAGCACTGATTCATACATATGTAATCCAATGGTAAATAGATTTTAATCTTTGTAGCCTACTTAGCTTGAAATCGCTCACATGGCTCCTTGTCCCATAATAGAGTCAGTTTAAGACTCTAGAGTTACTGATCAATCTTCTCAGGCTTCCTCTTCCCTGAAATTTGCTCATCTGAGTCCTGTGTTCTGAAAGCTTCCCTGTGCAAAGGCTCATTTGCAGTCATGACAAAACATTGCTTTTGAGATAGTCATCACCAGGACTTCTGTGAGATAATTGTCTCAGTAGCATCTCAGTATAGACAAAGGGTTATAAATCCAAGCTCACATTAATAACTAGCACTCCCATTTACTTAGACTGAATAACTATAGGCTAACACACCTTCAGGATGGTCTCTGAGGACTAGAGAAACTAAACCTGTCAGGGATTTGCTTAATTGACTCTTAAACACAAAGGTGTCATAGCAGAAGATACTAGTCTTGCTCCAATTCAATACCAATTCCATCCTTAGAAAAAAACTACAGCTAACTAAACTACAGGAATACTGCAGTGTAGATTTCTACATCTATCTACATCTACATCAAAAATGTGTGAGAGGTATGTGTGTGTGTGTGTGTGTGTGTGTGTGTGTGATATAGAACTATACATATATCATACATAAATTTACATATATAATCCATGCATTTATATATGCCATATATATGGCTCACATTGACACATCTATTATTAATATTACTTAAAATCAACTGTCTCATATTTTGGATCATTCTTCTTTCTTGGAGGCAGATTCTCATACATGTCAAGCTGGCTTTGAATTTGCAATGTAGCTGAAGATGACCTTGAATTTGAAGTTTTCCCCACCCTGCCTCCACTTCCCAAGTTCTGAGATTACAGCTATATGCTCTATCCCATCATGCTGGGTCACTGTGGTGGTGAGGATCAGTCTGAGGCTTCATGCAGGGAAGGCAACTGCTCTACCAACTGCACTGCATCCTCAGCCCTAATACATTCTTATATGAGTTCTGAATCCTCTGGATTGCATTAAGAAGATGAATGAGGAGGATGAAGGATTCTAAGACTTTTGTATCATCCACATGGAGAGATAAGATGTTTCTTCTCATACAGAAAAAGACACAGACAACAACCCTGAGGAGTTTGTGGGGGGCTATGAGTTCCTATTGGGAAAACATGTATCAAGGAGAAATGCAAGGCTTAGACTATGTCTTAGACCCCAAGTCGTGCCCTTGACCAATTGGAAAGATGCTGTAGAGGATTCAGGCATAACATCAAAGACCAGAGTGCCAGGATGTCGGGAGCCAAACTGCACCATAGAAAATGGTGGCCCGCAGTGAATGGAGCATGGCTGAGGAGAACACAGAATACCCAGGGTCTACTGTTGATACACAAACAACTAAAGGGGCTGAGACTCTCGCCTGACTTTCTAAACATGCTACAGGAGGAAGCCTCTTCTGAGGATATGTGGATTCCTAGGTCACACTTGGCATCTGGAATTATATGCTCACAATCCAGGATCCATTTGCCATTACACTATAAGCTACAGGGAGAATTCTTTTTGACTCTACTTTCTTAGCTTAGCTATAAATCTGGCATGTGGCAGGCAGCTCACGTCGACACATGAAAGCTTGGTCAAATTTCAGAAGTCACATTATGTCAGTTGTCAAACACAGTCACTACTAAACAATAAAGATTTTAAACTTAAAAAAAATGCACAGTATTCAACATACTAATGAATTTTCTTTTAAAAATATTTTATATATATTCAATATTTTCACATTTCATATATTATATTTTATATTTTTGCACGTAAGTGTATTGCCTGCATGTATGTAAGTGCACCATTTATGTGCCTGGTGCCAGCAGAGGCAAGAGAAGGCATCCTCTTCATTGGAGTTGTAGATAGCTGTGAGCTGTCAATGTGTATTCTAGAAATAAAACTCAGGTCCTCTGAAAGAGTACCCAGTGCTCTTAACCATGGAGCCATCTCTAGAGCCCTGATAATGCCCTTTAAAATCCCAACATGGTCCCCTTATCATTTGATTGGAACCTGTACTCTTGCTGTGATGTACCTGAAATAGCAGCATCATGGACACTCAGTATAATGGGAACATCAAGGAACACTGTGGATGCTGAGAGGATCTGGACACACTGTGTATTGTGGGAACATCATAAACTCTCTGTGTACAATGGTCACTTCGTGGACATACTCTGTGCATCCTTTCTCCCAGCTTTGCCTGTAGTCACATCACACTATCATTTTGAAATCTGCTAGGGAGTATGTATACCATGAAAATATACAAATACTACAATTCACAGTTTGCTTTTCTTTGTTGGTGGTCTAAACCAATGCTGTGCCTCAACAGTTCTCTTGTTGTGGTGACCCCCAACTGTAAAATTATTTTTGTTGCTACTTCATAACTAATTTTGCTACTGTTATGAATTGCAATGTAAATATCTGAGATGCAGATGGTCTTAGGTGACTCTTGTGAAAGGGTCATTTGACCCCCAAAGGGGTCACCACGAAAAGTTGAGAACCCCTGGTCTAGACCTCAGTTCTTAATCAGTTGTAAATTTGGCTTTTACATACCCAGCGTGTGACAATGTCTGGAAACTTATTTGGCTGTTCCACCTGTGGCATATGACTGGAGGCTAGTGGGTAGAGACTGTAGATGCTGCCAAATATTCTCTAACTCACAGGACAACCTCCCACATTAAAGAGCTACTCATGCCCAGATGACAACAGCACCAAGGTTGACTAACATGACTGTGAGAACTAATAAAAATGATGTGGAAAATGTTAGTAATGTATATTAACCTTGACTTGTGTGTCTGTGCCTGTTATATTGGTCTGTGTGTGCCCTCTTCTCCCTTGTTGTCACAGACAACTCCAGCTGGTCATCTTCCTGTAGAGTTCTCCAGGCAAAGGCAGACTGAACCAGCTTTCTCTTCTCAAAAATCCCTAGCCTTGAAAGAAGCCATGGCAAGTTCCCTTTATCACAGTTATCCCAAACTAAAATCACTAAACTAAAATATTGTCCAAAATATGATCCATGATTCTGCAGGCTGCTCTGGAGACCGTTCTGTGATGGGAAGAGCAGCAGCAATGCTACTGTCTGTGACCTTCCATCAGTGGTATCCCTTACCTATAAATCTCTGTATCCTATTATCTAGCCTAGGATAGCTTCATGGAATATGGGTGTTGAAACTATCTGTATTATCCATGGTAGGTACCAGAAGGTTATGTTCTGAAAGCGTGTTCTTATATCACATTGCTCTCAGCTTTGGGGCTTTAACCGAGATTCTCAATAGTAGGGAAGCTTCTAGGTCATGTCCTATTACAAACACTCAGAGTCAGACTCTAAGATCTGGACAAAGGGAAGGGCAGCCTTGTTTAAATGAAAACATATGACATTCAGTGTGTATGTGTGTACTAGTTACTTGTCTGTTGCTGTGATAAAATGCCTGGGGACAAAAGCAATTTATATAGAGTTTATTTTAGCTTACACTTCCAGAGAGGATACAGTCCATTGTGTGGGTAAGAAATGGCCATAGGACTATGAGACTGGAAGATCACATCTCATCTGCACACAGGAAACACATACAGAGAAAGAGAAGTGGCGCCAGGCTATAAAAGCTCAAAGCCCTCTAGCAAGCCTGTACCTCTTAAAGGTTCTATAACTTTCCCAAACAGCACAAATGACTGAAGACCATTTAAGTGCTCAAATACACAAGACTATGAGGGGCATTTCTCATTCAGATCACCACCATGTGAAACTACGATGGAACACAACCAGACAGAACGGGTCAATCTGAAAGTGGTCCATGTGACTCAAATCAGTCAAGGCTCTAAAAGTCTCCTAGAATTTGGACAGAAGGTTTCTGGGCAGATAGAAGACCCATAGGTAGAAGGCAACTAGATTTTTTTAGCTCGGGGCAGGGGGCACTGATGGGATAATTTGGGTCAAGAGATTCAGTGGTGAAAACAGGCTAGTAATTCATCTACTGAGTAAGGACTTCACTTGTGGGCCTAACTTGGGTGGTGTATCTCATGGGGCTTCCTTCACTTGGTTTCTCCCATGGGTTACCATGAAGCCCCAGCAACCTCATGTCCTGCCTCAGTCTGAACAGGGGTGACCAACACCAGGCACAGTTAGTTTTGCTTGTTTTGTTTTGTTTTTGAGGAAGCAAAATAAATGGTCATTTGCACAAACTGTGTTAAAAGCCAAGAAAATCTAACAATCCAAAGTGTAGATAATGGAATGATTAGATGTGAAGTATCCACATTCAAAACACAGGAAGCACTTGGAGTCAACAATCTGAGGAAACAGAACCAGAGCTAAACAAGAAAAGATGTTCCTCCCCCTTGTCTCCAAAACACTAAGCAGCTCATCTTGTGCTCCCATGAGACATTGCCATGAAGCAGCCTTTGGTGACTGTTGATTTGAGACAGAATTGTTTGAGGTACAAAATCTGGAGCCTCTCACTTGCTAAAGCAGCAAGCAATGGAAGGTTGCTTCTCTGAAATTCATTTTTATTATCTTTAATCATATGCTTATAGGAGATTTGGGAATGTGAGTGCAGGTGCTCATGGAGACCAGAAGAGGGCACTGCATCCCTAGACCTGGAGTTACAGGTGGTTGAAATATTTCTGACATAGGTGCTGGGAACCAAACCCGGGTCCTCTGCAAGAGCAGTACAAACTTTTAACTAAATAACAATCTCTCCAGCTACATCACGATTTGCTTTTCATGCCCATTTTACATACTTGTATTTAAAAAAATTGTTCAGGAGCTGAAAAGATAGCTACACTGGGTAAGAGTACTTGCTGTACAAGTACGAGGATCTGAGTTCAAAACCCACATCAAAAGCTAGGAGTGGTTACATTTGCCTGCAACCCCAACATAGAAGTATGACACAGAAACTGAAGACTCACTAGAGCTGGCAGGACACCTGGCATGCTCCTCTGCCCTCCACATGTGCACACAGAGGCACATGCACCTGCACACATTCATACAAATACACCACTCGCATACACACACACATCCTTTCTCATACACAGACATACGAATACACACATGTATACATTCATGTACATAGACACACACATACATAAATATGTGTATTATTTCTTTCTCTCTCTCTCTCTCCCTCTCTCTAAGAACATTCTCCACTTTAGGGATATTTAATATAAGTGGCTTTAAGATCTAAGCTTTGGAACTTAAAAGGTACTACATACCCATATATTATAAACCAAAATATTGTCCAAACTTTTTACTCATGGTAGAATGTGCTGTACTCATAGCCATTATTTTTTGTTATGATGACCGATAGGGAAGCACAAAGTATATAAATATCTTTGTACAGAGCTAGTGTGCAATTTTTGCCTATTTTCTTATAAATACTTTCATTTGCTTTCCTCTGCTGGTATAAGAAAACTAGATCAATGTGTGGATGTTAGAAGTCATATTTAAAATTTCTATAAAATAAGTCTTTGTTAGAGTTATTCAAATGTGTAAGGATACTGAATATTATTCAGCCTTAAAAAGGAACTATTCGTACAGGTTACAAAATATATGAACTGCTGAGCAAAAGATGCCATGTACCAAAAATGAGGTGTTGTGTTGTCTCAGCCATAGTAAATATCCACAACAAACAAAGGTCACAGTGACCACTGCAATTAGTTGTTGTCAGGGAGCAGCAGCAGAAGGTGTTGTGGAATAAACTGCTTAATGGATAAAAGGTAATATTTTAAAGTGATGGACATATTGTGAAACTAGATAGTGGTGGTGGACCAGCACTATGACTGCACCCCATATCTCTGAACTGTTTGCTTTAAAGTGGTTAATTTGGGGAAAAAAAGAAGTTGGAGTTGAGGGATTCAGGAAGAGAGGGGGGAGAGGGAGAATATGAATGAATATGGATGAATGAGAATTAGTTCTGATGGATTTCTGAGCTTCCCATCATGGAAGCTGCTTTGTCCAGCATAGGAACCAGTCTCCTCATCCTGCTCACTGGAGACACAGTGACCAGCATGCCAAAGACTGGGCTAGATCAACTCAGAGCTTCTCCTAGCTCGAGATCGTGGTCATTGGTGTCAGTTTGGCATGGGTTTCTGGAGCTCTTAGATTCTTAAGAAAGAGTTTTCTGTGAGCCACAGATGTCTTCATGATCTTTCCAGATAGATTCCACCCCTCTGGGCTCATCTCCTTCATGCTATAAGTGTGCAGTCTTCTTTCAGACTCTCCACACCAGGATTCCTCTTTTCTCTGGACATTTTTACTTACTCAATTGTTCTTCCATATTGATCTTATTAACTCCCACTTATCTTGCCAGCCTCAGAGAAAAGATCTCTCGTTGTGGTGAGAAGAGGATCAGATGTAATGGTACCAAGATAGAGAAGAGAATAAAGAGGTTACCACAGAGGCATGACAGGTAAGACCTGATTACCTCATACTTAAGACTTATCAATTGAATTGCAGAAAACTTGAATTATAGAAAAGGGAGATTTTCTTTGGCTTGATACAAATGTTTTATAATCTGAAGTAGTCTATATACAAATCATCGAGGTTCATGGTGTTCAGCACTCGTATGCCTTTTCCTCTTAATACTACATATTGCTTAACATGTAGTATTGAATTTTCTATGCTATACCTTTCCTACCCTGGTGCCTTCTACATATCTGCCATGCTTTATAAATACCTGTATATTGAATGGACAAATAAATGAATGAGTGAATGAATACGGTTTACTCTTTGGTTTTTGTTCTGAATAGTTTTATGCCAACTTGGCATAAGCCAGAGTCATCTGAGAGGGGCGTATGGCAATTAAGAAAATGCTTTCATAAGATCGGGTTGTAGACAAGCCCGTAGGGCATTTTCTTAATTAGTGATCTAGGGGGAGGGTACAGCCCACTGTAGGTGGTGCCATCCCTGGGCTGGTGGACCTGGTTCTATAAGAAAGCAAGCTGAGCAAGCCATGAGGAGCAAGCCAATGAGCAGCACCCCTCCATGACCTCTGCATCAGCTCCTGCCTCCAGGTCCTGCTCTGCTTGAGTTCCTGTCCTGACTTCCTTCAATGATGTACTTTGTAATGATGTGGAAGTGTGAGCCAAATAAACTCTTTCCCCCTCCCAACTTGCTTTCAGTTATGGCATTTCATCACAGCAATAGGAAACCCTAACTAAGAGGTTTCCACATATATTAGTGACCCTCTAACTTGTAGGGTCCTTGTACCTTTCTTTATATGTTTCAAACCCCTTAGTCAACCACAAACCTCAGAACATTTTGAGGGGTAACTGAATGAGGAGTGAGTAATGGCAGGTGGAATTCAGAGATCACTCAAGTCACCCTCCATGAGGATAATGAATCCAAACATAAGTCTAGGGATTGGGGATGTGTCTCAGTTAACAGAGTACGCAGGAATGCATGACATTCCAAATTCAATACCCTACACATAAAGCCAAGTGCATGTCTGTTATGGTATTTGCCTTCAATCTTGGCATTCAGGAGGATTGAAAGTTCAAGGTTATCTTTAGCTACTTAGCAAGAAGGAGACCAGGTCAGGGTACAGGAGACCCTGTCTCAAGACAACAAATGCAAAAACATGTACCTACCCATTACCTACTGAGGAAGGCAAGAGCCATTGAGCCTGGATGCAGACTGGGGGTGCTTATTGCTCTGACATGCTTACCACACCTTGACAGCTGGGGGAAGGGGAAGATGTTAAATGACACAGATTTGTGCCACCACAGGGACACTCCCTGGTTTGAATCCACAGTTTCCATCATCAACAGTTCCTTCCTTCCCAGTACAGCAAATAGAACCCCTGATCATGACCCTGACCCTGACAATGGGTGATTAGAGGAGAAGGCAGTTAGGCTTCAGAGTATGTCTCTACCTTTCTTTCACACCATCTTCCCCACACATCCCCCAGAGAGAGACAGCAGCTATTGCACCCACACTAGTGTCCTCATAAATCCACAGGGTGTCATGGGAGGACCTCAGGAGTGAGAGTCAGGAATCCATGGCCTCTAATTCCTAAGATCTTTTAACGATTCTGTGAAGACTTGCTGGGATAAAGTCTAGGTTTACCATGATTAAACACCTATACAATTTTCTGGGAATTAATAAACCATTCTTTTTCCATCACTTTAGGAAATAACCGTTGTGGGAAGACGTTAAACAGAAATTTCAACAAAGGAAAAAGGGAAGGAAGGAAGGGGAAAAGAGAGGAAGGAAGGCAGGCAGGCAGGCAGGCTGTGGTATCTGATTCAGCCTCATCCTTTTGAATCCTGGAATTTGCTCAGAACATGCAAACTTCATACACATGGCTTGTGTATTGCATTAAATATTTTCTGACAGGTTTGAATTGTAGTGATTCAGTAGGCCACTTTCATCTTCTATAAGGCACCCCATTGACCTAGAAGACTCATGTTTTAAAACAGCTGTGACTATGTAAGGGTGGCATTGTGATATCTGAATTAAACTATCAAGAGCAAAGTTTAACGGCTGGTGAGTGGAGACAACCAACCCCAAACCCAATGCATGTCAACAGCGTGGAGAAAAGAAGTATGCTTATTCACTTCTGTGGAAGTTGCTCTAAATACAGGAATCAGTATCTTTCTCAGATGAAGGAGCTAGATAGTCTTTTAAGTTTGTTTTGATGGTGCATACTTCAAAACCTTGATGTCAAGGTCCAGGCTGCTGTACTTCCCTAAGCCACAGAGAAATCCCCTTTCCTTTTGCTCTTCCATCAAACTGAGTGACAGGAGGTTCCCTCTGCCTCATCAGCCCTGATCTTAGGGTTCCAAAGCCACTGTTGGCCTCTGAAGATGCCAGCCTGACACTCAAGGATGTGTAACAGTCACTTAAGAAATATACACTAAAATGAAGAGGAAAAACTTAAGTTAAAAGGGCATCAAAGGCAGGAGAGAGCATTCTGTGTCCAGGCAGAAAATGATAAAGCGCCCTGACTGTAAAGTGCTTGAGGGAATTGAAGTACACTATTATTATGAAGCCATAATGAACGCCTGGCTCGAGTGCCATTCTGCCTGTGAGTACAGTTTCTCAGAGGGAGACTGGATTCACAGGGAAGATGATGATTTGTTTGGGATTTTTGCCCCCAAAGTGTAAGAATAGCTTAGGCATTAGGTATTCCTAATTTGTTAGAACTTGTGAGCAACTGGCAAAGTTGGCAAGTGTAAAGAGGCTGGGACTGCATTCGAGTCTAATAAAAAACCCTAATAAAAGTTTTAAACTAGTTCACACATCTGCAATCTAAAGAGGGTGGGGGGGTATTACCTAATTTGTGCAATGGCTACAACAGCTACACCCTACCCTGCTGGATGCTTGCTGGAGTATGAGAGTGGGGAGCAGTATGGGCACAACCTCCCCCCAGACAGCAGTTACTGCTCTGCAGAGAACCTGCTCATGAACCTCGAGGGGACTGGATTAAAGGAGTTACAGCCAATTCTCTTGGGTCTCCATAATTTGCACTTGTAAGCATTCATGGAGAGGGTCTGGGGCAGGCTTCTTCAATTGTCCAGATATCTTTACCAGGAGACAAAAAAAGAAAAAAAATACTATGTCTGGTGTTTGAATATCCCTGTGCAAAAATAATCAAGTCTAGTCCCAGGGCCCCAGTAGAGGTTCAAAGACCCTACTCCTCCTAGTGCCAGGACTGGGGGGATTTCACTAGAGTAGAGGAGAAAACAGGGAGCCAGTGGAGGGGAGGTGGGAAGTCCATGATTTCCTTCCATAGTTTAAAATAATACATGGAGAACCTTGGGAAAATATATAAGATAGAATTTTAATAAAATATTTAAAGCTTTATAAATTGTTGATATTACATGCAAAAAGATACACTTGTCCCACTCTAAAGTATTACAACGTGTTTGCATGGTGAGCTGACATTCAAATGTGTTTAATTAGGTGATGGCTAAGCCTACTCCAGCACAGTGCATAAAGCTGTCCAGCCGAAGGCCTTAGCATTGGCTCTGTCCCAAGAGAGGGTGCTAGGGGTACTTCCCAGCTAACAGTAGCAGCCTTCAAGGCCAGTGCCCACCAGGAGGACATAGATCAAGTCAGCTCTTACAGGCTGGTCATACATTTATATTAAAAAGGAGAAAATCTACCTTCTGGGATTTTTCCAGAGCTTCTAATGGTCTCCCTTCTCTCAGCTCATCAAGCTTAAAATGGTTTCCTTTGTTAGCTTTCAGCCCACCTTTGCCTTCCAGACTAAGGAGATTTGAAAGCCCTCTCCCTAGGTTATGGTCTATACAAAGGACTTTTCAGTTCACTATATTTTCCTGAAAGAAAATTGCTGTCTCATAAAAGCAACCCCAACATACACAAAAGCAAAGGGAGCAGCGGGCAGCAGACAAAATTCCTGCAAAATTCCTCCTTCAATACCCTCACTCACTCAGGAGAAACGTAAGCTATTCTGAGCCTAGCAATTTAGCATCAGGTGAGTCCGAGGTCCAGACAACTAGGAAACTCACACACCTTACTCCAACAAGGAGGCTCATTACAATTGATTTATTATCCTGGAATTGAAAGTGCAGGCGAGGCCTTTGCATTTAGACATGTACTTCAAGGAGACAGGGACAAGCTTTGCCTTTGGAAGTGACCATTCACCTCCTCCCATTCCCTGGCCATTGTTCCCAAAATGGAGATGCAGTATTAATCTTCAGCCCATTGGTGGGCAACCAGCAATAGTTTGTGATATCCACTTTAAAACCTGGGTTCTGTAGTTACCATTGCTCTCTGTTAAGAGTTGGGACAACTAGAGTCATATGCATTTGAGCTCTGAAGTTGGTTCCAGGGAATTTCCTGAAATCACAGAACATTCTTTCTTTGTTGACCTAAATTTCTTTCTGTTCTAACTTGTCTCAGGGCACCAGAGATATCAGCTTTGGGTAGTCTAGAAGAACTCTCACTGAAATCCAGGAGTTCACCACTGAATTCTATCTGGGATATCTATACATTTGGATTAAGACAGTTCCAGAAAGGTATGGAGAAACCATACTGTGTTAAATAATGTCCCCATAGAATGGGGCAGTGTGGGTTCAATGAAGAATATTCCCATGGCTAGTAGAAGGGCTAATGTGTGGATCTAGTCTGTCTGGTTCTAGAATGAACATTGCTATCAGCAGCATATCATGATTTCTTCCCTTCTAGTAAAACATAGCAGACCCAGAATTGCTGACTTTATGTTTCAAAAAGGGGGTACATTTTTCAGTGAAAGAGTACCCTAGTGTTCCCTAACTGCAAAATGGAGCAATAGCTCATTTCTCTCCAGCCAGAGTAGTTAAAAGGATTCATGTGAGCCTGGGCACATGGTGGACACATGTGATGCTAGACACACGGTGTTATATGCAGGTTCTTCCAGAAAGACTTCCATCAGTATACAAGTGAGAGTTGACCAAAAGAAAGAATTGGCACCAAAGAACTATGAGATGAAGAAAATTAATCCTGAGGCTCTGACAGCTGTGGGAGTTGACTGATCCAGAACATTTTGGGAAGAAATTGCAAGATATCCAAAGACACTGCCTTCCATGGCAGAAGACATTTCATTGTCGAGCTCTTAAGAGTGTTTGGAAGTTCAGAATCGGACTACTCTGTGCTGGCGGAATTTCCAGCCAAATAAAACTTTGCCTGTGGCTTGTTACCATTGATTTTCAGTGGTAATAATCACTCAGAAAAATAAAACAATCTTTATAAAGATATTCAATCTCCTAGATATTTTCAGTCAAGTGTCCTTGGGATGTAACACTTCTCACATCTCCTCTTGAGAGGAACCCACACACCCTTTCAAATGTTCCGTAGCCGTGGGATGCAGAGGCAACATACCCATGCTGATTTATAATGCAGGCTTGAGCTCCAGTCCCACCACTCCAGCCTGCAGACTCTCAAAGCTGGCTCTGACCCAGGAATACCAAGGGATCGACACAAATGCCTTGATAAAGAGTGAGACAAAGTCTCGGTCCTCCTGAGGGATTGGTTACAAGGTCGGACCTACTCACACATGTGGGTGGTGTTAATCTCTATGTCTGCCTTTAACCTGTGACACGATTAACAATTAACTAGTGCCACTTGGTTCAGCTTCTCCCTGGAAACCAGCTACAGTACAGTGAGGGGAGCTAGGGAAAGTGAGTCCATGGCAAAGATATTTCACCATACCTTTAAAATGGTCATATAGGTGCCACGACACACATTCACTCACCATCTCACCATCGTGGTGATGTTAAAATTCAGCATTTTACAAAGAGAGCTTCTCCATTTTCAGAGCAAATTCTTTTATTTATTTATTTTTCTTATTTCCCCTTCAGGTGTATCTAATGAGACATGACCATCTCCTTGACTGTCCTGAACATCTTTGATTTTTTTTATAGTACCATTTTGTAAATAAGTGAAGTGACCCCTCCTGACCACTGTTTGACAAATAAACCTGTTTTTGTGAAGTGTGAAAAACGTGTCTAAATCTGTCTCTGGGAAGGACGGTGGATCTGCTAGACTTTGGCTTTTCCCTTCTTCCCTCTTCCTGGCATTTCCGGGCAAGGCTTGGCCTAAGCAGGTGTAAGCACAGAATGCTGAAGGACGGCCTTCTGTTGACTCACGTTGCTCTTCTACCCTCCTGCCAGTCAACAGAGAGCCCCAGGACAGTATTCTAGACCACTGCCATGGCACTGTACTAAGAGGAAGTCTAGATTTCTAACCGCTAGTGCAGAGAGGCAGGTGTGCTAAGGAGCTTGCAATGCTCAGCATAGTCTATACTAAAGAGAACTATTTCACCATACTACAGATTAAAAAAAGAAAACCATGATCCTCATAATCATAATAACAATAATAATGAATTACAGCTAATCAATGAATTCGGCCCTAATTCTTTTAGATACAAATTAAAAACTGTATATGCAAATTAAGACTGAAGATTTTTGATGCAATTTTCCAAAAGTGTAATGACTGCACCTTGTCATAACAAAAACATTTTCTCAAAGTTTGGGAGAATGGTCTCACCAACAAAAACCTAAGTTCTAGGACACTAACCTCTGGTCCTTTTGATAAGTGGACATGTTTCTTTAGATCTAATTTTAAAATATCAAAGATGAAGGCAGCTGATGACAAAATCGGTTATTTGCAATCGACTTTTATAGATTTGCCTGTGAAAAGATCTCAACAATAAAGAATATTTTACACAGAGATATCCTAACCAAGTTGTCAAAGTCATGTCACGCTTCCAAGAACTCTTGTCCCTGGAATGTTTACAGTTATTAAAAAAAAAAAAAAAAAAGAATAGAACTTACCAAGTGGTACAAATGGTTGCAAAATATCCTAAGCTATGCAATATTGGAGAAAGGTTCAACTTGATAACTGTGAAAAAGAATTTACTAGAAAGGTAACGGAAAGGAAGCAGGTAAAATAGATTTTCGGCTTTCCACTGAGCAATGTCATGGTTTCAGAAAGCCGCTGAGAAGGCAACGCCAAGGCAAATGGTGTGGACCATATACCACTTAATGAGCTGCGGCAAGCAAACTGTTATGAGGAGTCCATGAAAGCATCCTGAATAGTATGGAGGCTTATGGCCCACATATAAAAGATCTTCAAAAAAAGAAGAAGCCTAAAGGAATCAGTATTTCCAAAAGCACTGACGAACTCTTAAAAATTACTAGGCATAAAATAATCTCATTTATGCTATCAGCTTTGTTCATAAGATAATGAAAACAGTTAAAATTTGCCTGAAATTGTACAACTAGCACAACTAGCTGGAAGCCCTTTTCTCCAGTATGGTGTGGCTTGTTACACTGTGCAACAGGGGCATTGTTTGGTGTCTTGGCAGTGGAGGGGACCAAGGTGCTTCAGCAGTTACTTCTTTTTTCCATCAGTAACTTGAAGGTAAGAAGCTTAGTAACACTGCCCAAGTCAATAAATCTATTTTTAAGTTAGTGGTGTTTTAAAAGTTATTACACTTTTATTTATTCTGTGTAGTGTGTGTATGTGTAGGGGCATATGCATGCCACAGTACGTGTGTGGAAGTCAAGCAACAACTCCTGGGAGCCAGTTCTCTCTCCTTCTACTATATGGATCCCAGGAATCAAACTCAGGTGCTTACATTTGACATGAAGAGCCTCTATCCACTGAGCCATCTCATTGGTCATCTTAAAATTAGTGAAACTGAGACTAACCTTTTGACAGATGTACTATTTGATTTTTTTTATTGTAGGGGGAATTTCAAACATAAAAACTTCATTTACACATTCTCATCCGATCTCTGTTCATTTAGTATTGCTCATCTGCACACGTCTTTAGGTCTGACCACTTGAGACTGGAGCTCATAGCTGAAGGAAACAGATTCTCCCTCTCCTGGAGCCCACTGATTCCCTATAGATCTTCATCTAGGGGTGGAGATGTGTGCAATTTCCTCCATCTCTGTAGGCATGTCAGCTGGTGTTGACATTGTGCAACCTTGTTTAGGCAGCCATACTGTTGAGATTTCACGGGTGCAGCTTCTTAAGGACTCTGGGACCCACACGGTGGAAGGAGTGAACTGACTCCTGCAAGTTGTCATTTGACATTTATGTCCACATAAATGCTACACAAGCACATGCCCACATTCATTCGTACACTATGCAAAATCAATTACAATGAAACATAGATATTTTTAAACCATGGGATTCTTAGTAACCTGTGGAAGTCTATCCAACGTAGTGAATGCTCTTTTCTTCTAAATAGGAACCCTCTCTGAGAAACTGCTTAGAAATATTATGCCTACTAGTTGGCACTACTACAGAATTATTTCACTTAATCACTGGCAAATTAATAACACATTTAATACCAAAAGCAAAATGGTGGATGCTGAGGGACCTGTTTTTCAGAAATATTTGTTAAGTTTAATGAGGTGATCCTTGAGATGTAAGAAACTCTCATGGTGATTGTCAAGAAGTATGGAGGAGTTTAAAATTAAGGTTTCACTAAGCATTTACCGCCTTCTTTTTCTTCTTCCTTCTCCTCCTCCTCCTCTCCTTTTCCTTCCCCTTCCTCTTCCTCCTCCTCTTTTCTTTCTCCTCTTCTCTCCTCCTCCTTTTCTCCTTTTCCCCTTTTCCCTTTTTCTCCTTTTCTCCTTCTCCTTCTTTTCTCCTTCCTAACTTTTGGATATGGCTCAGTATGAGATGGAGGTACTCTTGTCTGCTGTTACCAAAGATATGATGTCAAGAATTCTGAGTAATGTCCCCTCGTGATTGAGTATAAATGGGGTACTACAGCCAATATTTACATACGTTTGTCAGGGAGGAAGAATAGGGACCAAAACACTTAAACACTGTGAATATGGTATGAATTTAAAGTCATCTCTTTAGAAAGCGACTGGATGGCACAAGAGTACCCAACTACCCATGGAGTGGGAAAGAGTCTCACTGTGAGTCACCGATTCTGCCAAGGAAGGTCACTGTAAAAATGTCATGAGAAAGCTGGGCGGTGGTGGTGCAAACCTTTAATCCCAGCAATCCAGAGGCAGAGACTGGATGCATTCAGGGTGAATGGCCCTAGACATTTGATTTTTCTCAAAATTGTTGTCAGTCATTTTCAGGAATTTTATTTGAAAATGTCTCTTTGTAATTTTCTCTTCCTGTCCTATTTAACTAGGGTCTTATACTTGTGCTTCTGTAGTTTTCATCATTAGGAAAATCTTTAAGTGTTATGCTTTCCTTTGTTTTTTTCTATTTTTCCCTTCTCACTTCCTCCCAGTATACATACTGGTTAATTTACAATTTTTATTGGGTTTTTCATGTTATCACAGGGGTTACTGAGAAACTGCATTTTCTTCCTCTCCCCATCTTTCTGTACTTCTCTTTAAATGGATGATGTCATGTGTTGAAGTTCACTGATATTTTCTCCTGAGATGTCTGTTTTTGGAAGCTCATCCAATGGAATTTTCCTTTCACAGTTTGTGTTTCTCATGTCTAGAAATTCCATTTGATCTTATTTTAGCTTGCCTTCCTCTCTTGTGTTTACTTTAATGTTCTCACTAATGCCAATATCTCTGTCATTTCCGGGTCTCTTTCTATCCATTATCTCTTCCCTCTTGGGTTATAGGTGAATTTTCTGCTTCTTTTCCTATCAAGAATACAGGTGTTTTTATAAAAAGTATGTGCCTGTGTGGAGGTATGTGTATTCACTGGGGTACCCATGAAGGCCACCAGAGACACCAGATCCCCTGAAGCTGTATTTCCAGGCAACTGTGAACCACCCAACATGGGTGCTGGGAACCTAACCTGGGTCCTCTCTAAAAGTAGTAATGGCTCTTAACCACTGAGGCATCTCTCCAGCCCCTACTTCCTTGACCTTGATGCCTTCCTTTAAAGAAAGCAGTTGCTATCACCATTGTTCCAGCAACTTGTGAGCTAATGACTTGTCACCAACTTGACTCGTTTGACTCTTAGTAGGAAGCCTGATCAGGTCAAGCCTGGATTTGATTCAGCGCCACCCACAAGGCTCATCTTTGCAGAGGTTTCCACTCAGTGCTACAGAGGTGCTGAACTCAATCGCTTCTCAGGGTTATCCACACCCAGCAGTTGTGCAGTGTCCCAGGCACTCGTGCTTTCTGAAATTGATTGTTTTTCCTGCTACATGGAGCTCCATTCCACAGGCTGTGTGACGGAGATCCGTGGGCACTCCTCTCCTTTCCCCGCCTTCCCCGGTTCTGTGCCCTGCAGACTCTAGCCCCTTCAGGCTCCACAGCTCTGTGCTCCGTCTCTTTGGACACACATAGTGTCACAATGGCTGTCCCTGCAGGCAATGGGGTTCCAGGACATGGCTCCAGACTGAAAACTCAAGACATCACAGCACACCTCACTGATTTTCTTCCTCACAGGAATATAGCCCGGTGCTGGCTCTTGTCCAAAATCTGAAGCCATTTGCTTCATTCATCAGGCTCAGATACACGCTAACCACAGGCAAGTTCTTCCAATACTAGCTAATCAGTCATGACTAGAAATCCAAATTGCCTGCTAACTTTAATTTTTCTCTCGTATTGCCATGGAAGCATATCATAAAAGTTTTCTACAGCCTCCCATACATATTACTTCTTTTTTTTCTAATCCACCCTCTGCTTCATACCACCTGACAAAATATTTGCCCTTCAAAGTCTCAAACCAGAAACTGAAAGGATTTCCCAACAAGAGGCAGAGTTTTTAAGTAGAAGATATGTTTTCTGTGCTTCCGTCCTTACTGGGCCCTATGTCTCCTACCCCAATTATTTTGACCCTCCACTTCTGACTTTGATGCTTGTCATCCACTGGACTGTCACTGGTTCTCGTTTCCTTCACTTTGTTGGTCTGCAGGTCTGATATAGTGTGTTATCTAGACTTCCATTTGTTACTTTTCTCTTTTTTCCTGTTTTATATGCAAATGAGCCTTGGTTGTCAAAATCTATCCAAACACTTCTCTTTACCCAGTGCCACTTGCAGCGTTGCTGTTCCGTTTTTGTTAAGGGCATCTTAATGACTTTATTCACCGTGACCGAAATATCAGATATAAACCTTTTCCTTTCTTCTTCCTGAGAACGCGCCATGGAGATCACAGTTTTGAATTTACGTATGCACCATGAAGGATGCTGGGCACCTCAGGTATCACTCGCCTCTATAATGTAATGCCTCAGCCTTCTAAACTAAGCACCTGTTGCATACTGTGGTTATAACTCTTTCCAGTTAAGGTACAACAGCAAAAGATAGAACTTTAAATACCTGGATTTCTTTTACCTTCTTTACAATTTAATTACACAGAAGACTAAGCTTTAGTGTAGATCTACCTTCCATCAGAGTGTGGTTTCTTTCTTTTTTTATGGTGATTATTTTTGTTTTAAAATTTCACTTCTTGTTGCTTAAGAATTTCATATAATGAGTCTTGATTCAATCAACCCTCACTCCCTCCCCTCGATTCTTCCCCTATCCCTTTGTTTCTTCTCTTAATCACACTGAATCCATTAAAGCTGCCTGTGTATCCACGGGTGTAAGATCATCTGTTAGGAAATGGGGAACCTCTTGGGGCCACATCCCTAAAGAAAACTGACTCTCCCTCCCCAGAAGCCATCAATTGCCAATAGCCTCTCAGCTACAGGAGTAACTCCATGAGCCTGCTGAGGTTTTGTGGGGCTTGATCTTATGCAGGTCTCAAGGCACACACTTTTAGCTGCTGTGAATTCATGTGTGCAACGGCCCTGTCATGCCATACAACTTACAAATTGTCATCTCCAAAGAACTGTCTTTTAAAAATAAAAGAACAGTGAAGGGTGAATGTTGTATTTGAAAACTGACAAATTCACAGAAGAGAACTCTTGAGGATTCATGAACGCAGGGCTCATGTCTGTCCTCTTTGGGATGCCACTGTTCCGAGGACAGCTGCTGACAGATAGAAAAGAGGGTGGCCAATGCACGTGTGCTGAATTAGCTTAGGTAGGTTTGCGAGAGATTAAGAAAGAGCAGTAAGTGAAGAGTGACTTACTAACAGCATAAATGGGTGACTGCAGGAGTCTGAAAGGGGGAAATATTAGAAGTGACCCTACCAAGCCCCTCATAGAAATGGCCTTCCTACTAAAATCATGGCAAACGTAGAAGCCCATGACAAGGCATCCCATAGCAAGGGAAGGAACAAGAGAGACAAAGGGAGAGTCACACGTGTGCTGGAAGGAGGATGAAGAATTAAGTTGTCTTCATCTCAGCTGTTAGGTTCAGGGAGAGATGAGGCTTGAAAGCTCGGGCTGGTCTGGCCCAGAAGCAACTCAGTCATATACAGGTTCATGTCTGACCCCAACACAGAGCTCTCGGGAAGATTAATCAAGCTCCTCTATGTAAGAACATGATGTCACGGACAGAATCTAACCTGCAGGACATTCTCCATACCAAATGCCCACCAAATATGTGAACCACAGGACACCGTCCTTTGGAACCCAGCAAACCTCAGACTTACATTATTATTTTTATTATTATTATTATTATTATTATTATTATTATTATTATTATTAACATTATTATTTTAAATATCCTGTCTCGGCAATGGGGAGATAAAGTAAAATGAGTTGGTATCTACATCATATACAAATTTGAATAAAGACCTAGATATAGGATTTGAAACAAAAGAATGACCCAATGGAATAATAAGTAAGGGTTGTTCAGGAGAAACAAATGTCTTCTTCTTTATAAAATCTTTGAACAGAAGCCTGGACACAAGGTGCTGGCATATGGTTATAGCTGATTATGTCCTCAAAAAGCCTCCTAACAGAAGAAAAGACTCAATGACTTCCCTTATGCAAAGAAGAGATCCTAAAGGTCACAATTGGCTCCAACGGGTGGAAATAGTGAGTTCTATTGCTGATCTTCAAGTTTTTATAATTTTTTTTCCTCCTTAACAGGGACGCTGTGGGTTTTTTTTTTTCATTTGATTGAGATCGTTAATTCCATAGCTTTGCAGCTACCTGTATATAGTAAAAGAACTGTTACAGATAACTTTTGCAAACCTCCCTGGAAGGCATAGATCCATCTGTTTCTTAAGGATTACATCTATAGCAACAGCCAATGAAACTGATTTACTTCAAGATCTGGGCAACAAGAACACGTTCCTTTCCAACCCAAGATGACATACTGAAGCTGGAGGGTGGTTTGGAATTTGCAGTGGTCAGAGGAGATGGAGAACCTTGTAATTTTGTGGTGTACAGCATTAGGCTCTCAGCGGCCACCACAGAAGTCCATTATGGACTTCAGAATCCTCATTCCTTCCGCTTCTACCCTATAAAATAATGACCAGTTCATGCCCAGAGAGTAAAATGGCCATTGCTTGAAACAACTCTAGTGTTCCTCTTAGTGGAGTTATTTGTTTAAGCCTCCTTCCAAAATGTTCCATCAGTCAGAATTCCAGGTAGTGCTTAGAATGGTCAAAGTTGCCATGCTTTCCTCTCTGACCATTTTGACTGGGCCCCTGGCTCTCTCCCCAAGTAGGGTGTGGTTCTTATTTTCACTCTTTTCGTGTATGCCCTCTCCTTTCAGTTGATTTCTCCTGCTTTAGTGACAATCTTCCTAACAGAGGGTTAGCAGAGTTCACGGAGCTTTATCTTTCTCTCCTCTAAAACTACATGTGTAAAAATTGAAACCCCAACTGGAAATAAAGCAGCATCCTGTGGATGGATGGGGCAAGTAAAATTGACTTTGGCCACTAAACTATAAATTCTAATCAATCTCATTCCAGTGACCTTGTTAGTGTGGAGGTAATTGTGAGCTGTGAGATCAGGGTTATTTTAGAAGTATAATACGAACGTGATGGACAATGAAGGAATGTCTTCTGACATTTTGTAATAACCTTCCCTGTCCTGTTTGAAAGACGTGGTGAAGAGGACTGAATTTATTAATGTCAAGTCAAAGAAGGGAATATGATCTAAAAGTCTGTACTGTTAAAAAGAATCATAAGGTTGAACCTCCAAAAAGCATAATTGCTTCCATGAATCAAATTTGTTGCGTTTTATTGTTTGAGGGGTTTTGTTTGTTGTTTTTCTTCTCAGACAGAGAATTGCCAATTAGTTCAGAATGGCCTCAAACTTGTGATCCTCCTGCCTCAGCCTCCTGAGTGCTGGGATTGTAAGTGTATCCATCAGGTCCTACCGGAATCAAGATTTTATCAGGATTTTATACCACAAAAATACAGGTCACAAAGATCATGTTTATTGAACACTGTATGTGTGAGCTAAGCACTTTCCATGTAGTTTTTCTTTTCTCTCTTAATTGTAGTCGTCTTTTTATTCCACACCCCTGTTCAACCTTTATACATAATGGTTTTGTTATATTATGAATACTGATCATATCTCAACACATATCTCAATGGAACATTCTCTTTTTAAAAGTTAGGATGGCATTTGGCTTCAGGCATCATTAACTTTAACTCAAATGAGTTAAATAAATTCAGGGTTCATTATCTGATAAAAGAAGAGGTATAATTACTAACATGGACTCAGTAGCTGAGTGATGTCATCCTGTCCATTCACCATTGTAGCAGGAAGGAGTGTCATCTCAAAAGTATATGATGGTTATTAGAGAAACATCACTAGAGTAAATGTTCACATCAGGAAAGAGCCAGAAGAATCTGTTCCTTCTCATCAGGAAACAGAATCCCAGTAACATTCTTGGATGCTACCATCCTGATCTCTGCCATGTGGTTACACCTAGACACAAGGAATATTGCAAAACAGGTAATAATTTGGCAGTTTTTAAAAGCGGAAGTAAGGTAAGAGAGAAGAGATAGGCATGGGGCAATGACTTAACAGCACCTGCCCACAGTAGATATTCACAAAGACAGTGTCAGTCAGCTCTGGCTGCTATAACAAAAATACCATATGGGTTAAACAACAGAAATACAGTTGCCATGGCTCTTAAGACTGAGAGGTTTAAGACCAAAGTTGGTTCTTGCCAAATCTCCATTTTCTGGTCTGTAGATGGACAAATGTTATATCCTCAGATGACAGTTCCTTCCTCTTTCCTGTGGACATTAAATTCATCATGAGGCCCCCACTCTGAGACTTCACCACATCTAGAGGTACCACCTGCAAATACTGTGGCACTGGGGACAGGGCTCTGACCTATGTATCTGAAGGAGACAGAGATGGTATCTGCTCAGTGCAGAGGGCATTCTGTGAGCAGAGCAGAAAAGCTCTGACCAAATGATAATAGCATTCTTGGAAAGCATTATTTTTTTCAAATACAGATTTTTATGGGAAGAAAAGAAATAACTTTCATTTGTCAGACTTTAGTAGGAAGTGTCTCTCACAAAGGTATGACTGGGGCATACAGAAAGTCAGGTACACACAGCTCATATCTGGGTCTCTTGTGAAGTATGGAGGAAATGAAGAATTCACCCAGACTCATAAAAATAACTACAGAGTACTCCACGGAGCATGTGGTAAAAGAGAGAAGCCAAAGTGTGCTGTCTTCAGTACGGGAAGATAGTACTTTCCCCCTGGGGAAAACATTTGCTAAAGTAAAGAAATAGGTGTCTATTTTATAGGGTAGAAAGAATCCTCTCATGACTGCATCTCACACAGTAAAGCTTCAGATACTGTGGTAACCATACATAATAGAGAAAAACTGCCCAGCGTGGTGGTATAAACACCAAGAAGTTCTGGATGAATTCGAATGGCGCTGAAGCCATGAAGCACTTTTGG
The DNA here is from genome assembly GCA_026225945.1 of Cricetomys ansorgei. NCBI lineage: Eukaryota > Metazoa > Chordata > Mammalia > Rodentia > Nesomyidae > Cricetomys > Cricetomys ansorgei. The sequence continues at coordinate 11,579,067 of JAMJFZ010000116.1, forward strand.
AATGAGGTCTGATGTGCTGGCACTCTGCATGCTCACGTGAATGTGGGTGTTCTTGATGGCTTGTGTTTACACACCACCGTTGAGAACCTTGGGGATTTGTTTTCCTCTCTTAATCATGTCATCAGTTTGAGGTTCTGGTGTGGTGGGGGACTAAGAGCTGCTTGGCATGTTAAAGAAACACATAACATTTTAATTGTGCTTGGAGACGGAGAGACTCAATGAGAGAGACTAATTAAGAAACATAAATAAGCTGGAGTTCTGTTTTACCTCACGTCCTATCATTATGGCTCGGAACAAACTGCTGAACTTCATAACGAGTCAAAGAAGCAGCCAAAGACACTTATTTAGGGGTAAGATTAATGGCTGCGTGGAACATACAAAGTGAAGGATTGCAGCAACTCTGATATTAGAATTATTTTTCTGTGTTCTGTAGTCATCATGAAAAACATGAATTATTTATGGGGCATATGGCACGTGCTCTGGCCACGGTCCCTAGACACATGACAGACATACTGTAAGCATGTATAGGTATGTGCACTTGTGCTTGTGGGTACACGTGTGCACGGGGACACACAAGCCAAGTATGTGTGACTGCGTGTGGAGGTCACAGGACAAGCTCAAACTGTTGCTCTCAGGTGTTGTCCACCCTTTGTTTTTTGAGGCAGGGTTTCTCACTAGCCACGTAAGCTAGACTGGCTGGACAGTGATCTCTAGAGACCACCTGTGTCTATCTGTCCTGGGGCAAGGATGCAAGTCATTATGCCTGGCTTTTTATCCTCCACAGACTGTGGAAAGTAAGTTTAGATTGTCATCTGTTTGAACAGCAAGCACTTCATTGAGCCATCTCCTCAGTCCACAGGATGGACATTTTAAAATACATACTTCTTACACAAGAGGTCTGAGGTGGGAACTGGTATTTTTTGCATATGGGAGAAAAATAAGGCTTAGGGAGTTCAAGTGGCATGCCCAAGCTTATTCCTTCTTCCCCTAGTGCCTAACAGATACTAGCAGCCATTTAGAGGCAGGGCTTGTTTTGAAGTGTTAGATATAAGAAACCCAAAGCCACTGTATTAGCCACCATATAAGCCAATATTTCTATCTACTATCAAAGATCGTAGAATGCTCTGATTTCTACACAGAACTATCTTGAAAACAAACAACATGAATATGTGTGACAGATAGCATTCAAATGCACACTGGAAACTGTCCTTCTACTGGATGTATGCATCAGCACAGCCAACAGTGCTAAGTAGGAATGTTTGTTTCTGTAATAGTACTTATGCCGACTGCCCACCTGTGTCCTGGTGGCAAACAGATACTGCCAAACCCAAGCAGTGACTTTTTCAACTTTGCAAGTTCAGTGAGTCTCAGAGTTATTCAGTTCTGGCTATGTTGTGTGAAATTCATCACAAGTGGCACAGAAATGAATGAGCATTGCCGAGTCTCAATACAGTTTTATTTACAAAACAGAAGGTGTGAACTTCAACCATGGCCCAAGCTTTGCCTACTCTGATATTTAAGAGTTGAAATGATATGAGTTTGTTGTGGATACTTTAGACTGCTAAGAAAGTAAGAAGTACACACAGCTGATAAGCATTTGTACATTACTGACCTTACAACATTTTCACATCAAAAGGTAGTTTAAAAAAAAAAAAAAGATCTAGAGAGATGGCTCAGCAGTTGAGAGCACTTACTGAGCAATTGTGAGGACGGGCCTTCAGCTTCCAGCACCCATGTAACAAGTCAGGTATCTAGCACATGCCTGTAACCCAGCTCTAAAAAGGACAGAGGCAGGAGGCAGAGGCAGAGGCAGGGGGAAAGCTTGCTGGCTTTCAGTCCAATGGGGAAAGTATAAGCCCCAAGTTTTGGATGAGAACCTGTCTCAAAGGAACGGGTAGAGAATAATAGGAAAGGACACCAGTCACACCTCTTCTGGCCACTCCATGCACAGGTGGATGTACCCTCATACACAAGTGTGCTCATGTGTATGTGTGTGCACATGTGCGCACACACACACACACACACACACGCACACACGCACATACACACATACACACACCAAAGTAAATAATACCTTTGGCAAAAAAAAAACACTGACTAGGTTTGGCACAGAGGCATACATGTACTGTGCTGTATTCATCTGTCCTACACGCATGTGCCAGAATTAGGAATCTGAGACTCTCATCATGCTACATTCTAAATCATTTATCTCCTCCAAAATGTGGAGCAGTCATTGAATTGGTAAACAAGACTTTCATAAGCATGAGTAAAACATATTAAATATTTGGTGGCCAGGGGTTTTCTATCAGGACTTTGTGGCAGTTAATAAATCAACAGAAACCACTTACTGAAACATGTTCATGGGTCCAGTGGAGTTCTAAGTAAATACCAGGTTTAAGAATGAAAAGTCAGTTATATTTTCAACGTAATCTAACTTTCAAAGAAGTGTAAAAGATGCTTAAGTGTTAATATTTTATGTTTCCCTGCTCTCAGCAGTAAATGTAACCCATTAGAAAGAATGCTAAGCCCTAGCCGTTAGCGCTGGCATGGGACCAAGGAAACACTGAGCCTTCACAGAAGGGGGTTAATTGCTACACGAAGAGGTAATTTATTAAGGAACACTGCAGCCCTCTATGTTTCCCCATGTGAGGCTGTGCGGAGAAGTAGTATGTGAATATTACATTAGATAATCAAGGCCTTTTCTAGGGTAGACTTCAGAGCCAGCTAATCTAAACAAAAAGGGGAGGTGGCGAGCAGGCAAAAAATTCCAACACCATTTTTCTCCATGGCTCTCATAAAGCTCCACTTGGTGCCCTCCAGTCTGTTGGCCCTACCACCAGGAAAGTTTGCTATGCCATAAACTTCTTGGTGGCTGAAGAGAATGTCTCATATAACAATCAGGTTGAGAGTTAGCATCTGCTGTTCTTTCTTTTACCCAGATTTGGTGCTTCAGAGTCCCGAGTGTCAAACTTCATGCTCGCCACTCATCAGATGATGACATTTTCAAACCCCTATCACACTGAACTACACTTCCTTTTCCATCAAGTTCAAATCGATATCCTGTACCTTAAACTTGAGTGCATAGAAAGTCCTGGCTCCACACATCCCAAGCCTAGCGCCTACCCCTTGGCACCATTTGCTTCTGTGGCCAGTGACTACTTGTTCTTTCCTGAGATTGTAATTTTGTACAGAGTTCAAGAAGCCAACAACATGGTGGGACATTGCTCAATTTAAAGTATTTGGCTGGGTCCAAACCCTATCACCACAAAAACTGAGTGTGGTGGAACATACCTATGCGCTTGGGAGGTAGAAGAAAATGGGTCAGGAGTTCAGGATCATCCCAGGCTTCTTAGCAAATTCAGGAATAACAAGGGCTTTTACCTGTCTCATAAAGAAGTCGAGTCCCAGAACAAGCCCAAGATCTGGGGAACATTTTCTCTAAGGAGATGATGGTTTTCCTATACAGATAAATTCTGGACAGTCCTCAGAAGGCTAGAAAAGGTAAATTTGTCCTCTATCAAATGCTTACACCCCCTTTTCTCAATAAATTGTCATTGGGTAAAACTCTCTTCATAAGAAAAACAGTAGTTTTTCCATTATTTTGATGCTTTCCAACATTGTCTACTGTGAAGCCTCATCCTTCAGCCTTCTCTGGTGATATCCTTGGGAAAGAGTGTTTATGGGATACTCTCTTTGCTCCTGGCTCTGAGCTGAGAGAGACAATAACAAAAGACAGAAAACATGCATATGCATGCATCTATACATACATACATATATATATATATATACATGTATGTATATATATATATATATATATATATATATATATATATATATATATATATTTACATTCATTCATTCCATGGCTCAGCCCAGCCCTGAGAGTGCTCAGCTTCACAGGAAAGACAAGAAACTCCCGAACATGGAGTGAAGAACAATCTCAGAGTAACTTTGATGGGAATGAGGGAGGGCAGATGCAGCTGGTCTCAGAGGTCTCTGTCCATCTGCCATCTTAAGCTTCTCTATCCCTTCCACTTTCATTTTTTTTCCAATTTTTATCACTCTTTCTGTTATGAACTAGCCGCTTTCTCCTGATCTTCAGATGCCCAAGGCTACTGTCTGGACCTTCCACCACTCTCTTATTGCTCTGCCACCTTGAAGGTACTTATGATTAAAACTTCGTTCCATACTTCTTATTTCCAACAAGCACTCCTACTTCTTAGACATTGGGTGACAAAATAGCAATTAAACCAGTTTACACGAAGTGGCAGGCAACTAAGCATCCCTCCTCTTCATCCTCTCTTTCTTCTTCATAGATTTGTCTAGATTTATTAATTTTATGCCAAACATTCAAAGAGTCCACAGTCAGACCAGATTCAGAATGCTCTGCTACATCTTATCACTTAAGACCTGAACTTGTGCCACATGGTGGGGTTGTCAAATCTAAATCAGGAGAGAGGTCAGGAAGGGTTTCTCTCTCTGTCTGAGCCACTGTACAACCTAACAGCTCCCTCCCAACTTCTACCATTTCCAGGATGGTCCCCCCTTCTCTCTCTTTACAGACAGGCTGTGGTTTTCTTGCAAGGGACAGAGAGAACTACTCTTTCTGTAAAGCAAGGGAAGCCTGTACCCGAGCCTAGGGAGAAGGATGCTCACTGCTTTCCAACACACAGAAGCAGAATCACCTGTCCCCTGGAGATACCAGGAAAATAAAAGGCAGAATAGTTCTGATGGGAGAAGATGAGATAAAGAAGTTGGGCTCCCCCAGGACGCAGACACTAGGAACTTCTGAGATCTTCAAGGTCCCGCTCTCTTTCCAATCTCCATTCTGAATCCCAGATTCTGACATGTTTACTACTAAGCATGTAATATTGCTAATAAAAACTGTAAAAATAAAATTGCCTTTCAATACTCTTAATTTCATTCTTTTTTTAAGCCTCTCTTCTAAGTTATTGGTGTATGTGGTTGTGTATGCAGTTTCTCCTGAACATGTGTACACATATATGTAGAGGTCAGCCTTGGCTGTTCCTTCTCTCTATCCACTTTGTTCTCTTGAGACAAAATCTCTCATTGATCTGGAACTCACCAAGTAGAAGCTAGACTGACTGGCCAGTGAAACCCAGAGTTCTGCCTATCTGTCTCCCCAGTTATGGGGCTACAAAGCACTCACCAGAATAAGGCTAGAGAGATGGTTCAGTCATTAAAACAAAGAAACAACAGCAACAAAACAAAATAAAAACTTATCCTTGCAAGCATGAAGTCTAGAACCCACATTAAAAACCAGTGTGTGGGGAGTATTCTGGGTTATCTTTCACTTAGCTTCTCATCCTAGGTAGATTTAAAATTCATTAAAGATGTGGTTACACTCATAAGATGAAATCCAAAAAACACACACACACACACACACACACACACACAAGCACAGATGCATATTTCCAAGAACTGGTCTTTATTTTTCCTTTCTGACTCTTAATATGAGCTTATGTTGCTCCTTATTTTCTTCAAGTATTCCACTGAGAAGAGTCTTATCTATTCAGTCTTGAACTTTATCTTAGGACTTAGCTAAAAGGAATCATTTGAATCATCAGAGTCAGCACCCCTTGTCTTTCTCCATCCTTGTTTTCAATTTTCTTTCTAAGGAATTGGAAGAAAACAGGCAGAGGAGCCGTTAAGCAATCCCAGAACTTTACATGTTACCTGGACTAGAGCCAGGAGGCACATGTAAAGGCCTTTTCCTGCCAAAAACACGCCAGGGACCGCTTAAGCAATCAAGAATTGCTACATGTGTGTAAGAGCTAACATCTTGAACACAATGGAAATCTGTAATTCAATTACCATCTGTTCTTGCATGCTTACCCTCTGAGCAGGCTGACCCTGGGAACACCGGACTCTGGGACAGAAACTGTTGAATCCTCTCCCTTCTGCTCATACAGGAGTCAGATGGGGAGGGTATGGAAGGCTTGGCTGTATGCTGAAAGACTGTGGGGAGGAGAGACTGGAGAAAGAGAAATGGAAACAATAGGAGAAAAGATCTGCTAAACAAAGTATAATACAAAATCAGGACCACAGTTAGAATAGCAGAAGAGAGACAAAAGGAGATTAACAGGAATCACCTTCATTTACTTATCTAGTTGGAGTGGCACTGACAATAGTCCTAGGCACTGGCCTTCAGTAAGTGAAACCTTCATTTGCATGACAGAAGATGGATTTATTGACTGAGAGGTTAGCTCATCTCTCAATCAGAATGAAGAGGGTAAGTGTCAGTGGAGTCCACAGCCACAAACCAATGAGACATTTATATCACGCTCCATCCCGAAGGCTTACGGACCATTGCAAGAGAAGGGGCAGGAAAATTGTAAGAACCAGAAGCTGAGAATGGCCAGAGCAAACAGTGTTTTGTGGACATGACAGGACAGTGGCACTCATGAATTCATGGCGGCTGTGGTTGCCTGCACAAGGTCTACACAAGAACAAGCCAGTGGAAATGCTAGCATGGACTAGGAAATTCTAGTGTGGTCATGAGCCCCCAAACTCCATAATTCAAGGAGCTGTGGGCAGTGATGGCTTCTGGAGAACGGAGAGTCAGTTTTGCTTATGGGTGTGGCTCCTGGTAGGTTGATCATGCTCTGTTGGATGGGCCCATAACCACAAGTATAGAGGCAGCAGAAATTGGAGTCAATGACTTGAATTAAAAACATTTAAAGGAGAATATGAAGTTGAGTAGGGAGGCAGGCGTAAATGTAGGGGTTAAGGGGAAGTTCTGGGGGCTAATATGATCAAAATACAATGTATGGCATTCTCAAAGAACTACTGAAAACATTTATTAAGACTCAAAAAAGTGAGGGATACATCTTTATGTTGACAACTGCTGTACCTAAAGGGGATGGAGGGTGGATCACCCCTGCACTCTCCCCTGTGGGAGTATCGCACCCAAAGCATGTAAGAGATTTTCACTACCTGCATCTGATACGAGGATTTGAAAGCAGAGTCCCCAGAAGATTTACTCACATTTGTTATAACAGCCCAGTTCATTTTCCATGAAAAATGAGTAGCTCTCAGCAGGAAACAAAAAATATGTTTAGAATGTACTGATCTTAAACACGGAGTACTTATATGATATGTTTTATCATCCATAGTCTTTTCAGGGCTGGGTTTCTTCCTGGGGCACTCTGTTACTATTTCAACTTCTGCATAAGCTACAAGGAGACAGGGTTTGTTTGAATGGGTAAATTCAGCACCGTCATTCTTGCTAGATACAGACGCAGCGTTTTCAGCTAGGATTACTGTAAAAGCTGAGAACCTTCTGCATGATTTGGTAACTTTATGCAAATGGTTAATCCCACTTAAACCATTTTAAGTGCTCCATGTCACTTGAGGGTCTTTAGATTATAGGTGACAGAAGCCTGATTCAGGGCAACACAGAGAAGGTTCGCCTTAGAGACAGAAACAACTTGGGGCGTCAAATGAAATGTTGTATACCAGCTCATTACAAAGACAAGGATGTTTCCCGCCCTCAAACACAAATAAAGCTCAAGTTTCAAACAGCCAGGGCTGACTTTCTGTTCCTCTATATCGTTGCCTTGCTCTAGGTGTTTCTTTGTCTCTTAATTTGAATTTCCTCCACAGCACAGGATACACGGTCCCTGGCCTCTCATAAGCACCATCCTCCTGCTCTGCTCCTTGCTCCCAGTACAAATGTCCAGGCAAAAGGTTCTGATTAGCTTATATGTACTAGATTCTCATGGCATAAGTGAAAAATAATCTCTGAATTGGGCCAGCACAGCAGTTCTCAACCTGTGGGTCACAATCCCTTTGGGGGTTGAATGACCCTTTCACAGGGGTCACATAAGACCATCTTCTTATCAGACATTCACATTATAGTTCCTAACAGTAGCAAAATTACAGTTATAAAGTAGCAATGAAAATAATTTTATGGTGGGGGGGAAACCACAACATGAGGAACTATATTAAAGGGGCACAGCATTAGGAAGGTTGAGAACCACTGGTCTTGCAGAATATCTTTCTTAATGCTGGGTTTGTCTTCATCATTTGGGTGTGACTTGGTGCAATAGAAGCAATGCTTCATAAGCCATCAAGGACTGAGTTAGCTAACTCAGGCATCCCATTTGGACTACTTGTAAGCTAACACCTGAAGACCAATCAGATATCTTTTTCATACAATGGGAGACAGAGGTCCGGTGTGGTGGTTTGTGCCTACAACATCAGCACTGGGGTAGCCAAAGCAGGACGATGGTGATTCCAAGGCCAGTAAGTTTGATGCCAGCTCTAGGTATATAAGTAAGCCCTTGTCTCAAGAAACCAAAGGCTAAGGGTATGTACACACACACACACACACACACACACACACACACACAAATAAAATTAAATTTTTTTTAAGAAACAAAATGGGAAAAAGAAGTCCTTTCTCAAGAGAAATGTATGCAACAATCTATCTGGGTCTTACAGTTATCCTGAATGAAAGAAACTGGTAAGGGATGAGAACATAGCTAAGTGTTTCATGTTATGAAACTCTGGGAAAATCGAAGCTCTCATAGCTGCAGAAACCCAACCAGAGTTTGTCTAGGTGACACAGTAGAGGGTGTTGAGTGAAAAGGGCATGAGGGCAATTTCTGAAAAAAACAAAAGAGTCTACGTGGATCTTGACTTGGGAGCAGGAGGGAGTTACACAATGTGTGTATTTATTGGAAGTCATTGATTTGGAGACTTAAAATGCAAGGATTTTAATTTATGTGGGTTACATCTCAACAGGGATTGAATTTGTATTTTAAGGTATACTTTTCTCAGAAGTTTGAAGAGAGCATTCAATGAAACAGAGCATATCAGAGTTCTTTCTAATATTAAGTTATCTACATATTCTTTCTTGTTTTGTTGTTTTGTTTTGTTTTTCAAGAAAGGATTTCTCTGTTGTAATTCTGGCTGTCCTGGAACTCACTCTGTGGACCAGGCTGGCCTCCAACTCACAGAGATCTGCCTGCCTTTGCCTCGCAAATGCTAGGATAAAAGGCATGCACCATCACTGCCTGACTTGTATACTCTTTCTTATTCTAGTTTGTGATGCCTGGTAAGTTTGCTTGGTTAGATCAAGATGCTAACATAACATGACCATGAATCAAATTCTACCTTTTCAATCACTCTGTCCAATGAGGACACCTTCTCTTTGCTCTTCTCATTAAAGGAGTTCTGTTAGCTAAGTCCAGAGGCAACAGCTTTTAAAATTATACCAACCCTTGATGTGACTTCCCACATTTGCTCCACAGGGAAGCACAAAGTCCACACAGCAGATAGGCTACCACAAAGAATTGCCCCCTCCTCCTTGCAGTGAATCAGAGGCTCTGATATGGGCAACCCTAGCTCCTTGTGGCTTCAAATTATTTACTGCTACTTAATAAACTGCCTCAAGACATAAGCATTAAGACAGCATGATTTGTTATTTCTCATGGCTCTGTAGGTTGGACTCAGTTGGGCCCTTTCCAGTGATGTCAGCTGGGGTCAGCCACATGGCTGAATTCAGCTAGGAGCTCATGGAGAGCTGGCACACCCAAGATTATAGACACACATATTTGGCACCTCAGTGAAAGTGGCTGGAATTCCTGGGAACTGGTTGGGCCTCTCTTACTCCACAAGTCATAGTCTAACACAAACTTCCTTCAACATCTAGACACAAACTTTAGAAGAAAACAGAACTTGCAAGTCCTCTTCAAGTCTGGCCTCAGAAATCCCAGAAAGTTGCTTTTCCACCGCATTGTGTGAGTCAGAACAATTCATAGAATCATCCATGAATCAGAAAGTAGGGAATCAGCCTGCATCGTGATGGTAATGTGCCCTTTGTACAAGGTGTGGAAAAACTGTTGAAAGACATCTTTGTCAACAACCTACCATTTGCTGACTTTATCCCCCTGGCTTTTTATTATGCACAATTAAATTCAAGGTCAGTCAACTAAATACAAGTGTTGACTTCAAAGTGGGGTATCCACAAAAATAAGTCTTAAGAATCTACTATATGCTAGTTACCTAGTATGAGGGGCACTGAAGAAAAATAGCCCTAACCCATGATATTGATGGGCTGACTTGATGGTGCGAGCCTTGCCTTCATCAAATCACATAAAGAAGAGCTCCCGTATGCATTACTACACTTTGAGGATCAAGCGGTCACTCCTCTGGCTTCTCTTCCTTTCTGTGCATCACAGTCTTTTTGATCTTTAGAGAAGATTAAGCAACAGAATAAGTGAATGTGGATGAATAGATGTCCGCACATATGAAGGGAAGATTGTTTTGAAAGATGAAGAGAGTTCCTTCTTATTCTATTAATCATGATGCCATGGTCATCGGTCTGTTCCAGTCCGCAGAAATGCAGGCCTGCTGCTATATGGCAAGTACACAGGAACATCTCCTCACCTACATTGTCCTTACGTCCAGTGATGCTTCAGGGATGCTAGCCTTCGTCACAAGCCTAAGGCCATAGCGCGAATTGGTTTAGCTCTGAAGAAACTTCAGACTTAGGGAGAGGGAGGAAGCCCTTTAGAACACATCTGAAAAGCAAAATGCTTTACTTCAAATGCATGATGGTGCCCTTGTTAGGGGTGCTGGCTGGCCTTCCTGAGTCACCACCAGCCATTTGTGCCAGGCCTCGCCTAACATTTTGGTTCCTTTGAATCAGGTGTACTTTTCCCTTTTATGTTCTTTCTCCAGAACCAGATCTTGATCCAACCACTTAAGGATGGAGTGAATCACAAAGGGGTGTTGGAGACCGGCAGCAGCTGTGTTACTTCCTAGACATAGCTTTTGATTCTCAAAGCAGAAACAACCCCAAAGTCATGAAGCTAAAATAGCATTGGGCAGAGGAAGGAAGAAAATGTCCCAAGGCCCAGCTTCTACCCCAGTTCCCTCTAGTCTTACACACACATCAAATACATTTGACTGTTGCAAAAACTCTTAGTTTCTCCTGGAAACTTTTTTTTTTTTTTTTTTTTAATGCTTGGTGAATGGATGTCAAGAGACTCATCAGGAGCAAGCACTTAATCCCTTGTGGAAGCAGGCCACTGAAACGCCCTCATTTGTTTGAGTCAGAGGCCTCTCTACAGAACGTTGGGTTCTGGGAATTGATCAAATCCAAGAGCATGAGGGGGAGATGAGGTCAAGGTCACTGCAACACTGCATGGCTGGGATTCAGCTAACTGTTGGTGTGTGGGTTTCTTTTAACGACGTGTAGTCGACTAATAAACAGAACATGCTTGCTTTGGGGAAAGTGAATGAAGCTGAGGCCTGGAAGACTCTTGGGTGGAGTGTGTTAACCCTCTCCTGAGCCAGAAATGGGACCTCTGAGGTTTCTCGTGGAAATTGTAATATTTGTGGATTCTAAAATAGAGAAATTGGCCAAATCTTAGAAGCTCAATGTGAGTGACTCATTTGGGTTAGGTACCTCCCAGGCCATATAAACAACTCTTGGCCATTGTCAGTGCTGGAAGTGTCCTTAGGTGAGCTCTGACAATCTGGTTTCAAATTTTGGTGACGATGGCAGATTTAACGGGATTCACTCATTTCACCTGGGTTATAAAACCATTAATAAATAAGAATATCTTCCTCAGATGTGACAGTCAGAAGCAGGAGCTCTGCAAAACATCTGAACAGCATGTAGCACATAGCTCTATTTATTGGGCACGTGTAAATACACTAACAATGCTAAGTCCTATGCTCACTATAGATACAGTAGCTGGACAGACATACCAGAAATGATAGCAGAATGACACCTGCCACCCACCCCCATTAATTAATCATGCAGGTTCATCTCATTGTCGTAGCAACCGAACCACCTGAATCACTCTCTTGTTCATATGGTGGTACTTTCGAAAGATATCTTGCTACCAGAGAGCAGAAGAGCCCCAACATCGTGCGAATTGTTAGGAAAATGATAGTGTAACCTCTCTGTGGGCTGGGAACCAAAATTTCAGTGGGTAATCTAGTGAGCCTTAACCTCTGAGGGCTGATAAGGAGGATTAGCCTACCCAAGCACCTCTTCACTGAGAAGCAGCCCTACATGTCCAGGAGTGAGCAACCGGGTGTCTCTGCTAGGCAACCCAGTAGCTTCATTCCTTTATCTAATTCAGTGCCCTCTGTGCTTCCTGGGTGACCGCTCAGCCAAAAGCATACAACATGAAAGAGTATGAAACAGGCAAAGACCACGAAGCATACAATACAAACTCACAGCAGAAGCTCACAGCAGAAGCTCAGCAGCAATGTTTAAAAAGAAACCAGTACTTAACTCTTGAAGTGACTCAGCCATTGCCTGGACGTAACAGTAATACATTACACCTTCCATATGAAATGTCTGGGTATTTTTAGGAGACACAGAGATATTCCACAGCTCTGAAACAGATTCTGTGAGCAATTTCCTTAAAATGTGCCAAGTCCCGTCTGCTCTTTTAGATTAAAAATAAAAATAAAATCAGCCCCGTTGGTCAATCAGAAAGTCAAGATACATAATTGCTTGCTGTGCTTGTGAACTAATTACAAGAACAATGAAAACTGTCACTCAACTATGATCATACTCAAAAGCAAAAGTAAATGTTAAATACATGGTGTCCAGAACAGTTGTACCTTTTCTGGACCTTCGCTGGCCTCTGCAGATCCCTCTGGAAGACCTGAGATTTGAAGCCTCTCTCACAGCTCCCCCAAGGCATTGTTCACCATGTGTCACTCTTTTGGCCATGTTCTGATGCTCTCAATTTTGATGAAAGTGACAAAAAATAAAATAGCCTGACAAATACACACTTTGATTTCAGTTAGGTAACAAATAAAAGAGAGATAGGCTAAAGGGCAGAGTGCAGAGCTTGAAGCAGGTAGGTCAGGTGAGACCGACTGGGGTCGATCTCTTACTTCTAGGATATCATGATGGAGGTAAATAAGGTCGTGTTGCAAAGACACAGTAAAGTCAGACTCAGAGAATTGTGCCCCAGGCCTATAATCCCAGCATTCAGGAGGCTGAAACAGGAGAATCAGAAGTTCAAAACCAACCTGGGCTATAGAGACCCTGTTTCAAAATAGATATGTACATCCATGCACGCATGCAGACATGAAGGCATACACATATATGTACATTCATATGTGCAAGCATGCATGAAGTCATATTCCATGCATGCGTATATGCTTCCATAAAGTTAGACTCTTCCCCTCAGGCTTGGGACTATTTCTAATCATTGGTCAGAGGCAAGTAGAAAGGAGTGATGGCCTTCCTGAGACTAACACGAAGTAGTATTCTTATTCTTTCAAGTTTCTTCTGGTCCTGTGAGAAGCTCTCCTTCTTCTTCTGATCTCCAGAAGCTGAGAGACCTCGCTGGTTCTCCAAGCAGCCTGAGAACTCATCCTCCGAGGAAAGCAGTGAGGATGCTGTAAAGGCTTTGCAATTCCTCGATTTTCACAGTGGGTATAAATAGACTGCATTTTAAAAGGCAGGTCTTCCCCCTCCCCAGAAAGCCAAAAGGTAGAAAAATAGAGAAGCTAAAAATAAACAACCGAAAGAGAAAAGTCCCTGTAATTTCAGCTTTCAAATGCAAGGCTGAGCAATCAAGGAAAGTATTTTTACTGCCTTGTCAATATTTTTCCTGGAAGCATGTGTAAACAGCCTGTGTTCAGATCTGGATGGCGCGTGCCTTATGGGCTTAGGTGTCTCTGACCACAGAATAACTTTATCCCAAAGAAACAGAGCAGACAGGAACTTCGTGGTCTCACCATTCCCTGCAAATAAATATGTGGATGTAGGTTTATTTAAAAAAAAAAAAAAGTTCAGTGCCACAGGAAGGACAACTAGGGTCCCTATGAGAACTGTTTCTTTCATGGAATCCATCATGGCAACATCTCCAGGAGGTCAAAGAAAAATCTTGCTCTCCTGTGCTCATCTGTTTACATTTTCCTACTCTCCAAAGTGTGGAATGCCTGAAGATCTGCATGGGAAAGCCTAGAGAGTTTGTCCTTTGGAAAAATATTCAGTTTTCATTTATTTATCCTGTGGGTGAAAGACTCACCAGCTTTTGTGTCTTCTGAATTCATGGCCAGGAGAAGCAGAGAATCCAAACACTGAACTGATGCTAGTAGGGGAAACGTGATCTTAGGGGCTTTTAAGGCCACGTGGGTCTCCAGTTCTAGCTGTCCTGGAGATTTTCTATGCATTTGCCCAAAGCCCTGCTGTTCAGATGAGAGAAACAGCATGTGGTTTTGCTGGGCTCAATCTCTAACTGGTACTTGCCTCTGCTGGCTGATTCATTAGGTCCCGCTGATCTCTGTGCTTAAGGCAGATCCATCACTGGACTAACAGGCCATCTCCCTCCCATCCTCCCACCCGGTAGATCTGTGATTATTTGATGCTGGAAGGAAAGTAGGTGCTGGGAATTGTCAGGGGGAACAAACAGCATGTTGGATGCTCATACATCACTCTGAAGGTCAGGCATGCAGTGTGCTTTCCTGTCAGACTTGACTAATAGGGCCTCAGTCTGGACCTGGCCACCATGCAGCCAGCAAACCTCACGGGGAAGACTGCTCATTCTCTCTTCCAAAATGGTCCCACATGGACTGATATCTCCCTTTATTTGATTGTCTCTGGCTAAAAAGATTTGAAAGATCACTTGGACAGTAGAAGCTCATAATCTTACCCCTTGAGGAAAAATACTTTCCATGAGGGGAAAAAAATATATGACTCTTGGAGTCTGCTTGACAACTTCTGATTTTACTGACCTGTTAAAACTTGCATCAGAAAACCCAATCATTTTTCAGGCAAATAAAAGCAAATGGAAAACTGATTCTAAGAAATTATGTAGATTGGGAACTATCAAGTTCTCTCGGAGCATATGAGATACATTTCAATCTATTGATCATTCTCCTCATATAGCTTTTCATGGGAGTCGGGAGGGAGGGGGTTCAGGAAGCCAGATTGCAAGGATAAACAGGACTTTCTTGATATTTTTAAACATGATAAAATGTGAATAAAAATGAATGGATAAATAAATAACAAGCAGTGTGTGTCGTTTCCTGTCATGTTGGGGCAGTCTTGTTTTCCTCCTTTGCTGGCAACATCTGAGATGGCTGCACTGTGGGCCAGTTTGTCCTCCCTGTTTGACACATCCATGGCAGGTTTCCCCCTAAGAAGTCAGCAAACAGTAAGCAGATTCAAGTGACAACGTTCCACTCCCACACAGTCTTGAGCCTGGTTCTGTTCCTTTCTACAACAACGGAAACAGATGCTTTCTTTTTCTCTTTCTTTCTTCCCCCCCTTTCCTTTTCTTTTTGCTCTTGCAGCTTCGCAGATGAATCACTCTGGAATGCTGGCTGCTGGGACAGATGTCCCAGGTGCTCACAGAGGAGAAGGCTTTGCCAAATTAACCATTTATCCCGAAGTATTGAAGTTTCCGGATGTGGAGTCTACAGTCCATGGTAAACGCGCCCTGAGGATTCATTTGGAGTCCCGTCACCCAGTGCTGTGTTTCTGAGCAAGATGAATGGCAACTGGGGGCAGGGGCTCCAAGAAGCCCTGGCTGCTGACAACAGATCGAGGGCTTATCTAAATCAGCAACTGGTGAAACTGCTGACATCTGATCATCACCTTAGGTCAGAATCTATCCCAAGGCCCTGCACAAGTTTAACTTCTGAGGCTAAGTGCCCCTGGCTGTTGGAAAATCCAAGCTATACTTTAAGTACAACCTATCAAGGAAGCACTGGCACCATTCAAGAAGCCTGTGTGGAGGGGAACATATTTCTCTCCCTAAAATCCTAACAATTCATTCTCTCATGATGTTTGCTTCTTCCACTCCCTGTAGCCTTAATCAAAAAGACATACACTTTTCTGTCTATACCTGTCTGACCCAAATGCTGACCCATATAAACCGTAAAAGTACTTTTCATTTGAAGGTAGCCTTGCCATGACAGGAAAAGACACATTTTTTTCAACTGCACACTGAACCATCAGTAAAACAAATTATCGATTCATAAGAATAAAAATCAAACAAATCATTTATAGAGGAGTTAAACTAGATATCAATAACAGAAGATATTTCACAAATCCCTCAAATGTTTTCGAATTGAAGAAAATAATAAATAACCGTTATTCCCCAGGTAACTTTTAAGAAAACTTTAGAAGAATTTAAGATAGGAAAAACAATTAACAAACTATAACGTAACAAAATGTATTGGATGCTGGTAGCAATGCTGTTGTAATTTACTGGCAAACAGAATGAAGGCCGAGATACCACTTCTAACCCCAGACAGCAGAGAATAACACAGGGATGTTGAAAATAATTTTAGGCCCATAAAATTGAGTCCACCTTAGGAGATACAAACTATCAAAACTCACCCAGGAAAAAATGTGCTGAGTAATTCTACCGCTTTATAGGAACTGAAACTTTTACACTAAGAAAGCTTCAAGCAGAGGTTATTTTGCTGGTAAAGTCAACAAACACAAAGAAACAGTATTCATCCTTGCAAATGCTAGTGAAAAATAAAGAAAATAAAGATTCCTCCAATTCATTTTACGGTGCTGCTTTTCTGATTATCAAAACCAAAGACAGTAAAGGAAAGTAGACACCAGGGACTGGGAGGTGGCTCGGAAGTAAAGAATGCCTGCGCCCTCGCGAGAGGACCCAAGTTCAGTTCCCAGCACCCACATCAGGTGGCTCACAGGTAACTATAATTTCAGTTTGGGGATCCAACACCCGCTTTTGGCTTCTGCAGGTACCTTCATATGCATAACATGTACACACACACACACACACACACACACACACAAACTGAATCATTTTTGAAACAAGAAAAGTACAAGCCAATGCTGTATGAGTATAGAAACAAAATCCTTAAGAATAAAGTCCAGCAAAAGACGAAGCAGATAATACATCGTGACCAAAGACATTTTCATCGAGGCCAGCGACTGACTCAGTGAATGAGTGAGGGTGACTGTTCTCAAGCCTGACGACCTGAGATAGATTCCTGGAGCCTACATTCCTGAGGAGAGAGCTGACTCCCACAAGCTGTCCTCTGACCTCCGTTTGTACACCGAGGCACGCCCACACCCCTACTCTTTACCGTAAGCAAATGATAAAATATATAAAATGGAATGAATGGGTTTTGCTCTTTAGACTCTTATGACTGGCTCAGTATTTAAGAATCTATCACCGTCACTCATTCCAACTGTTTTTATTTTAATTTGTCATTGTATTTTAATTTGCCTTGCTGCACTTTGCAGAAAATATGCTTTTTCCAAAATGATTTGTAAAATCCCTTCATCAATCGATACTGCTGGTGCCACTCTCCAACAGAGTTTATCATATGTTAGGAATTCTCCTATCATTTAGCTTTTCCGCTGTTATCAATTCTGGTGACTCATCATTGGTAACCTTTGATTTTACAAATTTAATTGTTTGGGGTACCTTAACAGCACCAAAATAAGATGGTAAAGTTCATGGATGAATGTTATATGGCTTCTCAGTGCTCCTCCACAAGTACCGGGGACCCCATTTTTGTTCCCCTCCTCCGATCCTTGAGACACAGCTACATTGAGATTAAGCTACATAACAGCCACACAACGGCCTCTAAGTATTCAAGTGGAAGAAAGTGTCTCATGTCTCGTTTTAAATAAATTTAAAATAAAAAGTTATAACTGATGTTTAGTGAGGGATGTAACAAAAGCTAAGATTCATAGAAAGCAAGGACTCTAATTGAAGGTGCTACTTGGGTGAACACACAGACAATACGAAAATGAAAGAGCCTGACTGATGATATGAAAAAAATTTTGCTCGTTTAAGATCAAACCATGTTGGAGGTCAAAATCTAATCCAGGGCTAAGGTCTAACTTTGTTCAATTTTCAGGAAGTCTAACTGAGGTAAGAAACCAAAGGAAGAAAATTGTAAAGCTAGAATTGTGTAAGCTGTAAGGAAAAATGCTGTCTCCATGGTGACAGCAATGTGAAGAGTAGCTGTTGATGCAGAGACTGCAGCAAAGTAGCCACGGGTCCCATCTAAGATGAAAGTGGCCACAAGCAACCACAGATTTCCGCCATTGTAGGACAGTTTACCACTCAAAGAAGGACCCAGTACAATTTAGATATTTCAAGAGAAGTCAGTTCCTTCAAATCTTCTAAAAAAGAGTGACTCTTCTGCTAGGGACTAATGCAACTGGTGACTTTATATATTGAAGGCAACATTTATTTGTATCCCAGAATCCCAGAGTCCTTAAGAATTGTATTAAGGACTTAGGGTCCATAAATGGGACAGCAAAGACTAGCTGATAGCTTATGCCATTCACTTCAGGGTGGGCACTAATCACAGTTGGACAACTGTTGAGACCTCCTGCTCAGAAACAAAAAGAAAAGTTTAAAATATATCTACTTCTTGACAATTTATTCAGCCATTCAAGCTCTGAAGGAAATGTGCAATGGGATTAGAAACCTGGGGTCAAAAAATATTTTCATGGGGTTGAAGAAAAGGCTCAGCAGTTAATAACACTTGTTACTCATGTAGAGCACAAGGGCCAGGTTTCCATCACCCACTTTAATTGTCTCACAAATGGTTACTCTAGTTCCGAAGGAACTGATGCCTCTTCTGGCCTTCATGGGCACTGCATGCACATGGTGCACATACACACAAGGATGCATGCACATGCATACATACACATAAATTTTTAAATAAATTAATTAGCTAAAATAAGGAAAGAAATAATTTCAATCCCTCAGTCTTAGTATTTAATAACTACATTCTGCATTTGATGTAATGAAGCCTAATATGCCAGGCTAAGGCAGGAGGGTTATGAATTTAAGGTCAACTGGGGATCCATAGTGAGATCTTGTCACAAATTTATATATAGATATAAATATAGATATGGATATAGATTCAAATCCAAGTGTAAATGAAGAAGAAAGGAAGGAAGGAAAGAAGGGGGAAGGAGGTATGGAGGGAGGGAAGGAGGGAAGGAAGAAACGAGGGAGGGAGGAGACCTCTTACAAGGTTGTATCTGCCATCCATAGTGATTTCTCTGGTGGATGATGGACAAGACAAATTGAAACCCTTCTAAGAAGGATAAGGCATTCTAGATATCATTAAGAATATGACTTATGGTCTAGACAAATGGTTCCATCATTAAAAACACTTGCTGTTCTTCCAAAGGACCAGAATTCAGTTTCCTATATCCACACTGGGCAGCTCACAACCACCTATAACTCCAGCTCCAGGGAAGATGCTGTCCTCTTCTGGCCTCCTTGAGCACTATTGTCACATGGCACACGCATACATGCACAACTAAAAATAATAAAAATATATATATACGTATGAGATAGATTAGGGAGGGGCTTAAGAGGCCTACCTTTACATGAGGAACTATTGGTGGTTAATGACTGCTGGAGGAGAGTCAGTTTTCTTCAGGAGTGTGATCCTGGTAGGTTAACCATGCTCCAATTGATGGCTTATACCCACACCTATTTGGGTAGCACTAATTTTCAACTTAGCAGATCATTGATATAAAGGAGGAAAAAAAGAACATGAAATAGTGAGGGAGACATGGAAGATTCCTAGGAATTCTGGGTAGTAGGGATTAAAAATAACCAAAATATAAACGTTTGAAATTCTTAAACAGAACATTTTTAAAACTTGGAGGAACATGATTCATAGGACAACAGGGGTTTAGAAGACATGGAAGATATTGGTGGGTTTAGGTCTTTGGTGGAAGGAGTAACAGCAGATGTTGTAGAAGTAGCAAGAGAACACAAAGCAGACTCAGAGGGTATGCCTGGATGGTAACAGTCTCAGGGTACAAGGTCAGTGGGTGAATTGCTTGGTCTGGGTGAGCACAGAAAGGCAGAATCTGCTCCTACCAAGGATCCCGGGAACATTACTGAAATTATAGCAAGGGGTTTAGAGTAGTTATGCTCTAGATGATGAATGTACAATCCCAATACTTGCAAAGTGGAAACTGGAAGAGCAGGAATTTAAAATCAGCTTCAACTACATAGCTACACAGCCTGGGCCGTATTAGAGCCTGCCTCAAAAACAAAGGAAAACAAAAGACTAGAAAAAAATTAGATCATTGCATAAAATTCATCAGTAAAGCAAAGTGAGACAACAACAGAAAAAATGGATCCCAATTTTGAGAGGAAGTCTACTGTAAGCAAAATTTTGTTCAATATAGCATCGCATGCTACAGGGGAATTCTTCACAAGAGAAAGACTCATCGAAATGACAAACCTCACTGTTGCCTCATTTTAGGAAATTGACTCCATCATCCCAGCCTTCAGCAGCCACGCCTAGATCAGTCCACAGCCAACAGCATGAACCCAAGCCCTTCTGCCAGCAAAATGATTATGACTCAGCAGAGGGCCAGGAGATGGTTGGGGTTTTCAGCAGTGAAATACTTTTAAGTGCTACAAACATACAGGCAAAAGGCAGTTTTCACACATGATAAACTATATTCTAGTACAAACACGCAGGGAAACAAAAGGTATGTAACTGTTTTACTGAATGCTTCACTTTGCCACTGATCTAGAGCCAAACTCAGTATCTATGAAGTAAATGTGGAATTCAGGACTAAATAGGGAACAATAATGTACTCATCTCAACAGATGCCAAACAGTAATTGACAAAATTCAACACATTAATGATTTTAAAATATGAGCAAATTTGAGATATATTTGTCCTTAAATCTGACTATAGACTTGAGGTAGGAAGAAGGAAGAGGAGGAGGAGAAGGAGAAAAAGTGGAGGGAAGAAAAGAAGAAAAGAAAAATCTTGTACTTCATACTTGCTGGTAAGAATCTGAGAGTCTAAGTGCTATCTCTCATAGAAGCTCTTCAGCATAATGCTGGATTCTTCGGCACCAAAATAATGAAATAAAAAGAACACCAAATGGACCTTCCATCAACTCTAGCTACACCACCCTTGTGTGTTGGCCTGATGGACACAAAGTCAAGAAGTCACAGAGATATGTGCACACCCATGGCCACTGCAGCACTACCCACAACTGCCATGTCATAGAACCAACCTATGTGTCTAACAAGAGCAACAGATAAGAAAATGGGATACATACACAAAGTGGGAAAGTGGCTGACCATGAAGAAGAATGAAGTTCTGTTACTTTCAAGAAAATTGGTACAACTACACACCCTCATAGTAAGCAAACTGAGCCAGTCTTATGAAGACAGATAATATAGGATTATTCTCATTTGTGGCCCCTAGACTTTCTACAGTCACATAAAATTGCACACACACTCACACACATAAATGAGAGTGGAAGTGAAATTTTCTAGGGAAACAAAGAAAATGAAGACGGGGGAGGGGAGAAATAAAGAAAAGTAGAGAGGAAAGAAAGGGACAGGAGGCAGAAGATACTCAACAAACTCATGCAAGAAAATTTTGTAAATAAATAAATTAGAAATTCAATGCATACCAGTTAGAAAAAAAAAAGAAAAGCTGCTTCTATTCATACATAACATAATTCTTGATACAAATAATTCTGGAGAATTTGCCAATATTTACCAATATTTCTAATAAGTTAGTTTACCAAGATTTGGGGAAACAATGCCAAAACAGCAGGCTGCATTTCTATGTAGTGTCAACAGTGAGGCTTCATGATAAAACGGTATATTTACAATGACATCTCGAAATGAAGGTGCTAAGTATAAATCTATTAAAATACAAAATTTATAGAAACAAAAAACCATACAGCATTGAAATAAGTGGAAAGGGATAACTTATTTATAAATTTCAAGGCTCAGTATTACTGCCACCTCTCCAGATGGATCTCTTGATTAAATACAGTCCCAGCACTGTAGATGGTGTCAAACTGGTTTCAAAATGCAACATACAGAAAGGGGGCGGGGGAAGGAATCGTAAAAGCATTTCTAAATGAAAACCTTCTGCCCAGTATTCAGACTTATGATAAGACTCACTGCAGGCTAAAATCCCCTGTGGCCAGACACAGAATCGTCAACAAGACGTGAGAAATCAAGTCCAAAAATATACAGACAGGTTGAGATCAAAATCTGCTGATATTTATCTCAGAAATGCAAGATGGGGAGGGGCAGTGAGATAGCCAAGCATCAAGCAATACAGGTGCTTGCCACCAAATCTATTGGACAGAGAGATCTCTGACTTTCACACGTATGCTGTGCCATGTGAGTATCTGTATATACACGCATGCACACACACACATGCATGTACACACATTAACAATAAGCAAACAAATTAAATAAAAATTTAAACAAAAAGAAATTTAAGGTAAGTATCCAATAATTAAAGCTGTGTGGCATTGGTTAGAAGAAGTACCCACTGCACCCGAGTCAGGCTGCAATTGAGGCACTGGCTAGACTGAGGGCTTTCTGAAGACTCCGAGGGACAGTCTGCAGGTTCACAGTGCTGTTGGCAGAACCCAGGTCCTGACAGTTGCAGAACTCAGGTGAGCTCTTCCTTCTGGCTCCTGGAAGTCAGCTGCACTCCTTCTCAAGGAGACCTTCCAAGACCTATCAAGTCTTCTCATGCTTAGAATCTGACTTACACTTTTACTTCTAGGTGAAGAAAATGTTCCACCTTTAAACAGCTCTGAGAAAATTTTCATCTGAATATTCAAGGGCTAAGCACAAAAGGAACTGCACAAATATGTGGTATGTTGTAGTTAGTAAATTAGATCAGCCATACATGGATAACCTCTCACTTGATAAGCCCAAAGTCAACATATTCGCAGTAGTATAAATGACAGCTACATAGCCCTTTCTACCGGTAGACTAATACAAGAAAGGTATAGTATTTTATCAAAGACACAAGCCAGTGGTAAGGGAAGGTAGTGTTTTAACTCTAGTTCTACCTACCACATGACCTATATGCAAAAGAAAGATCCTTAATCTATACTGTAAGCATTATATAAAATCTAAATAAAACATACATCAGTAGGCTCTGTATTCAATACCCATGACTACCAGTCAATCAACCAACCAATCAGTCAGTCAGTCAATCAATCAGTAGATTACTGGCCTAAATAATACATAAAAGTTCTAGAAGAAAATATAAGAAAAATCCTTCTGACCTTGAGTCAGGCAATAAGTTTATTATATGACATAAGAATGTATGACATTTTTAAAGATCAATAATTATGGGCTTTTCAAAATTGAAAACTTTCATAAAGTGAACACACTTAGGTAAATCAGTAAAGGCACAGAATGAGAGAAACTTCATAGTCATCTCTCTGGCAAAGGATTTGTTTGTAGATTATATGTAAAATCTTAAACCTTCACAGGGAAATGTTTAACCCAGTGAAAGGTGTACAATAGCTATAAACACACACTTCACCAAAGCAGTTGTTTGAATTTCAAGTGAGTATAATTAATTATTCAGAAAATTAAACTAAAGTCACAGTTATATATAATAATATGTCCATTAAAGTGGCTGGTTTTTAAGTGACATCATTAGATATTAACAAATACACGAAGCAACAAAAACAACCATGCTTTCCTGGTAGATAAACACAAAATTTCACTGTAGTATTAGGCAGTTTCTTATAAAATTAAATTGGTTTTTGCCATATAATCCAAAGATCCAAGTCATAAATTTATTTTTATGCTATACTTGTGCAAATGTCTGCTGCAGCTTTATTCAGGATCACCCTCCCCTGCAAACAGCCCTTGTGACTTTCCACAGACAATCCCAATCCATCCATACAAAGCACTAGTCAACAACACAAAGGAACAAATAATGACCCCTGTAACCCATGGACACACCATCAAATGCACTCTGTTAAGTGAGAAATGACAGACAAGAGAGGCTTCTAGAAAAAAACATATAATTTCATCAATCAACAATCTTGACAAGGAAAATCTTTAGGGAATGAAGATAAGTCAGTATTTTTCAGAGGTCAGGAATATGAGGCAGATTTTACTATAAGGAAGCACCAGGCATTAACACAGGGTTAAGAAGACTGCACCGTGATCATGATGGTTGCTATGAAAATGTGGGGTTTTTCGTCTGATCTTGTAGAACTGTGTGCCACAAAGAATAGACTTTACTACATACAATGTTTTTTTAAAAAATCAATCAGAATGTTACAGAGAACCCAAATAGAACATGAACACAACGAACTAACTTTATTATAAACGGAATATAACTCCACTAACATGCTTTGCACTCGGATAAGTGGAGCTGTTCCTCCCACGGAACCAGTCAGAAACTCTGAAGAGGCTTTGCGTTCGTCTTGTGGTTGAACAGATAAATAAACATACTGGAGATAATGAGAGCCAGAATTCTGTCTGTGAGAGAAGAAAGTAACAAATACCGAGGAGAGAAGGCAGAAACGACAGTTACGTTGGAGTGGAGTCAGAGAGGTACCAGTGTGATTCTACGTTTCAACACAAACAAGCCGATGCAGAAATAGATGCAGATGTGTTTCTATGCATCAGTTAGTATACATGGAGTCTCCCAAATAGAAATAATGATGCCTCTGTAGTGATGATCACTCCTACTACCTAAATCTGGATAATTTTTTTAGTATAATTATCCAACAAAATGCTCCAGGAGTCCTTGGAGAAGTGGTTGATTGCAGGGTTCATCAGGGATAATATATAATGAATGCTGAGCATCATATGGTATGAGAAAGTACAGATATGGCTCTAAAGGACGGCAATATGTCAAATGGGTTGGGAGCCAAACAAAAAAGTCAACATAGTACCTTTTTTAAAGATTTGTTTTTATTTATGTGTATGTGTGTGTGTGTCTATTTGTGGGTATGCACATATGTGTGCAGGTACCCATTGGGGCTACAAGAAGACATCAGATCCCCTGGAGCTGGACTTACAGGCAGTTGTGAGTCACTTGGCAGTGCTAGGAACTGAACCTGGGTTCTTTCCAGGAGTCTCAAGGGCCTGTCACCTCTGAGTCATCTCTCTAGCCCCCAACATAGAACAATTCAAGTAGTAAAATAAACATCAGTTGTATTGTAGCACAGACATTCTTCTAAATGGCCTTGTGTCTGCATTGATACCAATGGATAATTGAATAAATAAACACACAAGAATTCCTTCTACTCTTCCTGATGGAAGGAAAAAAAAAAAGACTCCAGGAAAAAAATACAAAACTGATGAAAGTCACCAGATCTACAAACTGATGTCAAAATTACTTGGTGAGAGTTTAAAGAGAAGAGAATATTTGCAAAGTCTCTAAGTTGTTATTAATTGCAGTGGGATGATTGGTAGCTTCACAGTGGAGGAGCCTATCAGCTACCACCTTAACCATGGGACAAGACTGACATCTACTCACTTCACATGCCTCCAAAGAAGGATGCAAGTAGATTCTTGATTCTCTGGCATTCCTCTCAGAGATGCTTACCTCATTCAACCATGAGAAAGCCCATGGTGAGCCCAAATAGAAAAGACTTTTACCAAAATCAATTACCTTCAAAAGGGTCGAGCTTATAAAGGAGAGAAGACTGCGGATTGTAACGTGAAATGAAGACAAAGAAACCCTGACAACAAAGTGTCAGGTAGTTTTCTGAATAATATCCCGAAACAGGGAGGAAGAAAGACAATTCTAAGACTAGTGAAATCCCAAACAAAGCTTTCAAATTTCTGTGATACTACTGCATCCAAATTAATTTCTTATGTTTGATAATTGTATCACAGGTCTGAGAAATTCTAACTTAAAATAAATTGAGCAAGACTACAAGAGAACTGTGAGATTCCAACAACATTTGGGTGTCGCGTGTATTTGTCATTTTCATGTTGCTATGATCAAAATATCTGACAGAGACAACTTAGGAGAGAAATCTCTTTTGGCTCATGGTTTCAGAAGACTTTACTCCACCAGAGCGAGGCAGGAGCACTTCAGTTTGTTGCTACAGAGTGTGAGACAAAGACTGTGATCACTGCAGCGAACCAGGAATCGGGGTGCTGAAGGAACAGGACAAGCAAAGAAGCTATAGCCGCCAATGGTCTGTCTATCTTTAGTGACTCACTTTTGCCACTAAGGCCCCAGTTCCTAAAGATTCCATAGACTCGCCATGCAGGGCCATCAACCGGGGACCAGGTGTTCAAATATGAGCTTATGGAGGGCATTTCAGAATCAAAGCACAACAATAAATCAAAAATTATTTTAAAGTGGTTTTTAAAAATTAAAAATAATGGGAGACCAACATGGGTCCCTGGTCCAAAGAAATGGTGGGATTCTGATTGCCAGATTCTAAAGACCCTCCCTGCAACTGGGGACACTCTTTACTTAACTCAAGCTCTGCTCCCTTGGAGGAGCCATACTTTCTCCTGTGATGCGGAACTCTTATGCGTTCTTATTAGCCCATTTTCTTTCATGGCCACATCCAAAGAAGGGTTGAGAAACACACCTATTAGCTACTGATCGATCTGCATGCCTCATTTCATGTGTGAGAAATTTTGAGGGGCTGTGTTTCTTGAATAATTAAAAAAAAAAAAAAGAGTAGGCTTTTGCTATTTCTGCTTCCAGTTGGCCACTGTCTCAGCAACACAGCTTAGGTTATTTCTCTGACAAGCTTCTCTGTCTTGCTTTATTTTATGAATCATTCACTTGACGCATGAGTTTTTCTTGCTTGAATGGCAGCTTTGTAAAGACGTATCCTGAACCAATATGAATGGCTGTAATGACCACACTTTTCTTGGGGTTTGTGCCTCCTCAGTGGGCTGATTGTTCTGTTTCATTTTGGTTTTCAAAATTACATGCAAAACTGCTATTTCTCTTTGTATACAGAAGCAGTTTTGGTTTTTCAACTGTGAGTGGGTCCAAGTCTTTATACCAACTTCCTTATATCAAAAATAAGCCACTTCTTCTCATAGATTATATCTTCCTTGCAAGGCCTTGCTAAAGCAGCAAGGATATGGAAATATACATTGATGACATGAATTATTCCAATTGTTCTCTTTCATCTACAATCTTGCAGTACATACACCACGAAGAATATTGTAGGTGGCACTCAGCCGAACATTTTGTTCTAACATTGAAAATGACAGTCATATATATTCCAGCATGTCCAGGCCACGTGCCCTTGACCACTGTCTCAATATTATACACATCTGTTCAGTGAGAAGTATCATTATAGGCAAATTAAATTTAGCAGAGTTTGTTTGAGCAAGGAACAAGCTATGAACTGGGAAGTTTCCAGAACCAGAGGAGGTCTACAGAGTTTTGTGGCAGGCAGTGCTTATAGACACTGAAAAGGTATGCATACAGAAACAGCCTGATGTGCTATAAGCAGTCATTTGCCTGATTTAACTGTGGTATGATAAAGCATTTACCTAACTTATGGGCATGGTCTCATAAATTAAAAGCCTGTTGCTAATTAAAGTTAGCTCCTACGCCTGGCAGGACCTCCACTCCACTATTGGCTGCAAGAATATATTCCAAGGCACTGGGGAGATGACCTGGTTAGTCAAACACTTTCAGTACAAGAATGAGTAGATGTGTTCAGATACCCAGAACCCATTCAAGAAGGTAGGCATGGTGGCATGCACCTCTAATCCCAACACAGGACAGGCAGAGGTCAGAGATCTCTGAAGCTCACTGAGCAGATAGTCTAGTTGAATCAGAGGTCTCCAGGTTCAGTGAGAGATCTTGACTCAAAAATAAGGTGGATAGTGATAGAGGACTCCCAACTCTGTTCTACACACACACACATACATACATCAGAACAGAAACAGGCATATACATGCACACATACTCTCTCACACACACACATGCACACACATACACACACACATGCACACACTCACACATACACACACACTTCAGATACACACATTCTCCCACACACACACTCACACACACACACTCACATATACACACATACACACATATCACATACATACACACACACATACTCACACACACTCATACACACAAACACACATATGAGAGTGCTATACAGTGTGGTAGAATGGGGCTGGGTTAGATCACATGTTCTATCTGTTCACATGTTAGATCACATGTTCTATCTGTGAGGAGGCAGGCACACATTCACCTCAGAACAGCAAAGGGTTGAAAATATACCCTCTTCAGTGTGTGCCGTATGCCCAGCTACCATTATGAGTCTTTGGTGAATGAACAGAATGCAGTGTGGTTGGCTTTCTTTTCTTTGCATCCATCAACAGACTTCCATGGTTTTCTCTTCACTTTTGGACCTTTTCCCAGTCCCCTTGGCTCCCTCTCAATCCTCTATTGACTCTGCTTCTCCTTGAGGACCAGAGTCCCAGGAGCCAGCATCTGGCCTTCTCCTCCATACCAGCACTCCTTCCTGATTATTTCAACCCATGCTGTTTTCCTTTGCAGTGACCTTTGTTTATTTATTTGTGTGGGGGAAGGGGCTACATGACACAGCAGGGGTGTGGAGATCAGAGGGCTGTCAAGAATCTATTCCCTCCTCCCAATCAGTGGGTCCTAGAGATCAGCTTCTGTCTGCAGGCTTGGCCACAAGCACCTTTACTCACTGAGCCATTTCACCAGCCCCATGTTTTGACTTTTAAGTAACATGAAAATATCAACTCCCCAGATCCTTTCTCTATCTTTGACCCATCCACTATGCCTCAAATGTTTATGCACCCTGGCCATCAATATCTTATGCCTAGAGATCTCAGCTTGGCAATTCAAGCTGATCAAAGACAAAATGAACTCTTTATGTTTTATTTGTAGGAAGCCAATCCTTCCTATGCATTTTGTCCACTGTGATAAATGGAAGTATCATCCAGTTATTGGCCCAAGCTCAAGAGATTTAAGATACATCTTTGACTTATAAATCTTTTTTCTCAGCCTCTATATCCTTTGACAGCAAAGTCATATGAATGCACCTTTGAAATGCACTATCAATTTGTCTGTGTCTGGCTGATTCCTCCTCAAAGATTTCCATGTTCAAATCTCCAGAGCCTGAAAATGCTCTATGGGATGGAAAAGAGACCTTGCCATTGTGATTAAGTTAACAATTGATTGTTTGAGGATTTCGTCCTGGTTAGTTTGGGTGAGGCCAATGCAAGCACAAAGACACTCAGGAGAGGAAGACTGAGGAACTAGAGTTAGATCAGGCAGGACAGCAAGGACAACTGAAGACAAAGAATAAGCTGTATTATGAGGACTGTGAGCCAAGTTTGCAGTTGGCTTCTAGAAACTGGAAAATACAAGGAAATGAATTCTTTGCTTTGGTCTCCAGGAAGGCTACAGATTCTAGGACCAGACTGTCAATCATTTGATTCTAGTTTTGATATTCAGCTGCTATGGACAGGCCATTCAAGCTTCTTATGTCTTGGTTTTCTCACCAGCAAACAAGGAAATCATGGCAGAATAGATATGAACACAATGGTTTAGTGAGTTGTGTGATGCTTACAATTGGACAATGATTTGCATATTGTGAGTGTTTGGTCAATGTATATGGTCACTTCTACAATCCAAGCCCTCGGGTTCGTAACCTGAGCCCTAGCCCTCGGGTTCGTAACCTGAGCCCTCTCAGTACTAAGAGTGGTTTCCTTGCTCCTATTCTTGCCCCTGTAATTGCTTATGCATGAGGAAGTAAGGATGGTGTATTTCATATATAAAATCATGTTTTTGGGTTTTTTTTATGGTTAAATTCCCCAGGATGGCAATGGCTCAAATAGCAATATGCCTGCCAAGCAAGCATGAAGGTCTGAGTTCAGCTCCCCAGCACCCAGGTAAAATAACCCAGCACAGCAACACATGTCTATAATCCTAGAGACAGGGGTAGGAAGAGACAAGGTAGATCCCCACATCTCACTGGCCAGCAGCCTTTATGAATCAATGAGCACTGAGTTCACTAAGAGGTGTTATTTCAAAAATTATGCTAGAAGATGATAAAAGATATCCAATGCCAGTCTTGACTATATACATACTTGCACACACATGCACATATCTGCATATGCACACATGAATGCACACATGCTCTCAGGCTCCTCCTTGCAAATATTTTCCCTTGTTATTCAAGCTAACTGAGTTGCCTCCTGGAACCCTTTATGTCTTCGTTTCATATCTCTTCTTTAAAAGTGGCCCACAACTGTATCTCCAATGTACATCTGGAATACAATAGATACTTAATAAACATTTCTAAATGAATAGATAAAAATTTGGTCAACATACATCCTAGTTTTATTTCTGTTGATATAACAAAAGATCTTGGGGGAAAATTTTTCTGGAAGAAAGAGGTTTTGGTTTTTTTTTTGGCGGGGGTTACATTCCAGATTACATTTCATTATTGTCAAGATGTCAGGAGAAGAATGTAAAGTCAAGAACAAAGACAACAAATACATGGATCCTTGTTTGCTTGCTGCCTCTCCACTAGGTTTCTCCTTTCTTATACAATTCAGGACCCTTTGCTAGGGAATGGCACTACCCATGGTGGAATAAGGCTTCTCACCTCAATTAAAAATTCAGACAAACTCTCACAGATGTGCCCATAGGCTAACCTAATCTAGATACTTCCTTAAATGAATCTTTCTTACCAGGAGATTCTAAATTGCATCAAGTTGACAATTAAAACTAGTTCTTGTATCATTTGTTTTTGTTTTTGTTTTGGTTTGGTTTGGTTTGGCTTGTTGTTTTGTTCAGGGGATTTTGAGACAAGATTTCCCTTTGCAGCACAGGCTAGACTTCAACACTCAATGCTCCTGCTTCAGCTCCAACCAGTATTTGGATTACTGGAATGTGACATCACACCTGACTGATTAACATCAATGGAGGTGGTTTACTAAGGTATCAATCATATTGGTGAATCCTGTTCACATCTTAAGTTAGGTCAGAATAGATTTGAGCCTTCCCTCTCAAAGAAAGGTTCTACCTAAAGGAAAATCATCTTATCTGTGATGACAATTTCTCACACTTGTCTCTTTTGACCTCTTTAGCAAGGTTTTCTGGAATACCTTCTCCAAAATTCTCAAAAAGTATAATTAAGTAATATGTGAAAAATTATATTTAACCTCCAAGACATCCCTTATAATTTTTTATTCATTTTTTTATCTTATTTTGTTATAAATTTTAAACAATATTGGTCTATGCCGTCTATATGAGGTAAGTCCTGATCTTAGGGCTTAGTACATCAGAGACTTATCATTGGAAAACCATGGTGCTTATGTTCTTAGAAAATGCAAAATGCACTAAGATCCTATAGAAATGGGGACTAGAACGACAAATACCATTAGCTGGAGAAAGCAGCTTCTTGGGGGAGTAGAAGAGGTTGATCAAGAGATGCAAAATTATAGTTAAGAGAACTTAGTTCTGGGATTCTGTTGAACCAATAGGGTGACTAGAAGTGATGACTAACTATACCAAACTAGTTAAGGAGAGACTATATGTTTCACTATGAAGGAAAAATAAAGGTTTGAGATGATGGATGTACTACATACTCTGATAGGGTTATTCTGCAAGGCAGTCATGGCTTGAAACTTTATATTATATCCTATACGTCTTTACAATTGCCACATTTTAATTTTTCTTAAGAATAGGGAGAATTGAGACCCAGTAGCATAAGGAAAATGATCTTCCTGGTCCATAGATGCTCCTGTGAACTCCTAACGCACTATTGAGCACATCAGTTGGCACAAAGAGGGAATCTCTGCTTCCATTCTTATTCTCTTCCTACCCACTCCCAGAACAAAGCTAGGTTCAAATGTGAAGCTTTACTCAGTCTGTACATTTCTAGTGACTTCCCAACACCTCTTAAAATACAAGGCATCCTGTGTGTTCACATGCCCATGGGACTTTCTGACATTTTTACTGGTGCTCTCTATCTGGCTACCTTAGAGACTAGTTTGGGTAAAAGTTCTAGGTAACAATTCTAGTCATTTTGAAAATTGTGATAAAGCATGACACTGGAGTTCCTGTGTGATGTCTGGGTCCCTGCAGGATGTTCGTGTGTTTACAGGATATCCAGGAGCCTGCTGGATGTTCAGGAACCTGCAGGAAGCCCTGGTGCCTATGGATGGCTCTGATGCCTGTGGGATTACCAGATGCCTATGTGTGCCTGTGGGAAGACTGGGTGTCTGTGTGATGTCCAAGTGTATACAGGTTGACTGGGTGCCTGTGTGATGCCTGTGGAATTCCATGTTACCTGGGGGATGTCTGGGTGCTTGCAGGATATCCAGGTCCCAGATCCCTATGGAATGTTTGGGTGCCTATGGGAGGCTCTGGTGCCTGTGGGAGGTCTTGGTGACTTCTGGATGACTGGGTGCCTGTGTGGTGTATAGGTACCTGAGGGATGACTGGTTGCCTGCAGGAGGTCCTGGTTCCTGTGGGATGTTGAGGGGCCTATGGGATGTCCTGGTGCTCGCAGGCTACTAGGGAGCCCATCAATGTCCAGGAGTGGGTGGTAAGGCTCAACTTCAGGTCAAACTCTGTCATGATTCACCTCAGGCTAGTATGGGCCAGGTGAATGTCCATGATCAGAGCAGCCTTCTACTTCCAAAGACTATGGTGATATTCATATGATCCATGCTCCTGCCACACAGGCTCGACTTAATTTTCTTTTTTTCCCCTTCTTCTTTCTTTCTTTCTTTCTTTCTTTCTTTTTTTTTTGACACAGGGGCGGAAGGGTGGAACAGGTAGGAATGGGAAGAGGGTATTATTGAGATACATTGTATGAAACTGAAATTATTAATAAAAGTATTATTAAAAATGAAAATTCTGACAGAGCATGACACCAGAGTTTAGGGTTAGTGGGAGAAAACAAATTCCTTGTCAGGGGTGTGAGGTTCTCCCTTTTTTCTTCCTAGGGAATCCAGTGTGTAACCCTGAGGTGGCCTCATCCATGTTATGAGTGTCTGATAGCCAGGGAGTGCCTGCTGTTGCTCAGAAGAAAAGATGGTATATCTGATAATCTCTGAGAACAAAGACCCCAGTTACTCCATCACTCTTGCCTGAGGGTCTGGGACTAATTGTGTTTCTTTATACCCCATCTAATTTTACAAAATCATACTTCTCCATGGCAGCTTATTAACTCACCACCTCATCTGAGATAAGGCTGTGCCAATAACAACAGCATTTAGAAATGCTGTTGGACCTGCTGAGTGTGGGTCTCTCCCACCAGGATACACACAGCACATGTACATGCATCCACACAGTTCACTGTGACCTTAAAGCAGGTAGATCCAGCTCAGAGGACACAAAAGCATAAGAATAACCTGGTGCTCCACATGTTTAACCTCTGCAACAGGAACAACTGCATGTCTACTCCAACATCTGTCAAAAGGGCTGATAGTATAGACAGAAATAATTCATTTCAGAGTACTGACTATACAGACACCAAGCATGCACATATGTATAGGGACATGCAACTCCCCATCTGCAGCTGTCTTCCCTCTACAGATTTGTTTTGCGTGGCTTCAGTTAACCACAGTTGACTAGAATATGAAGATAGTAGATCTTTAAGTCCTGAAATTTTCAGAAATAAAAATATCTCTACCTCTTTGAGTTGTACTCCCAATGCATTCTAAAGTGGAACTTCACTGTTGTGTCCCACGAGGGGTGTAAATCATTCCTTTCTCCAGAGTATCCATGTTGTATAAGCAGCACTAGTCACCTAGAAGCTACTGTGGTTGTAAAACCAATGACATTGCAGACATTATATTCAAGTAACAGTACAATATATATATATATAATATTTAATTTATGATTTCCCTACGCTCAACTTATAGGTTAAAATACATTATAAATATGTACAATAAAAATCTAAGATAGTCTATGTAGAGTTCATTCTGTGTGGGATTTGGGCTGGTCACAGAGGTCTGGAGATGCATCCCATCCATGAAGGGGATTAGTGCTCAACAGGTTACCTCAAGTCTGAAGAGCAAGGAGAAAAGGAGGAGGTTGCCAGTTTTAAAACAAAATAGAAACATCAAACCAAAACATTCTAAGGAGCAAAACCAGCCTTACAGTGTCTGAAAGCTAGGGCAAGGCTGGGGTTTTAGATAACCCATCTTGTAGTAAATCCTGCTCTGTGACAAATCTGAATAAGAGAGTTCAATATTCAAAGACTTACACTGGACCAGAGGTAAATAACAAACCACGGAGATCTCTATGAGGGGCACTGCAGCAGAGAGGACCAAATCTAAGTCACTGCTGTCACTAGCCTGCTTCTCTAAGCCACGAGGTAACACATCCCTGACCTTTGAGCATGACCTGGTGTGCCTGTGTAAAGCATGGGTGAGGGTGTTCCCATCATGCGTGTGAGGTAGAGAACAAAGCAAAGCCAGGGTGTGTTTCCCTTTGGGCTCAGAGACCATCTGCAGATACAATTATTTGTCTAACATCATCACGCCATATTATGTTACATTCTATGATTTATTAGCAAAGGCGTGCTTTTTAAACTTCACTTCCCCAAGCAATGATCGCTCCTTGACAGGTTTCATTACTGAGAAATGACACAGACATTTGTTATACTCTCAGACAATAAAATATTACCCAGCTCAAATACCTTCATGGAATATTAAACAAAATGAACACTGTTCCCTCCCTGTGTTTATCATATCATATTAAAAGTGAAGACATGGCGCTGTGTTGTCTTTCCCGATAGACGAGACATGGGAAAAAATGAGTTTCATTTGCCCTTCATCCACCTGGCTTTACTTAGCAATGTCCAAGGCCCCCAAGAGTTGGTAGAGTGTCATTTCAAGTGTTCATCTTCTCTAGGGCCTTGAATGTACATCCCTTTCACATCACCATGAGGAGGAAACAACGGAAAAGTCTCCTACAGACATTCTCTTTGTCTCAACCCCAGTCTCAGGTAGCTTGGGGCATTAATGGAAGGATCAAAGAATCTATTTTCATAGGAACTGGCTGAAGGCCAACTTGCAGACATGTGTCTAGTTAGCATCCCACATACTGGATCTTTCCACATGCACATAAAGACCTACTCTAGTTTCATCTCCGTTGCTGTGATGATACACCCCGACAGAAAGCAGCTTTAGGAGAGAAAGGGTCTAACTCTATCTTACAATTCCAGGTTTCAGTCCATCATTATGGTGTACTCAAGGCAGAAACTTGAAGCAGCCAGTCAGGAAACATCCAAAAGCAGAGAGAGAAAATGAGTTAATCCACACCTAGAAATCATCTCACTTTATCCACTCTTGCACAGTCCAGGACTCAGACCCATGGTGTGGCACTGCCCACCATAGGCTGGGTGTTCCCCATCTCAATTAAGCCTATTTAGAAAAAACCAACCTGACCTAGACCAGCAGTTCTCAGCCTTCCTAATGCTGCGACCCTTTAATACAGTTCCTCGTGTTGTGCTGTCCCCCAACCATAAAATTATTTTCGTTGCTACTTCACAACTGTAATTTTGCTGCTGTTAGGAATCATAATGTTAGGAATTTGAAATGAGATGGTCTTAGGTGACCCCTGAAAAATGGTTGTTCGACCCCCCCCCAAAGTGGTTGCAGCCCACAGGTTGAGAACCTCTGATCTAGATAACTCCTTAATTGAGATTCTCAAGTGATTCTAGATTGTGTCAAAACTGGATTCTAGGTTGACAAAACTAACCACAAGACCATATGAAATACATATTTTACCTCTGATATGAAAAGGCTTTATGTGTAATAAGTGAGAGATTATGTAGTCATAGGGTGGTTTGGGCACATCCATAAGGACACAGATATACACATTCACTACAGAAAGGTGTTCTGACACCATCAGCTTTCTGCATAAAAAGTTAATTATAGGAAATAATAAATTGGGCTATGAACTTCACCTTACACATAAAGTAGGATTTCTCAAAGCTATGCTTCAGGTTGAGTCCCTATTGTGTCTGAGTATTTCCAGGTCTCTCGCACAGAACCAGCATTAAACTGATGGGGACTTTGGTAAACACCAAAATTCCTAGAGAGGGCAACTCTGTACACATTTGGACACAGCATGGAAGAACATAGCCTAAACTCTCAAAACAACCCCAGTCGGTTCAACATCCATCTTTGTTAGTACTTTATTTCAACTTGGACATTTAAGTTTTACTTATCCTAGAGTGATTTTTTCTAATGTTTATTAGGGGAGAAAGTATTCATTCTATCTACTTTTAAAAGTGTTTGGGAGAATTAAAAAATTATTTATGAATCCATTTGCAAAGAATTCAGCTCTCCATGGGCAGCTTAATGCTTTGCTGTCACTGATCTTCTGTCACTAAAATTCTTCATTTTATCTTTGAACTTGTTGTAAATGAAGTTGGCTGGGACAGTGAACCCGGAGCAGTGCAGATGCGGCAGGCATGATTGCACATCTGCAGGCACACAGGTCCTCTGGACCAGTGACAATGCAGAGGTGTCATCAGTGCCACGCCTGTGGACATGTCTGACAGGTTTGTGTACCCGAGTTGAAATCCTCCCCATGGGAATTCATGGGATGGGAATTTACAGGTCCCCGATATGATAATGGGCCATCATGTAAACAGCTGAGATTGTAGTTTTGTAAGTCAGACGGTGGATGTAGTTCTGTGCTGTAAATTCTCAAATAAAGTGGTTTTGTTTTGTTTTGTTTTGTTTTTCTCCCAACAGCTCACACAGAAAATCCAAGATTCCTTAACAACTCCTTCCTGTGGGAATGTCTTCCTAGTCCCCATTTCACAAAAGTGAAATGCTTTCCAGCACCCTAACTTCCACCTTGTCTGGACACAAAGCCTTACGTCCTGGGTTCCATGCCCACTTCACCTAAATTTCCAAAACTGGTTTATGTTCAAAAGTATTCAGCAATCCCGGAGGGTAGCAGCCTCAGCGTCTCTTACCTCGTTCACTTCGGCCCATTCTAGCTGCAAAGTGCTGTATGCAACAGAGACAGCACTGATGATATTTTATGCAGCTTTTTTAAAGTACTGTTTGGTAGGAAGTGGCTCACTGACAAAAAGCAAAAATGGACTACCATTTCCTGATATATCAATGACTTATTTTAATTAGCTTCATCCTATGCTACAGTTTACCCCTTCAACCTTCACTTGACGTTCATCGGAGGGCCACAGGCCAGCCACGCAGTACAAGATGCTAAAGATACCGCAGCAGATTAAGCCACACATGGCTCCTGCAGATAAAATTTGCAGACTAGCTGCATCAGAATGCGGCATCAGAAATATCAAAATAAAATGCAGTGATGCAAACTCAGGGTGATGCCTGGGACCGCACACAGGAGTGGGATAGTAACAGCAGCCAGGAAGAACGTCACAGTAAATTATGGAAACAGACCAAGCAGAATGTAAACTGTGGCTTGGAGGCAAGAGGTAGGAGAGGAGGGATGATGCTGGACCACAGAATAATGAGAAAGCAAAATGCCTGGCAGCATGGAGGTCAAAGGACACAGTGGAAATAAGAGCTGACTTCTAACAAGACAACTGAGTCTAGGATAGTTTATAAAATATAGCTAACAGATCCACAAAGATAGAAACTAATTATCTCCAAGTCCCCCTGACTCCAACATTTCTCTTCAACCCAAAAAGATTTCTTCCTTTCAGATACTTCTTTAATTTTATGCATTTAAATATACATAGTATATAATTTTATATATTTATAAACATATGTATTATGTAAAGAAGCATATATGTGAATATATATGCTAAAATATTCAAAATAGGATGGATTTTTAAAAGCTCAAGCTTAAAAATATCCAGTAAAGTACAAACCATTCACAGACAAAGAGCAATATAGTTCTGACGGAAATGAATCTGGTGGAAAATTCTCCAGAGTTAGCAAGCCCCTTAGTCAGGAGAAATATGTGGCGTTTCCTTCACTGCTGCCTCAATATGGCCTTCAATCCAAATTGCCTAAAGAATTCAATCTCCACGCAACCATGCTGCAGTGCTTACTCCCCTTAGAGAATGGTCAATCCTCGATCTCAGTGCAAGCGGTCCAAGTTTAGCTGGGCGTATTGTCATGCACCTTTAATCCCAGCACTTGGGAGGCAGGCAGATCTCTATGAGTTCAATACCAGTCCTGGTCTATAGAGTCTACAGCCAGGGCTACATAAGAAGACCTTGTCTCAAAAAAATAAAACTTTGTTTCAACTCTGCTCTAAGACTCACAGCATTTCCTGTTTGTCTTATGAATTCTCTACATGGCTTAACAAAATGCCTGAGAATGGGTAATTAACATTTAAAAACAAGAATTTTGTTTAATTTATGGTTCCAGAGGCTGGAAAGTCCAAGAACGTGCCACCAGCATTGGGTGAGGACCTTCTTAACGTGGCAAAAGGCATCATACAATAAGATAGAGCAAGAGCTTGTTAGTTTAGCTTCTCTTCATGTTGTAAAGGCACCAATCCCATTGTGAGGCCCACACCCTGATAACCTTCTCTATCCCCCCACATAGTGATACCGTCAATGTATGAAATTGGGGATTAAGTTGGAATACCAATGTCAAAAA
This sequence comes from Cricetomys ansorgei, assembly GCA_026225945.1. NCBI lineage: Eukaryota > Metazoa > Chordata > Mammalia > Rodentia > Nesomyidae > Cricetomys > Cricetomys ansorgei. The sequence goes on from JAMJFZ010000116.1 coordinate 11,617,436, forward strand.
GTGTCTCTTTGGTAACTGGTAAGCCTGCTCTTGATAATTTCAACTGATGTTGGGCCTACAGCTTCCTGGATTCAAATGCAATTTGTCTATAGCTCTAGGCAGAAATCTCTTTTCAGATGCAGATGATATTCTCTGCAGTTTTCTCTCTCTTACTCTTCTATCCTGCCTGTAGCTAGTCCAGGCTAGTTGGATACGAGCTTTGACTGATTCTCCGGTCTCCACCTCCCATGTCACCATAGGAATCCTGGGATTACAGATGAATGATACTGTACTTGCTTTATTTAATATGGGTTCCCCAAATCAAACTTGGGTAATCATGCTTGCTCAGCAAGTGCATTTGAGCCATCTCATTGGTTCTTTTATTCACATTTTGACCAACTCCTGAAACTTTGCTCATTAGCACAATACATGACAGAATCAAAGAGTCAGTATTTAGAAAGATTAATTTCACATTTGGACCCTTAGTGGTGAGATTAAAATATACACAAGAGTTAGGGGTTGGGTGGAATCATTTATAAAATTAAAGGCCTTTAAGATACAAGACTGGAAATTGTGTGAAGTAATTTGGATTCAACTCTCACTCTTTGATGAATTGCTCATAAGACCTAGCCAAACTCCATATTAGACCTAAGGGATGGTGGTGGGATATTTTTAATGGGTAAAATCATGACTCTCTATGGCATAAAATGAACATGTATCAAAGATTTTATTTGATTCATTAATTAATGAGAAACCCAGAAAAGGATCTACAACTGCTCAGAGGAATTCTCAAAGGCCAGACAAAGACATGAGCCTGTGGCAGTAGAGAGGTGAACTTCTTTGTTAGAGACAACACTGATTTCTTGAACTGTAGACAAAGGTTCTCACTAGAAAGAATTCTCTTGCATGCGAAGAGCCAAGAATTACCTGCACCACCCAACAGGCAGACATCAGTGTCAAGACTAAACCACATAATGGTACACAATTGTAAAACAGCTGAAAGACTAGTGGAAGACAAACTCCTACAAAGTCTAATAACCAGAGAAGGTGTCTCCTAACCAATGTGCATCATCCTTATAAAAATGCCAGTTTTGATCGTGCAACGGTCTTTCACAGTTTTCCCTAAACTCATCATATCACCAGCTATTCTAATTTCTTTTCTGTTGCTTTGATAGAACAGCCTGACCAAAAGCAACTTACAGATGAAAGGGCTGATGTGGCTTACAATTCCAGGTTACAGTCCATTATTTTGGAGGAATCAAGGCAGGGACTTAAAGCATCATATTCACAGTCGAGAACAGAGAGAGAATAAATGCGTATGTCCTTGCCTGCTTGTGATCCCCCTCTTAGTGTGGCTTTCTCCTCTCTTATATTCTTCTAGACAGCTTGCCTAGATAATGGGCAGAGTCTTCTTATGTCAATTATCAATAAAGACAATCCCCCACAGACACGGCCATAAGCCAAACTTTTCTAGATAATTCTTCATCAAGACTCTCTTTCCAGTGGAGTCCAGGCTGTATCACATTGACAGTTAAAACCACCCAGAACATCACACATGGAGTTCTGATTCCTGCTAAAAAGATAACTGAGTCTTCTTCTAGAAGACTGGTATAGTAGTTAGCCACTGTGTGGGCTCAGCAAGAAAGACACTGAGGCATTTGCATAGGTGGAAGCCCTTCCAGACCTCATGAGAGGGAACCACCATCCTGGCCAGCATCATACTCGATCAACAGTAGAAACCTGAGCATCTCAGCTCAGGAGTTTTTATTGATTCAGAACTCCTCAAGTGCAGATCATAAGCAATCAAACATCCCCCACAGAAATCCAACACCTACAGACAATACAAAATGCCAAGACCTATGCATCCCTTTTTCCAACAGTGCACAAAAACAATTTTAAACACAACTAAAAATAAACTTCCACAACAGACTTGTTCCTTTTATTTGGGCTAACCTTTCTTGGATGCTGGCAAAAGGAACTGAAAGAAGAGGCAGCACCCACACTATACTGTAGAGGTAGACGTTTAGGACACATACCCCTGCCCACCATAAGAGTCACTGTGGATGTTCCTACCACCGAAGACAGACAGACAGACAAGAGAAAAGCATGACAGAAGTTATTGCATCAAACTTTTGCATGACACACAGATTTTTGGAAAGTAAAACACGGTAACACTGCCTATTTTTATACTTAGGCTCAACGGAGAAAGGACAGCAACGTGACTGGGGAGAAATGTAGATGTGACCAGGAGGAGTGGGAGCTGTCTGTTCAGGCTTTCCTTGGCTGCCTTCTGTGCTATGGAGCAGGAGCCCTCTGGGATAAGGCTGTTCAAAGGGCCTCTCTAGACTATATGGCTTGCTTTGGGGAATGGGGCTTCTAGTGTCTTCCACTCAACTTGGAGAAGAACAATGCTTGTTTCTATGGCTAATTTTGGAGATGAGAGCTGAGAAAGAGGCAGGCAGAAAGCCAGAAAGTCTCAGTCCTTCCACCTTGCTTAGCTCACAGTTCTCAGGATGCCAAGTACCATGCTGTGGGCTCTCCTGCTCTGAGCCCCAACACAGCTTAAATGGTATGTGCACTCTTTTATTTTTCCATAAAGGTGTGTTTGAAAATGCCTACACCTGTGACAAAACTGCCAGACCCCTGATTTTACTACAGTGTTGAAGGTTATAATGGAAAAGTATCCCTTATCAACCATAAACATTTGGAGTTCTTAACTTTTTCTGAAACTAAGATTTGGGCATATCCAAATCAGCAGGTAAATTTGCAACAGGCATCAGTATCACAGTTAGGCTTTGTCCTGACTTGGGAGAGAATTATTCACCTGACTTATTGAAACTCAGAAGCAGCATTTGTAAAGGGTTGTAATTTCCCAGAGTTTAGTGACTGTGAGAAGCCGGTGTAGGTGTTTATGCTTTGTCCCTAGACGTACTGTGGTGTGGGTAAGACTAACTCATCTTCTATTCAAAGAACCAGAGCACAATGTCTCTTCTTTACTTGTTCCCACCTTGTCCCTTCCTCCAACCCCAGCTCTTTCTGTCCCTTTATGCTGTGTCCCATGGAGGTCACATTAGGAAGAAAAGGGGCCAGGTGTAAAATCTCAAGCTATGTATGAATCGGTATATTGGGGCTCATCTTTGCACTCTAAAATACCCAGGCAGAAAGTACATCAAAGTCTAAACACAGATGACTGTATACACACTATATTGTGTGTAGTCAGCTTTCTTGGAGAATTAGAATCTCCACATACCTCCAAGTGAACACTTGAAAGCTGGCCTCTGCCAAGGAGGCAAAACAAAAGACATGACATAAGGTTTATCTTTTCAAATAATTGTATTTTCAAATGTAATCCTATACATGTTCCCCTCTTAAATAAAGTCTCATTTCAAACCAAATGTTTCTCCATTGGCAGAGTAGTCGAATAGGAGTACACAGAGGGCTGTGGGGATAGATGGTGGTTTCATGGTTTTGAAACGTTCTAATTAACATGCAGTGCTGTGCCTCCTGGAGACCAGGACTGTTCAAAGGCAAAAGTGGCTGAGGACGAGGCGTGTGCCTTCCACGTGGACGAGCTTCAGGTCACACTCAGTTATAGAATCAGCTTTTGTTTTTGAGACAGAGATGCAAAGACAGCGAGACAGAGCCACACACTGAAACATATCCTACATGTCAGCAACAGAACAGTATATTCCTGGACCAAAGAAGGAAAGTTACCTTCAGACTGTTCTAAAAAGAAGCTTTCATGGAACCCTCTTGGTCTCTAGTGTCACTCCACGGTCAAAAGAGATTGTTTTAAAGAGAAAGAAAAAGAAACTTTAAAACAGCTAATATAACCAAGAATATTTATGAACGATCATATTACAAAGGGCTCAGTTATTCTGGTGATAGGAAGAGGTTATCACACTTTACCAAATGCCTGAGATTTCTGCTCACCCATCAGAAAACATGTTATTCCTTGTGGTGGCAGGGGACCAAGTCTGCCAATGCTAATGTCATTTTACAGGAAACTGATGATGGAGGATCATGACCTTGAGGAGGGCTGCAGCAGGCTGCCTGGGTGAAAGGTAAAGGGCAAGCAGATGTGGCAGGCACTGTGAGTTTGTTTTCTAAGCCTATGTTTATCCTCCTTCTTCTTTGTCCAGCAGATGGAGGTAAGTTCAAGCCTACATACCCCAGGCTCCTGTCGCCAGGTGAGTATAGAATGAGGTTCTACAAGTTAGAAGTATTGGCCTGAGATTTCAAGCCATGGGGGATATTTCCATGCAGAGATCCTACTGAAAAGTCACTGGGGTGTGACCATTGAGAAGCCATGGTGCTGGTCATATGCCAGGGTTAGTGTCAAAAGCCAGCTTCATGGATACCCAGGGGACCCATGTACCCAGGGCCGAAGTAGCCAGCTTCCTAATGCACTGACCAAAGTCATGGACACTGCAGTAGGGCTGCCCTACCTCTCATGCTTCAGTACCTCTAATTTCATAAATATTCTATTTCTGTATTAAGTTGCTTTTTGTCTCAAACACTCAGGATGGTTTTATTTCCTAGGTTTCACTCCGACAAATAGAAGGGCTTCAGTGGTCATCAATCACAGACAGCAGCCAGAGGCTCAAAGTTAACAAATGTCAGAGTTAATAGTGATTGTATCTAACCTTAACCCAGCCCTCCATCCCCATCACAAAAGTAAGACAACTAGAGAAGCTGCACAGGTAAAAACTAAATGAACAGAACTAATGTAGTATGAGACACAAAATCAATAACAGCAGGCATGAATAGCTTTGAATCCTAGAGCTGCCTCTAGTTGAGCTTGTGGCCTTGATGTCTCCAAGCTTCAGTTCCCCTTTCTGTAAAATGAGGGTACAATAAGGCTAGAATTTGACGGTGCTATAACTCAGGATCTATCACTTTTTTATGTAGAAGGCTAATTAAAACCTAGACATTTTGACCACTAGAAACACAAGATGGGAAAGAAGCATGCTCTAACAACGGTCTAGTGTCCAAGGGCACTTTAGTGCCCAAGAGCTGAGAAAATCTAAGAGACACTGAGAATGGAAAAACTACACCACGTGATGAAAGACATGGTAGATGATAGTACTTTCACCCGGCCTACAGAGCATGTGATCAGGTTCCTTTGACCTTCCGGGCCCTGTAACATTGTGAAAGTCCTCTGCTTCCAGGGTTCTGCCATCTTCTCCACAGCCTGGCCTGGTAGGCAGGCTCCAGTGCTTCCCATCCACCCTTCAAGGGGTTGGACTTGGCTCCAACCTCCATCTTAATATTTCAGAGAGGAAAGCAACAGTTCCAAGTCTAAACTCACTGTGGGAGGGGAACACAGACTGAGGGAGAAGACCAGAGTGGTTCCTTAGAGATCTTTGGTAATTAATGTCACCAATAACGGAAAATTGCCAGTCTTAGGCCAGGCATCTCCAGTTCTGTATGTCAGCAAACTCCGTAACAGCCTTCAATATGGCATTGTCATCCCCCACATATGATGCTGAGGCCAGCAAAAAGAATAGAATTTGCTAGTTACAGGGCTTCTGGGGCCCAACCTTTAAGACTTCTTCAATTTCTGTTCCCAGTTTATGATGAAACCTATACTTAGGTTAGCCGATCTGATGATTAGTAGAATGGTATATGGACAAAGATAGCCTAGCCTGTAATATATTTGCCTTGTAAATTTGAGAACATGAGTTCAATCCCCAGAACCCCTGTAGAAGGCTGAGCATACTGGCACATGCTTGTAATATCAGCCCTGATGGAGCAGACAGGTAGGTGTCTGTGTTCACTACCCAGCCCTTGTCAAATCACCAAGCTTGAGGCCAATGAAAAAACCCTGTCTAAAAAAAACACAAAAGAAACTGCCATGCCACCTGAGGAATTCCAAAGCAGAATGACCTGTGATCTCCAAAGTACATGTAAACACATATGAATATACACCGGCACCTAAACACATGGGGGGAGGGGAGGGGAGGGGGAGGGAGAGAGAGAGAGAGAGAGAGAGGGGGGGGAGACAGAGAGAGAGAAATCCATCTACAGAGACATCAAACCATGTACATTTCTCATGTATTTTAAGTATCCCTTCACTATGTTACCCCTTAATGATTGGCTAAAAACATACAAGAGGTCAAATCAGCACATAAAAACAGAGATCACAGGAACCACACAGAAACTACCCAACACACTAGCATCTGTGCACATCTTGGTACTGAGATAACCCTGGGATAACAGAATCCTCTGAAAACATTTTGATATTTTAGTAGAGCCAGCCAGGCAGAGGCTAAAGGTCTCAACAAATCGAGAAAATACGAAAAGATTAGTGTAAACAAAATGTCCACTTTTGCAGAAGCGTGAAGTCACTTTCCTGCTTAGGTTACTAAGTACTTACCCTGTTTTCACAGGCAGTGCTTTGAAGAAGCCATGGATCTTGTGTATCTTAGGCAGCTCCTCCTCATCCCTTCACAATCATGGACAAACATGACTCCACCGTTGATGATTATTTTAAAGTCCATCAAACACTGTTAAAGCAGAAATCACAACATCAGACAACTTGTTCTAAAGGGTCCCAAGCCCCCAAGGCAAGCAAACTCATAAAATCAAGTGACTTGAAAGGTTCTCAACAAGATAGAACAGGAAGGGCAAAGCACAGGATGGTGGCAGTGTTCATTTCTCTCCAGATCTAGAGATTTTAGTTCCTATGCACACTAGCCAGGGACTGTGGACACCAGGCACCTTGGTGGAAGAACTTCAGTTCGGTATAAGCTGGCTCGAGCAGCCTGGTGATGCTGTATCCTGAGCTGTAGCCATCACAACTGCGAATACTCACTGCAGGAGTGAAACACGGTGTTTGTTTTTCAACCGAATTGTTTTCAAAGGCAAAACTTAACTAAATGGTGAATACACATAAATAGGTGAAGAAATGAATACACATAAATAGGTGGAGAAATTCTCCATATGCCAACTTTTTGACATAAAATTTTTATTGGTTTGTATGTTTAAATTGCTTTCTAGTTTGTTTATAATTGATTTATCTTCAAATACATGCTTAATAAAGTTGGGGTATAAGCCAGAACATGAATAAAAGTATTGTCATGAAAATTCCCTTTTAAAAATTAGTATAGTTTTTTTTTTTTTTAATTTTTGCAATGTCATATATGTATAGTAATATATTTGGTCACTTTCACTTCTATTACCCTCTCTGGTTCCCCTCTCAATGAACCCCCTTATTTCCAAATATCTCCCTTCTACTTTCATATATATTTTTGTTAGTAGCTTTTACCCTGCACTGTGCTGCTTTGGGATCTCATTTGTGGAGAAGGCCGTGAGCAGAGCTGCGACAGAAGTAAGAGCTATAAACGTATTTTCTCAGGGGTTCCTGGAGCTGTAAGCTGTTCATTGAGAGCATTCCTTAAATGCTCAGCTTCCTCTTTCTAGCCAGCTGACAGAATTTAAGAAAAGATTCTAGTGTTTAAGCATATGGGAGACTCTGCCTGCTTATTGGGCAAAAACCGATGTAAGCCAAAGTTTACAGCTGAGTAGCTGACAAATTACCCTTCAGATTTTCTGCATTGTTTCTCTAATGTTTTTAATACTTTTTTTTAGAAAAAAATCATATGTAGGTGCTGGAGAGTTGACTCAGTGGTTAAAAGTGGGTAAGCTCACTGCTCTTACAAAGAATCAAGTTCAGTGCCCAGCCCCACGTAGAAAAGCTCCCAACCAGCTGTAACTTCAGCTCCAGGGGATTCTACTCTCTTGTCTGGGCTCTGTATGCACCCTGCACAGTGACACATACACATGAATACAAAATAAAATAAATTTAGTGCATCGTGCATGCATTACAGTGGTAAATGTTACCACTGTGTACAGATCTATCTGTGGTCTGGGCTTTTCTTTTTATTTTGAAGCAGAAGCTTTTAATTCATGAATTCATTAAAATCCAAATACTGTTTCTGCAAGGAAATAAGTTTTCTTTAGCAACAAAGTTGCTTGCTCACAATGACATAAAAATCTCCCTAACTTTTTAATTTAGAAACAAGAGAAATTGGGGTACGGAAATTTTATCCACACTAAAGACGTTTTTATTTTTAAAAGGACTCTACTAGTAAAAGTTTAAATAACCTGATAAAAAAAATTAAACAAAACAAAGTTCTCAAAGGGAAGTTCATGAGGCCAGATGTGGTCCAGGCAGACAGGAAGAGGCATTGCACTCGGCAGTTGCCCTACTATGCGACACTTGAGAACACGTGAATTTCTAAGAGGGAGATGAAGAGATGACTCAATCCCAGGACTACAGTACTGCAAAGACTTAAGTAAGAACAGACATCAATGCCCCTTCAAACTCAGTTCAGCCCTGCTAGACCAAGACCCACCAACACACTAAACTATGCCTGACAGACCTGTAGGAGTAAGCTCTTTCTGCATTCCAACCTCCTTGACCAGTCTAAAGTTTTAATGATGGGAGAAGGAAATGAGTGTGGACAGACACCATCCTTACTTCGATGTATCATTTTAGTGGTGACATCATGAATTTCCATTGACTTTGGCTATTTTGTGTTCACTCACACACACACACACACACACACACACACATATATATATATATATGTGTATATATATATATATATATATATATATATATACACATAACTTATATAACATTCAAGATCTTGATCACTAGAGCTCTCACTCCATGGCTTGTGGAAGTCTCCATGCAGCCATAGAGTTTCACATATTCCCAGAAATTTGCATGAACATTCACCTCTTCTTCCAGGCATAGTTCCTTGAGATGACCTTCTTACACACATCATAAATGATGCAAACACTCAGTTCCTCCCTCCATTTGCACACAAACTTCCATGTTGTGCTGAAGATCTGGAGATCATAGAGCAGAGTATGGAAAGGGGTTCCTTCCTGTGCACCCCTCCTGATCTCCTACTCTGCTCTGTAGCTCTCCTTGGCAACTTCTAAATTTGCATGTCAAAATCCATACACATGTTCCTTTTGGATGCGCTACAAAGAGATCTGGAATTGGTTAAGGAGTTTATTTAGAAATGAAAAATCTCATTTTAAAAGTAAAACTATAAAAATAAATAAGAAAACTAACACTTGTTAATAAAGAAAGTGTTTCCATTGGCAAAAAATCATCCTTCATTCTGGGTTGGCTCAATTCAATGATACAAATAAAAGGGAGTAGAATTGAGCCAGCTACCTCTGAAATCAAGAAGAAATAAACCAGCCAGTTATACTATCTAGACCCATGCTTGTCAGCGCAATAAATACATAATATAGGGTCACTAAAAGTAGCCCCTAAATGCTTTTCAGTCAGCCTCTGGTTAGATTTTGTGGGGTTTTCTTTTTCCTTGTAGGTTCAACAAGTAAACCAATCAGGGTTTCCCTTCATTCTTTCCTCCAAATTGAAACATTCCCTCTGGGAGGAAAGAGGAAGGGTCAGGAAATATAGAAAATCTGCAGGGCTCAGGAACATCCTGAAATGTAGAAAATTCTTCCCAAAGATTATATGAGCACTAATAATTGCTAGAGAAAGGAGATTCTGCAACCAGTAGATCTGCCTGCAAACTGTGCAAGAGCTCTACAGGGGTGTGGTTTTTCTGAGTCACACCCATGCTGAGGTGGACCCCAATGAACTCGTTCTTTCAGTACATTAGACTGAAGTGGACTCAGTTCTTTGGTCTGTCCTCAGTACCCGACCTGAAGTCAATAGATGTTTGTACACATCTGTCCTGGAACAACCACGTCCCCATGGAGCTTAATCTTGGTGAGAGAGATAAATAATAACATATGAGCAACAGTTGGGCTGGCAGAAAGTCAGGAGTAGTGAACAGAGGTGGTGGAAGATGAAACCAGAGATAGACAGGCCTAGACTACAAAGAGTCTTGTGCATGGTGGTATGCAAGTTAGATTGTGTTACCACCACCACTGCATGTCAGCCACCATTCGTCAAATGTTTTTTGACAAAATCAGAATAAGGCCTATAGATTCTCTTTTATAAATAGTTACAATATGAAACAACCATATACAATACTATAGTTAAATAGGATGTTTATAATATTAAAAGCCTGAGTTACATGCATACATTTGCATATTCATTTCAGAAAGCTAATCTGAGTCTTAAGGGTTTGGACAGGCAGAAGGTGGACAGTACACAATCAGATGTACTGACTTGCCATCCTTCTGAAAACATTGTTCTTGAGTTCCAGAATCCTAATTTCAGACCACAGCTAAGGTCAGTTAAACACTTAGAGGAACTCTTACAATTTCACTCATTGTTCTTGGTTACTAGGTTTAAAGGGTGACTCCAAAGATAGTGTGATAGCTAGTTTTAAACTCTCCACTTGCCAAAACCCAGAATCACCTGGTAAGAGAGTCTCAAAAAGAAAGTATTTAGATCAATTGGCCTCTGGGAGTGTTCATGAGGAACTGCCTTAATTGTTAATTGATGTAGATAGACTAAGCCCAGTCCACTGTGGGCAGCAGTATTCCCTAGGCAAGGGGTCCTGGCCAGTATAAGATAAGAAAAAACTAGGTAAAAGCCAGGAAACGACGATCCACTTTTTATTGTCTCTCTGCTCTTGACTGTGGATATTATGTGATACCTTAAATTCCTACCTTGACTTCCCCATAATAATGGCCCATAATCTGGAATCTAATAGGTTTCTTCCCAAACTTGCTTTTTCTCGGAGTATTTTATCACAGAAACAGAAATGAAACTAGGACAGAGAGTTCACATGACTTTTAGACATTGTAATCTTTTCCAGCCCCTAGAGATAGGGAGGAAGAGTCAAGAGAGTGCCAAAAAAGTGAGCTGAAACAAATTATGTAGTGGGGCTTAATAGAAAACCTCCCATGTGCTGACATATTCACTCTCTTTTTAAATTATGAACAGTATTTCCTTGCATGCTCCACACCCATACCCCTTGGGGATCCCAAGTTGGCCCACTAAAGACCATTTATGAATTAATGTTTTCCTCTACCACTGGAGCTAGGGAGGCTATGTCTTTGACCCATTGATTCAAAGGGGTTCCCTCCGAGATCCTAATATGTCTTTACGTGGAACTCACCCTTCTCAGTTTTGAAATACAATGGACATCTTCATTAATCTTGAAGAGAGCTCCAGAGCACCGCCTAGACCAGGATACTAGCTCTCAGTTGAGTTTTTCTAGGCACCACACACATACAGACTCTGTATCTAGACCTAATATTTCATCCCTATAAGTTTTGGATAGAATGTGGGGAGATCAACTCTTTATGGGACAGCAGATCACATGCTATCAATTTCAGTCTCTCCCTCCCCCCGTGTGTGTGTGTGTATATGTACACACACACACACACACACACACACACATATATATATATATATACATATGTTAGAATAAAAACAATATAAACTAAGGTACTCATAGAAACATTCCACATAATGAAAAAATATAACTTCCAGAATGCTAAAACAGTAACAATATTTTACCGAAGATTTTCAATAATAAGTGAAATGCATATGGTATATTAATTTAAGTGATATTTATAAGTAATTTGTAGCCATCCTAATGAGACTCAGGCCTACTTTTGACTTCTACTAATTTACTTTTATACTAGCCATCCTTAAATTTATTATTAACAGATAATAACCACACAGCTTGCTGGAGTCTAACATGCTATTAGAATATCTGTGGATTCTGCAACGCTCAAGTACAAACTCTGGGGTCATTCATCACTTCTCTCAAACACCTACCATTTCTTTGTGATCAGAACATTTGAATTCTCTCTTACACCTACTTTGCACTATACCACACAATGCTGTTAAGTTTTATCTCTGTTCTATGTGTTAAAATACATGAACTAACTCACTCCATTCAGCTCTGAATTTGTACCCAGAAAACAGTCTACGCTTACCTTCTTCAGCCTCTAATATTTACTGCTCTGTTCTCCACTTCTGTGAGCTTGAGTTTTTTGTTTGTGTGTTTGTCTGTTTGCTCAGGTTTCATTTGTCTTCCTATGCCTGGATTATTTCATTTAACGTTACGATCATTAGACCACATGTTGCTCTAAGTGACAGGAATTCATTCTTTTCTATGACTGAGTAATATTCCATTCATATCAAAGTTCATTTACACATTCACACACATGTGGGGACTTGCTTGATATCATGCCTTGACTGTTTTGAATAGAACTTCAGTAAGCATTGAAGTACAAGATATCTCTTTAATGTACTGATTTCATTTCCTTTGGAGATATATCCAGTACAACTGCTAGATCACATGACAATTTTTTTTCTAATCATTTGAAAAGCCTCCTCTATTAGACAAGGCTCTTTAAGGAACCAGTACCAATAGGATGTCTACCTATGTATATATGACATCCAAGTGTGGGTAATATATGTATAAAAGATTATTTGGCAGATTGGCTTGCATAATAGTAGCTTGGTAGTCCAGTAATGGCCTCCAATGCTGAAGAGGCAGAGAACCTGGTAGCTGTTCCATCCACAAAGCTGGATGCATAGGCAGTCCCAGGGTGGGGCTGAAGACCTTGAAGCTCCTTAGAGAAGGCCTGGTGTGGAGTAAACAATGGGAAGCCTTCCAAAAGCAAGCCAGAGCCTGAGTATAGCAAAGGATGGCAGAAGCAACAGCAGGAGGAGGAGGAGCAGCAGCAGCAGCAGCACCAGCAGCGATAGATACACTTGCTCAGCAAGAATTAAAGCAGCAAGCTTGGGCTGCCATTTCCTCAGACCACATTATATTTGGACCATCCACTGGAAAGATCTTCTTACTTGGAGGGAAAGTTTTCTGTCCTCGGTTAATAATCTCTGGAAATAGCCTTAGCAACATGTAGGAATGTAGCTCCTAGGTCAATGGTTCTCAACCTTCCTGATGCTGCGACTCTTTACTACAGTTCCTCCTGTTGTGTTGATCCCAACCATTATAATTTTTCTACTGTTATGAATCACAATGTAAATATCTGATATGCAGAATGACCCCTGTGAAAGGGGTCACGATCCACTGGTTGAGAACCACTGATCTATAATCCCTTCAAATGAACACAGAGGAAAATTCAGCGTGGTAGTAGTTTCTATCCTGATAAGGTGAAACTGAATGGAAAAGAGAAATTTTCTCATCTTGAAAATCAGAATTAAGACATTAAGGGGAATCCCAAATTTTTATTTAGATTCCCAGGGAATAGGGAGATAACTCAGTTGGTGGAGTGCTTGCTGAACAAGCACAAAGCCCGAGTTCAATCCCCAGTACCCACATGAAAAGCCAAGAGTGAGGATGCACACTGTAACCTCGGCACTAAGGAGGCAGATACAGGAGGGTTCTTGGAGCTCCCTCGCTAAGCTAACTTAACATGTGTGCAGCATAACAATAATTCCCCAGACCAAAAACTAAGGTGAATGTCCAGTGCTGGTCAACACTTAAGGTTAACCTCTAGTCTCCACATGCACACATGTACACACACATACATGCACATCCATACACAGAATGTAGAAGGATCTCTTGGGCCATGCGTTTGTTCTTCTGCTAAAGAACCATCCAACAACAATGTGGCCTTGACAGCAGATAAGTTGGAAAGAAAACAAACGAAGCTGCCTCTTTCTCCTCTTGAACTTGGTTCTGCCAAGATTCTACAAGCAACATGCCTCCTCAGCCCACTGTGATCAAGAGCCAGTAGCTCATGCTTCCTGCAGGCCTACTTTCCTATGTCTTTGGGAAGCCAAGATCTTCATTGTACAGCACATGGGAAGCCAGATTCTGTAGGTCTGGACTTGTGAAATACTGTCCAAGAACCCTGGATCCAGATGCTACCAGAGGTGCTGAGTCCTTAAGGAAGCACCACCTCAGCAAGGACACCAGTGAGTAAAACTGACAACTGGGACTGACAGACCTCTCTTGATTCTGGCTCAGGCTTCCTTCAGCCCTTACGTTTCTGGTCGCCTTCAGCACTTATGTTAAGATTGTTAGTTGTCCTTTTGTGTAAAACCCAGGTAGCTGATCAAGATCAAAGCCTGGTGCCCTGTGGCATCTCTTTAGAGCCTGGCCTCATTTCTCCCTCAAACCAATCAGTTCAGCATTTGACAAAACTAAAAGTTTAGAAAACCTGGCTTCTTTCATCATCTCAAAGGCATTTTTTTTTCTATGATTTTAGACAAGTTACTCAACCATTCTGATCTTTGTTCTTTCAAAATCAAGAGTAGATGATTTGGATTGCCAGCACACTGTTATTTATAGTTTCAAGGTTGGCATTCAGGTAGTTTACACCAAGCAGACAAATTCCAACCTTAAAGTGGTTAATCCCTTCATAAAATCACAAGAAAACAGACCGAGCTTCAGGATATGGAACCTGACTCCAACTAGATTGTTTTGCCCTAAACTTCAGTCAATGATGTGAGAAGAAAAAAAAAAAACCTTAATAATCAAATGCATTTGGGTAAAACAATGACAAATCAGCATCCTAAATGAACAAAAGTACATCTGCCCCCCCAACCCCCACCCAGTGGCTTTCCTCTGTCTGCATGATGGCATTTAAAACTAACAGACAAAACTATTCCATAGTGTAATGGGCCAGTATGCTAATAGTTGCTCCTCACTTTTCAATTTTTTACAGAACAGAAAAGACCAGTGCCATGGCCCTTCTGAGACATCAAGATTGGACTTACCAGTGGCTATACTTTGCTAGTAGAGGCTTAGGGATGGCAGCAATGGCCACTTCTGCCCGGGAGCTGACTCATCCACAAGGAGATGAATATGGGTATCTCATCTGCTTCTGTCGTCTCCTTACAGTTAGCTTCTGCTGGAGACTCTGCAATGCTGGTTCTGACCTCTGCTCTGGAGTTCTTATAGCAGAGCAGCCTGTGAGCCCCACAGGCTCTTTCTCCTCTTGAACTTGGTTCTGCCTCTTTCTCCTCTTGAGGAGAGGAGAATGTTAGAAGGAATGTTCAGAAAGGATAAGGTACACCCTGCATTAGTAGTGGAGTGGTTCCTGCTCTCTGAAGTGCCCGTCTCCAGTGCCTGCGCCCTGCTCTAACTTTAAGGCAGACAGAGCTATGGCCAGTTCGTTTGCTTCCATTAACCTTAGAACATGTGCTGTGTGTGTGCAATTATGAAGCCAGATTCTTCTGCCAGCTGCTTTAAAAGCCCAATATTCCCTTCCCACCCAGAATGCCCAATTAGTATAATAGGGCTGAATTTTTAGACAATTCTCTACCATGTGGAAGTAGCAAAGGAAGAACATTTGAAGTAAAAGGAACTGTGCTCTAGTGGGTGGTGATCTCAGACTCACACATTGGATGTGAGAAACACAAGGAATAGGAGGAAAATGGAAGGGGCCATGGAGGGGAGGCTGTCCCTTGACCAGAAGTCCCTCACCCCAGAGCAATGTCTAACCGCCACTTACTGTTAAGACCAGAGTTCCGTTCCAGGTATTTGTTGTTCATGGTGGTAGGTCCTGAAATTGGGTCTGCATTTAGATTGGGGGTGATTTGCATGATGCATGCATGTGAGCATGTAGAAGCATGCTTGCAGAGGCCAGAGCAGAAACTCTGATGTCTTCCTGTAGGCTTTATTGCCTTGTGAGAGGGCTTGTCACAGAGCCAAAAATCACTGTTTGAACTAAGGTGGCTGCCTTCAAGCTCAGGGGATCTGCCTGTCTGCACTGCAATGCCAGGTTTACAGGCACGAATAGCTATGCTTGGTTTCTATTACATGGGCACTGGGATTCAAACCTACGTCTCCACACTTGCAGAACAATCACTTCTTACCCCTGAACTGTCTCTTCACTCTTGAACTTAGGTTTTTTTGAGTTTCTAAAGCTTTTGGAGTCCTTTGCAACCAATTTTCTAAACAATATTCCCAGGAAGATCTTGTTCCCTTTCTGAGGAAAATAGCTACTTTCTCTTTTTAGACAGAGCCTCACTATGCATCCCTGGCTGGAACGCACTATGTAGACCACCCAAGCCTGCAACACGCAGAAATCCACCTGCCTCTGCCTCTCAAGAACTGGTATTACAGGTGTGAGCCACCGGGCCCAGTCATAAAGCAGCTACTTTTTCTACCGTGGTTAGTTCATCATTTTCCACTAGGAACTGACATGTTGACAAGTTCCTGGGGAAACAGAAGGGCAGAAAAATGGTCTAGACGGCCCCTGCTTCCCCAGGCTTCATCTGATCCTGTCTTTCTTTCCTCCTCCTCTTCCTCCTCCTCCTTTCTTTCCACTGCACCTTTTCCTTGTTTTTGTATTTTATATTTAGAGCCCAATAAAACAAAAGAACCTTGGAAGGTCTTCATTAGAGCCTCGTCTTTATTCTCCTGAGGGACTTTCTAGTCTCTTCTGCACCTGACCCTGGCTTGCATATACTCTCAGAGGTGCTTAGGAACTTAATCACAGTCACCACTGTCAGCTTCTTGATAACAAATCCTTCCTTGTCCAGAGAGCCAAAATCAGCAGCTACTAGAACTATGGAAATAAGACTAGAATGTGTGTTCATCCGTAAGTAACCTTCAGCTTGCCTGAGCTGTTCACACCCACTCATGTCAAGCAACTGACTGAAAATTCACAGCAGCACATCGACACTCCGTGAGAGTGAGTCTGAGTTCAGCAGTGCTAGGCAAATCCCAGCCTGAGTGGTCAAGTCTCACAGCCAGCATCTAAGAGTGTGATCGGGTCTTCTTGCCACACCTGGAGATTTTCAAGCTAGTAAATTACATTAGCTTATTGCTTTTCCAGTGAAGACTATTTCAAACACCCTGACCATAATTTGCTTTAAGATTCCGTGGGGTGTTATACCTGATATATAGACAGTAACTGCCTCACTGACCAAAGTTTCAGAGCCCCTCTCCCCCCCACCTCTCTCTCTCTCTCCCTCCCTCCCTCCCTCTCTGTCTCTCTCCCTCTCTCCCTCCTTCCTTCCTCCCCCCAGTCTCCCTCCCTCACCTTCTCTCCCCTCCCCTCTCTCTCCACTGCACCAAGTATCTATGAACTAAGCATTGGAGCCAGATCTTGCCCTTCCTGGGTCTGAGCATTAAGCAAGGTTTGCTGCCTGGAAAGTACCAGTCTTACAGATGTGACCTGGGTAAGATTTGACCTCTGTGGTGAGCTGCCTGCTAACCAAGACAGAGTTTCCAAATGGTGCTATTCATTACTTCACAAATCCTCCAGTATGTCTGCTGTGGATTTATTAGTTCAGTGAAATTTTGATGGCTATTCATATATACATTAAAAGAGCTTTGCAGCTCTGACCCACACATGAACTAAAGAGACCAAAGGCACTCTGAGTGAATGCACCCAACAGGTTCCGTCTGGTAAATGATGACATCATTCTTGGACACCCTCCACTCTCAGATGTGTTCTCAGTCTTTTCTTCTAATATAATTTTACATTCGGGAAGGTATGGTGAGTGGCTTCTTGATGCTTTATGCTTCTGTAACCGCCCACAAAGAAAAAAAGGCAAATTGGGGCTTAGTGGGGCAGGTAGCTCAATCAGTAAAGTCATTGCCTTGCAAGTATTGCCTTGCAACTGAGTTCAATCTCCAGAACCCATGTAAGAAGAAAACTAATTAGGAAAGCAAAGAAAAGGTAGATGGGAGCATGTGCTTGTGATCCAGCAGTGGGGCAGGTGGGGCAGAGGTCACAGTGAAAACTCGTAACTTTTTAAATTAATTAATGCCATGTGCTTTTCTCATGTAAGTATCACATGTAAACATCACTGGTGCTGACAATAGAACTGAATTTTGAGTTTCTTTGTGTTTAAGCAGGGATTCACATAACTGAAATCAGGTATGTGATGGGAGGGTCATCTCTTGAAAATATAATCTTTAATGACAGAAGAGTAAAGCCAGTCGACTTGGGTGGCTGAGGCAGGGAGGTCACTGAAGCTCTGAAATTCATAGCCAACCTTGGAAACACAATGAGACCCTATATCTAAAATAATCACAGTAATAATAATGGAGGGCTGAAGATCCAGTCTGAGAAGCATGAAGACTCTCAGCTTTAGACAAGAAAGGACTTTCTAATAAGAGAGAATAAAATGTTCTATTATCCCAGTGAAAAGCAAATTTCCACTTTGTATTCTTACTCCTAGCCAGAATTCTTCAAAGACAGGATGGACCAGTCCTTTGGGTCCCTTCTAACTGCCCACACAGAGGGCTATAGAACTCCCTCCAAAGGTTGGTTGAAAATAGGAGATCATTACTGGGCTTTGGAATGGATCAAAACTAACTGATCAACACAAAGACTAAAAGTAGATCTGTCTGTAAGATATTATAATCAGCCACAGGAGTCATTATATAGCTTGGAGTATCACTGAAGACCTTCTCTCCATAGAAGTTTTATTGTATTTATTAAGTTTTTGTTGTAGCTTTTCAAGAACATGAGCAGAGTTGAAAACTATTTCCCTACTCACAACTTTTAACTGAAAAAAAAATTCCCCTCCTTCACACAAGGTGGACAAGTTACTGTAATGTTGTTGTGACAAAAATCCCTGGCAGAAATAACTTGAAGAAGGAAAGTTTATTTGAGCTCATTGTTTCAGAGGATCTCAGTCCACCATAACATGGTGGAGTGGCACATGGGGCAGCTTTACCAGACAGAGAACCAGGAAGCAGAGAGTAGCCAGAACCAGACGCTGGGCCACTAGCTAAGCCCCCACCCCCTAAAGAATATAAAGGCTTCTAAGATAGCACCAGCAGGGACCGCTGTTTAAAACACAGGCCTGTGGGGGTTGGTTTAGATTCTAGCAGAAGGTACGGGAACCACGAGAGCCACGTGACCTGTGCCTGACAGCTGGCAATGAGGGATGGGTTGTCTGGCTTGTCTCTTCTTCCCCATAACTGCTTTCTTTTTCTCCTCAATAAACCACTTCTTTCTTTCTATAAATGTGTTTAAATACAAAATTTATTATTTCCAGATTCTGGAGACACACAAAGTACATACTGTATCGGCTGTTGCCTCAGCAGAGTTCGTGGTATTCAAGGACACTATTACGTTCTGCATCATGGTAACACCGTGCAGAGCAAGACACTGTACACAGACTTAGAAGTGAGTCCACAGAAAGGAGCAATTGGCTTGAGGAGGTTGGGAATGACGTAGGCAACACGAACGGATGAATGGGGTGAGTTGAATGAGAGGAGAAAATAATGGGCACTTAAGATGGTAACAAGAACAATAACAGGAAGAGAGAATTACAACTATATTAGCATAAGAGTAGGAAATGATTGGTCCTGGTGAATTAGGGGAGGGCCTAGTTGCAAGAGATTCCCCTAAGGCTTTAAACATTTTTTTTCCCTACAGGATAAGAAATTGCTAACATCTTCCGCAGTGAAGTGATGTCATTAGATTTCATTTGTGAGAGCTTATTCTAGACATGTTCTATTTTTATTATTGCTACTGGACTATTTGAGTTTATATATATGAAATATAAAATCCATCCAATGAATTTTTAAAAAAATGAATCTCAAAGGAAATAGTTAACTGTGGTAGAAATGTGCAAGAGCAGAATACCACAGCGTCTTCGGTAGCATTGCCAATTAGAAGAGGCAATGCATCTGGAAGTGAACTTGAACCACCATTCCCAACTGAACATAATCAGGAATTTAAAATATCTCATAAACAACCAGATGCTAATCCGATCAATCATGGCTTTTGGGGGGTTTTAAATAGAGCATAGATAACATTTACTGAAATTTAATTACAGGGTAATTTTCCCCCTCTCACAGGCACCTTCCATGTTTCTTGGCATCTATCCTCCCTCACTTGCATGTAGATATGCATATATGAAAAATGAGAAGCCAAGAGCCATATGCAAGAGAGAACATATGGTGTTTGTCTTTCCAAGCCCGGGTCACCTTACTTAATATAATATTTTCCAGTTCTATCCATTTTCCTGCAATTGGATAATTTCATTTTTGTGGCTGAATACAATTCTGCAGTATATATGGACCACATTTTCATTGTCCATCTGTTAATGGGCATTTAGGCTGTCTGATTTTCTATTGTAAATAGAGCAACAGTGAGTATGGACAAGCACCTTTCTCTGTAGTAAGATACAGTCCATTGGGTAGATGTCCAGGAAAGGTACAGCTGGGTCAATAAGTCATTTCTTAATATTGCCTAGATCAGGGGTTCTCAACCTGTGAGCTGCAACCCCTTTGGGGGCCGAATAACCCTTTCACAATAGTCACGTAAAACCACCTATAATGTAAATATGTCAGATATTTACATTAGGATGCATGACAGTAGAAAAATTACAGTTATGAAGATAATTTGATGGTTGGGGGTCACCATAACATGAGGAACTGTATTAAAAGGTTGCAGCATAAGGAAGGTTGAGAACCACTGGCCTAGATAGATAACATCCTAACCCAGATGTCTTCTGACCCCATGCTTCTGGGGAATGTGACACAGATTTGACACTGCAGAGCCTGCAGTGCTGACCAGGATATCATGCAGATATTAAATTCTTATGTAACAATGTGTTGCTGTTACAGGCTCCTGGCATGACTTGTGGGAATAACCTTAAAGGAAACTGGGCCAAAGTCGGTATCCAAAAGACTGTTTGTAAGAAAGTAAATAAAACTTGATTAGGTAGAAGGTAAAGTGAAGAATAGAACGGGGTCAGGAGATACTCTGTACAGACTCATGTGTGTGGCTACTTAGGTGAGTTAGTGTTTCCTTGCATTTTGTAGTGTTTTCCAGATGGTTTGAAGAAATAGAGTTTAGTACCAAACATTTGGTGAGTGTCCTAATGAGAGAAAAAAATAAAAAGGAAACAATAGCTGATCTGGCTTTTTGTAAGCACAGTGTCTTAGCTGAACTCCAGAAAGGCAGTTCTCACCCTACTGCAGGCTGATGGTCTACAGACCCAGAGTTGGGTGAATACCTCCAAAACCCCAGAAACAGTGGGCCCCTCTTTTTCCTTCAGGTAGAGTCCCAGAAACAACTTGGGTAAGAGAACAACTTCCAAGCTGAGGGAAGTATTGTTCTTGATGTCACCAGTCCGTGGAGAGACCAGAGAGCAGGGGCTCTTACCTATGTGTCTTAACAACATGGAGGAGGGGGGCTCAGAGCACGATGGGCTTGTGCTGAGTACTAAAGGCAGTCAGGGGTATCACACAGATGAGATGGACTGCAACTGAGGAGGCATGGGAAACTGATGAACAGCCCAGAGGCTAGGGGTGGTGAGAGGGCTCAGAGAGTTGAAGCCCCAGCCCCACATTCAAAGTAAGACATAGTTCACACTTGTAATCTCAGACCTGGGGAGGCAGACAGGAGGGAGGATCTCTATGGCTCTCTGGCCACCCAGCCTTGACTCATTGACCTGTCCTGGGACCCAGTAAACGACAGTCTCAAAACACAAGGTAGACGGTGCCTTTCTGAGGTTGACTTCCAGCCTCTACATATGCATTCCTACACATTTTCCCCCTATACACAAACATCCCCCTACACATATGCAGAACTCTGAGGCTTGAGAAAATAATACTTTTAGACCACTAGCACATGAACACCTTCTGACTTTGTAAGACAGCATGGCAAGGCACACAATAAAATTAGTATTGAGCCATAAGACCAAACCTGGGGCCTAACTTTAATCCCAGCACTCAGCCTGATCTACACAGTGAGATCCTGGGGAGAGAGGTGGGGGAAGAGAACCATGGAGGATCTCTTATGCTTTGCTGAGGCATTTGATATGTTTCTGAAGGTGGCATGCCAGTCCAGTGTGTTTTTCAAACAGGCCGGTATTTGACAAAGCTAATTTGGGGTACAGTGCAGAGAACTGATCAGAATGTGGAAAGAATCCACATTTGCACTTGAAAGTTGATTTGAACAATATACATCAAAGGCAGCTAGTCCATAATAAGAAGAGTCGTGAATTTAAAGTAAGAAAGTGAAAAAAGTAGGGTTGAGTTGGCCAGATGGAATCTGGTAGGAGAAAATATCCTGGTTAAATCCCAGGTCTCTATTATGAGTGACTGAAGAATCCTGGGCTTCAGAAGTACCGGTCTCACCCTGATAGGAGAAAGTGTATCAGTATGCTGCTGTGGCAGCTCAGCAAGGAAGACATGGAGGCATATTCATAGATGTAAACCCTGCCAGACCTCAACAAAGGGAATCACTGTCATGGCCAGTGACATACTGAACAGTGGAACCCTGAGTGTCTGAGCTCAGGTGTTTTAATTGATTCAGAACTCCCTAAGTGTTCTACTGATAGCACGTGCAGATCATGAGCAATCAAACATCCTGCACACAAAGCCAACACTGCAGACATTACAAAACACCAAGACCTAAGCAGCCCCTCATCCAATAGTATACAAGACAATTATTTTATACACATCTAAAAATAAACGTCTACAACAAGGAATGTCTGAAATGTCTGAAAAGACATTAGTGTACCTTAAAGAAGTACACAGAGGAAAGGATTACTTCTGTAGCACACTCCTTTAAAGCCAAAGCATCATGAACCTTCACCTTTCATCATTACCTTAAATTTCAGGCAATGATGCCTGAATTCACTGGGGCAAACACGACTCAGGCATAATGAAAGAGTGGTTGGGGCAAGAAGTGTCCTAGAGCCAGGTAGTGGCTCTGTGTCTACTGAGACTGATGACTTAATGGACCCAATATGTTGTAAGAGCAAAAGTTATGTTTTAAATTTTAGCTACCGTGCCTAGGATATCTCTAAAAGAAGAAAAACAAGTAACATCCTAGAATGCTAGGTGGGGCTGTTCAGGTGAATAATCTTGAATTTCCCTTGCCCAAGGACACAACCTCTTGGATTGTTGAGTAGGGAGCGTCCATTTCCCAGGTTGACCCTACTGCACCGGATGAGCTCCAAATGCACCAGATGTGCTTGGTCACTTGTAAGTGGGAGATAACCCAGACAGGAAGTACATCAGGATAGACGCTTGCCACTTGGACATGGTGGGAAGTATGCAGCCTTTTTAAGGTTCTGCCTTTTTAAGCACCTGTGCCACGTGACTCAGTGCCATTCCGTGGAAATTTTGGAGGACGACAGGTTCACTCCATGGGTACCTCAGAATGGACCTGGTTAGAGTCCATCTTCCTGGCCAGCATTTAATTAATTAAAGCTCGCTTGCTTCAAAGTTGGCTCAGCTGGGGTGGTTTTATTCTTGACCGGACTTGGGATTTACAATCTGAGTGCTGAGATGTGCCAGAGTGTCGTCTTACTGGTCCTCACTGTGCTACAAGTTCACTTTAAGCATCTGAGAGGCAGAGGGGAGCACACATTGACCACTCGCTTATTATCCTAGCAGTGAAAAGTAACTGAATGCTTGCGCACCAACTACGCTTACCCACTGAGCCACACTCTCAGCCCCCAAACATTGTCTAAGGGAATCAGAACATATTTGAGATAAAAGAAGTTGTTGGAAGTGACTCACTTCTGCTGGAACTGAGTGTGGTGAATGTTCAGAAAGGTCGTCAATGTTTTCCTTTTTTAGAGCCATGTCATTTGAAATGATGTTTTTGATGATTCCTGCTTTTACATCGAATTTTGCCTGAAAAATATTTCATGCCGCTCTCAGTGCAAACTCCCCGTATGAGGCCCTTAGAATGTGGAAGCAATTCTTAGGTTTCACACGCGATCTGTTTGTCAAATCACATCGTTCCTTGTGTTGTCTCTGGTTGTGCTGTGTTTTGTTTCGTTCTGTTTGAGGTGGGATCCCATGCAGCTCAGGCTGGGCTTGAATTTGCTGAGTAGTGAGGCTGGCCTTCACCCCCTGATCCTGTTGCCTTCACCTCCTAAGTGCCGGGATTGTAGGTGGTGACACCACGCTCGGCCCAACACTCCTCTCAAAATGTGCCTGCCATTGGATCTGATAGCAAGTGTGGCTCCGTTATTAAATCCTTTTTCTTCAGCTATTAGTCTCCTAAATCTACCTTCCTGGGTGTGCTATTCCTTAAGGAATAACATGGTTGTGTGATTCAGGGCCACTCCGAAGCCCTGGAAACTGTGCGACTGAGAGCAGCCAGAACCTTACTCTTGCATACTTGTGAGGAAACACAAACTGTGGCCTCTTGCAAAATCGGTCTGGGACTTTTCTTGCTCCACTATAATCCCACTTTCACTAAATATAACACAAGCCAGCCAGTAGGAAATTTTGCCCAAATTGTTACCTGCGTTCTCTTTTAACTAGTTGGTATTTCATTCACTAATCCATCGCTGAAGCTTTGCCTAGAAGACTTGTTTCTTGGGACTGGAGAGATGGCTTAGTCCTTAAAAGTACTTACTACTCTTGAAGAGGACCCGAGTTCAGTCCTAAGTGCTCAAGTCACGAGGTCCACATGCCTGTAACTCCAGCTCTAGACAATCCAACACCCTCCTCTGTTCTCAGAGGCCATTTGCAGTCATGCACACACCCACACATATGCACATAATTCAAAATAATTGAAACTTCTGTTTAAAAAAAAAAGTCTTCCTTCAACAGAAGATAGGATGAGATTGGTTGGGAGCAGAAAGGTCAGTTAAAAGAAACAGCTGTCACCTGAGTCTTCATCTACAAGCTGTGTCAATGGCTTCATTCTTCCCTACCTGGATTCAATGACAACTTATTCCCACCCCCACCCCCAAATTGTTCTCCTTCATCCTTACAAAGCACTCAAACATGAGAACTTGGTATGTTTTGGGTTTTTTTTGGAGGGGGGATCCAGTAGCTTTTATTTCTAGATACATATCTATCTCTGTGTGAGTGTGAGTGAGTGAGAGAGAGAGAGAGAGAGAGAGAGAGAGAGAGAGAGAGAGAGATTCATGTATTTGTGTATTGTGGGGGTGATGCAGACTAAAGGTCAATAATGGGTATCTTCCTCTATCCCACTTTGTATAAACTGACAACATGGCTGCTCTATTATATGATTACAGGGAAGATTTTTGTTATAGATATCAAAGTACAGCCTGGGGTATCAGGAAGAGTCCAGAGCAGAGACAGAAAGAAACAGACTGAAAAGGCCCACAGACTGGACACAGCCAGAGCTGTCTGCCAAAGAGGGGAGAATAGCAGGGGCTAGACAATAAAGGAAACAGAGAGAAGCAGGAGCAGAACAGAGCGGGGCGGGAACATAGCAACAACAGCAGGCTTATAAGGAGAAAGAGTAGCTGGTGGGAGAGAAGCCTCTGAGCTGGAAAGAGTTTAGGGTAGAGGAGGAGTTGAGGAGGGCAGGATGCTAGCATGGACTTTGAAATGTATAACAGGTACTTTAAGATACTCAGAGGGCCTGGAGGCCACACGAGCTTTGATAAGATGATAGTCACCACGGTAGCCCTATGTCCCTTCTGCCAGAAGTAAAGGAAATGACTCCTTTTGGCTGACTGGAACTAGCTTCACAAGTTCCTGAGGAATGCTGGCTTTTATCTAACTTCCAGAAATTCTCCTATAGTCCATGTTGAGCTCATTTCTAAACATTTGGGCTGCCTTTTGGAGGTCAGGGAATTATAGCTTCATTTAGACCTGACACTCTCTACTGTATTTTTTGAGACAGGGTCTCTCACATAACCAGAAGCTTATCAACTGGCTGGCCAGTAAGCTCCAGGGACCCCAGGCTCCTCCCCAGCGCTGAGATTACAAGTGTGCACCACCAGGCCCTGCTTTCATGTGGATGCTGGGACCTAAACTCTGGTACACATACTTGACTTGACTACAGAGCCGTCTTCCCAGTCCCTAGATGTTTCTCTTGGGGGTGGCTTTTCAGGCCTTTGCCTTCAGATGGCTTAGTCTTTCCTCACTAGACCCTCTCTCCAATGCTGGACAAAAGGAAACCCTGCTAGAAAGTTCTGCTTCTATAATTAATTTTGTTTGACAACTACAACATACGCCAAATATTTAATATTTCACAACACAGGCTTTTTGTGGAGTTGCTTTAAGTTTCAAACACAATACAGCATTCAAAGACCATCTGATGATTTATCCAGCCCCTGACATCCCAAGGGTCCAGTTAAAATTCTAGGGGGAAGAAACAAAACTGCTTCACATAATAGCATCACACCCAGACCCTCCCTTTTATTCCTTCCCCTCCCTCCTGTGTTCTCTGGGTGGCCAAGCCAATACCCTGGGCAATTCACTTTACCACCACTCCCAGGGGCTGAGAGAAAACTGTTCCTTTGATCTAAGAGTGAGTGTACTGAATCTTCTCAGTGCCAGAAGGATTGTGACAAATGGTCACCTCAAATGAGGTAATGAATGAGAAAATGCTTTGTGAACCATAAAATCCTAACCAATGGTGAGTGTTTTATTATTGTTAGTAATTTATTTGTTAGTATTGTTATTACAGCTAATAAAATGATCCCCAAGCTTCCGACTCAACAGTTCTCATGCAGGCTACATGCAACGCCTCAGAAAAATTTGAAGAAGATTCAGGAAAACAAGGAAGGGAAGCTTGCCCATTGCTATTCTAGGCTCTGAAATGTACTGCTAGCTTAATAAGAGCCCTCCATGCCTGATTCTAAAAGTAGCTTTCCACTGCTCACACCATTCTTCCTTTTCATGGATACTGTGTCCACATATCCACACGGTGAGAGGATCTGCTGCTGTTGAGGTCTCCAGGCATTCCAGCATCAAGACCCATTTCTAGACCTAAAAAATGGCTTAAGGACTTGGCCAACTTCCCCTTGTTCCTCTCTCTGATCCCCAGGGTCTTAGCCTCCTATTCCCAACCAACTCTTCATAACTTGGAATCACATATGGAGGGGGGGTTGGAGGGAAGGAGGAGGAGGAGGAAGAGGAAAAGGAAGGGAAAGGGGAAGGGAGAGAAGAAAGGACTATGATTCAAGTGAAACTCCGAGTAAGCAAATGTATCTGGCACCAAGAGCCATGGAAAGTTGCATCTGCAGCCAGAGGTGGTTACCCGACTCTGCCCATAATTCTCCACAGACAGCTCCATGCCCCGACCCTGCTGGGTTCAGAAGAGTGGAAGTGGAAGTACTTGAGAAGTTTTACTTCTCAGAGTTTTTCAATTAAAAAAAAAAAAAAAAGCCTGTGTAAGTCCCAGTGGGTCGGAGTGACAACTACTGTCTCAACCAGAACCTTAAAATGCAAAAAATAGAATTCTAAAAGAATAATTTATAATGATCAGAGATAAAGTAAAATATTATTCTGGAAGAAACACAGTTTGGGGTTTAGTAGCTGGTTTTAAGAGAGAGATAATACTCCCCCCTCTTTTTTCCAGGACTATAAATGCATTTTTATTTTATGTTTGCCTCAACCCTAGGGTTGCTACAAAGACTGAACACAAGGAAGATTATTCAGTCTCTCTTCCAGGGGGTAACTGGCAGTGTCATCTTACAGATGACAACTTGTGCTATTTAGAAGCATAACTTGGGAACACCTAGGCAGCTGCTACCTGACAATGGCTCTGATCTTTTGTTTTTCTAGGCAAATGAAGACTTAGCCCTTCTCTATCTGGGGACAAGCTGAGTTGGGTCAATGTCTGCCATTGTGTAACTAAATGTTTTCTACCAACTATTAACAAAAATAACAGATAGACTCTTGGCTTTTTCAGTTGTAGGGAAAGATTAAGTTTTTAAATGCCAACTAGAATATAGAGCCTGATCTCAAAACAGTCAGTGTAAAGTCACAGGCTGTTCTGAAAGCTGTCTGATAGAAACAATAAACCCAGCATGTAGCATTCTGCTGTAATATCTCCTTTACATTTAGAGTGTTTCTGCAAGTTACCATTCCAGAACAGCGGAAAGAGAGCCACTCACAGAGGTATATAGTTTCCTCTGGGTACCCCCCACTCCCTTTGCTATGAAAACAACTCATGAAGATATAATATGGGAAGGAAGAGACGTGTGTGTGTGAGAGAGAGAGAGAGAGAGAGAGAGTGTGTGTGTGTGTGTGTGTGTGTGTGTGTGTGTGAGAGAGAGAGAGAGAGAGAGTGTGTGTGTGTGTGTGTGTGTGTGTGTGTGAGAGAGAGAGAGAGAGAGAGAGAGAGAGAGTGAGTGAGTGTGTGTGTGTGTGTGTGTGTGTGTGTGTGTGTGTGTGTGTGTGTGTTGTGTATGTGTAGCCCACCAATCAACACCTGGTACTTTCCTTGATCACTCTCCACATTATTTTTTTAGAAAGGGTCTTTCATTGAACTGGCCATTCTATGATGGGTTAGACTGGCTAACCAGGCCAGTGAGCACCTGGAATTCTGCCTATCTCTATCCCTCCTGCACTAAGGTTACTGATCTATGCTTGATCATATCTAGCTTTCTGATATGGGTGCTGGAGATCTGAACTCAGGTCCTCAAGCTCATACAGATACTTTGGACTGAGCCATCTCCCCAGCCCCTCATAAGGATATTTTAATGTTGGGCTATAGTTTTTGAATTCCATCTAGAAATTTAGCTTCCTTAAATGCTATGATGAACATGTAGTCACTGGATTTACTAGATTACTGATCTACTCTTTGAGAATAAGTACATGGCCAGGGCACAGAGATCACAAAAAAATGTTCACATATGAGACATAACTAAGAACTAAGAACTAAGAACTATAAATGGGGAGATGGGAAGGTAATCTCTTATCCTAAATTGGATACCCAGGCACTCAGAGAATCTAGACATATATCTTCCAAAGATGATCTACAAGTAAAAGGGTGCCTTTAGGGCCCCCTTGAAGAGACAGTTAACAATAACTTCAGAAAATCAAAATACTTCTAGAGAAAAGTCCAAGATATGAATAATGGTTGGAAGTTTTTGAGCAAATGTTAGGTGCCAGACAGTTTTAATTGCTTTGTATTTAGTCCCAATGTCAGTCAGAACTAAAAACGTCCAACTTTGTTATTGGCACTTGAAGTGGGGGAAGTCAGGAGGGACTAGTAGAACTAAAATGAATTATGACTCACCAAGTTGGTGTCCAGAGAGTTAGAAGACTACTTGCTATGGAAAACATACACCACACATGTATGTACACAACACACACAGACACACACACACACACACACTCAGCAATAATGTGAAGACAGAACACTTTCTAGAGTAAGGCACACATTCCCCTTCCTTTACTCATTGGTGGTCCTCTTACACACCTGTGAACAGATTCCATCCAGTTTCTCAAGAGGGACTGTATCTTGGCAATGCAGTGAACTAAAAGAAAACTGCTGGGGTTCTTAAGCTTTGTTTCTCACCTGCTACCATGTAAAGATAGCTTGAGGGTCTAAGGGAACCTCCTTCTCCGCTCAGGACAGCACACATGTCCCTAAGAGTATGCAGGTTCTGTGGAAGGGACTTCCTAAGAACAGTCACAGCTCTGAGTTTCTTCTGCCTGGTAGAGAACAATGCCACCAACAGATTGTGAGACTAACACATCCAGCCTGGTCAACCAAATCTTAATGAGGGTCTTGGATAAGGATATGTCATCTAGGGGATCTATCAAGTTCCCTCCACGGATCAAAGAATTGGACAGCCAGGAAAGACAGAAGATCAAAACTCAAACAGAAACTGGTGGATGCCAAAACAGGGACAGTAACAGATGCAGAGACAATAAATGCTTTAGACTCAGACAGTTATGAAGCTAGAGAATGAAAAAGGCAGAACAGCAAACTTTACCCAGAACAGGCATCTGACTCTCATTGGGATGGGAAGGGCCCCAGAGCTGAGAAACCACCAGGGGTTTCTGGAGTGGATATTTTATAGGATCCTGGTGTCTTCCTCTGCCCTGACTCTTCTCCCTCCACTTCTCTTTCATTGGTCCACTGGGGTATTCTTTCTTGGGTTGGCTCTCACTCTCTCAGGCTTTCCTAATACTTGCAACAATGGCAAAGTCTTCAAGAACAAGCAGCATACCAAAATCCATCTTAAGGGGCCAGCCCTTGCTTTCCTGTTCTACCTCAATCCCCTAACTCCTCTTCAAAAATCATTAAGGGGAATTTTAGAAGGAATATCAAAAGATTGACTCCTGAGGCAAACAGATCTGACTTTCAATATTAGATGTACTACCATTTATTAGCTTGTGGTTTGGGGCAAGTTAGTTAACTTTAGCTTGTTGCCCCTCCTAGAGTCCTGAGCCAGTCAAAATATGTAACAATTGTGTCCTGGTAATTGGTTAAATGTTGCTCTGAGGAGATCTTAATCTGAAATAGTCACTTTATGACATTAAACGAGTCACACTACAGGATGGTTTAGGTGGCTATGCACTGTGACTGCTATTATGCTGCCCTTCACATAGAAATGTTCTGGACAAACTCATTACCTCTTTATCCATGTATTTCAATACCTCACACAGCTTCTGCAGCAGATTTTAAAGATCCATACCGAAAGAAGATGATAAAATATATCATCAATAACTTCATGTTGATGGCATGACAATTATGACCAATATGATAGCACTTGGGTATATTCAATAAAATAAAATATTGTTTGAAAAGCAATTGTATCTGTTTCTTTCATTTATTATTATTTTATTTTATTATTATTTTGAAGGGGTAAAATTAGGGACTAGAGGTGTAACTCAGTGGTAGAGCGCATGCTTAGCATGCAACCTCACCCTACTGCCCTAATCCCGCATCCCTTCCCCCCAAGAATGTTTCCCTCCAATACTCAAGTAAAGAAATGAATATATTTACCAATGCATATTAAAACATTTTTCTAGATATTTACAGGTTAAAGGGCCATACACTAAGGGGTAAAATGAAATAGATCTGGATCATGGCTTACCACAGATACTTAGCATTTCCTTAGGGATAGGAACTTTGACACTGAGTGTATTAGGAAAGCTGAAGATCTGAGCCAATACTGGACTGTGTCCATGTTGGCTAGGGAAAGGGGGTTTAAGATGCCAAAAAAGATATGGCTCACCCTCTCTCTCTTTTTCTCCTTCCCTTCCTTCCTCCCTCCCTCTCTGCCTCTGTGATTTGCTAATTTTTGAGAACACTAGTAAAATACCTCAGCTCTCTGTTCCACATCCCAGGACATCCCAGGACATCCCAGGAGGGAGGAGTCCCTTCTCACACTCCATCAGTACAGTGCTGCTGCTACAGAAAGTAATCTCATGTCACACATTAAAAAAATGTCCACTGTCAAACTCTCCAATATCTTGCTTCCTTGAAACAGCTTGGTCTTCAGAGATACCCTAACATAAGGATTCAACAGATGTCAACCAAAAAAGCACATAAAGCCAGTTCAGTTCAAAACAATAATAAAATGCAATCAATGTCTGGGATACTGATCTAAGTGAGAAGCATAAATGTTCAATTAGGAAAATGCTAACCCTGGAGTTTTTGACAGTTTCTTCAAATGTTTAGTATTCAAGAAGAAATGGGAGAGAAAAAATGAGGTGAGGACCAAGATACACAGTAAATATTTAGAAAAAAACAGGTTAGAAATCCCCGCATCAAAGCCCAAGCTGATGTTTAGACATTCACAGATCTGCTCTGAGGGCATGGCTTCACTGCTGCCATCAAAACACACACTCAGACTGGGGACCAGGATTCCTTATTTCAATGTTCTCTTTTGATGTTTTACAAACAGCCAACGATGAGTCTCAAATTTTGTGGTAGTTGCAGGGTTCTAAAATGAAACTGAATTGCATATCTGAACAATTGGCATTCTTTTACTTTTTTATACTTATGGATTCATCGATTGATTGATCTTTAGTCTAGAAGAACCTGCTGGCTGAACTTGTAGAGATTTATCAACTCTGTCACAGAGGTAAAAGAAAAACATGTCTTAGCCAATACATGGGGTTTTCCCATCTCTTCCAAGTGCTTCTGCACCAGGAGAGGATAAACACTGACATCCCTTCTCAGCAGGGCACCATCTCTCTAGAAGGTGTGCAGTTCATAAGGAAAGGGACAACAGACAATATGAAAAGTGTGAGTTGGAAAAATCCAATCTTAATGCATTCCATAAGACAGTTTCCTCGGTTCCCATCAGCAAAGCTCTCCACCTACCTCACCCCAGTGTCAAATCACTCTTCTTTGATGATGAGCCAAGGCAATGGGAGAAGCTATGGCTTGAAACAATAGCATCTGAGATGGAAGCAAAAACAGCAAGGTTCTCACTTTCCCTCCGTAACCACAACGACTGGAGGAGATTCCAGCCTGAGTGATGAATCTGCAGCTAAATGGTACCCAGATGGCAACTGCAGCTGTTCTCTCTGCCAGCCGCACCTCTGCTCATCCATCTTCGGGACACACCCGTGGCTGAGGAGGAGTGAGAAATTGAGTTGACAGAGCCATCAGAGAGCCTTCTTTGCCTTCTGCACTCTTCTCCGTCGATCATGTTCCTTCAGCTTCAGGCCCCTTGTTCTCACCTTCATGCTGTGGCTGCGCTGACACAGAGCTGCTGCCTGCGAACCCGGGTGAGTAATGGTCCCAGGCCCCCATGGAATACCTATTACCTACTGCACTGAGTTTGGGAAGAGGGACAGAGGGAGGTGAAAATATTGCTCAAATTGCCTTGATAGAAAAAATGCCTTCTGGTGAGGACCCTGGGTGTATCCAGGGACTATCTGAGCATTCATTCCTGTCCTCTAATTAAGTCCGAGGACACATGAATGCAACATTCCAGAATTCATTGTTCAAATAGATTTAATTCCTATCCATCCAGACAGGAGGTTTTTCAAGCCACTGATCACTTGAAAGCTAATAAGAAAGAGCAGAAAACACCAGAGACATTTAACAAGTGGCATTAAGCTGCCGCCTCATCTTCACGACCTGGGATTTATAAGGGGATTTCTCCAGCTTTGTAGTAACGCTAGATAGACATTAGATGTTGACTAGGAAGACAAAATCACGCCAAAGCCGAGTAAAGCTTGGCGAAGGAAGAAAGGGGTAATGCAAACTCCGTCATTATCTGCTCTCAGAAGCCCCCTCACGACGCTCAGAGGAGAGATACAGAAGCACAATGAGTCCCTACTAAGAGACAAACACTTTCTGGAGCTCACATGATCCCCGGGAAGGCATCTATGTGGACCCTTGTCACGTGGCCTATTGTTCTATTCAGCCATCAGGAAAGCCTAGTGCACAGCCCCACTCTGAAGCCATCAGAGGCTGAAGTAAACTGTCCACACATTTCAAAGGAACCCGAGCAAGCTGTAATGGGTGGGAATAACGAACGCATCTGCTAATCCCTGCAGACTACCCAGGTCTAATGCAGACTTTCTGGCCAAGTCATTATTGTGTAGCTTGGAATGTGAGCATGTAAGTACAGTGATCTCACCCTCCAGCTCCTGACCAAAACACCCAGCTGTTTGTTGCTTAATATAAAAGAGAGAAGGCTCCTCTTTCCTGGGGGAGGGCGGAGGGGTGGCATTGTGGAAACAGGGAAATGCTGAGAGACCTGAAGTACTTCCTTCCCCTAGCTGTTGGCAGAAATGGGCTGCCTCACAGCCATGTGGAAGGCTGAGTGTATTTGCCTTCTTTAGATAAAAGACTTTTCTGACTAACCCAGAAACAGGAAAGCATTTTCAGGAGTGAAGGAAAACGTCATTGTAAACTCTAAAGTACTCACATTGTGAAGTGCTATAACTATAAACCCCTCTTAGACTGGAATAGAGAATCCTACCGGAAGGATGTCAATAGACGTGGACGAGTAATTAATAGCCTATTCCTTTGCTCTTGTTTCCCTCACTAAAGTCTCTCGTAAGTTCACAAGCAGCTTTTCAAATGAACATGAGCAACCAGAGAGGTTGAGGGATGTGGAAAATGGGAACCCGTATCCATATAAGACTTTAGAAAGATGGGGCGAAAAAGCCAACTGTATCTAGAAAGACGGCACAGGGCTTGGGTAGTAGCTCAGCGACAGAGCACGTGCCCATCATGCTGGCAGCTTAGGTGCCAGCACTAAGTTGAAAAAATCAGATGTATTTTTTTCTAAAGACAGAGATCCCTTGTGGTTTGAATGTGCGCATACCTCATAAGTGCTCCTGGGTGTAAGCTTGGTCCCCAGCTGGCGGTGCTCTTGGAAGTTTATAGAACCTTCAGGTACCTTGCTGGAGGAAGTGAGTCACTGGGGGCAGCCCTTGAGGCTTGATAGCCTGACATCACTTCCTGTTTGTGCTGTTTCCTGGCAGCTGGCACATTATCATAAGCCAGCTTCCTGCTCCTACCTCATTGTCTTCCTCGCCATGAGGGAATGATCCTCTAAATCGAAGGCCAGAATACCTACCCTGTCTCAAGTTGCTCCTGTCAGGTGTTTGGTCACAGCCCTCCAGCAGGGTCACAACACTATGCTGAGGATGATATTAACAGAGCAGGGTGAACCTCCGCTAACACGGGTGGTGGGAACTCAGTGGATTCTGGTTAGCCTCACTCCCTCGAGCAGGTGGGACCATGTAAAGATCATTCAGTGAAGGACCACTCATCCACCTAACCTCAGGTCTTCGGGCAAGTCACTTGTCCCCAAGCTGCTACTTCCTGACAGGAAAACCGGCGAAATGACACCTCCTACTTCACAACATTGCTGTTGCAAAGATTAAGGGAGGACATTTTAAAAGTTTCGAAGCTCGATAAAAATAGGCAATTAATTTTATTCTAATAAAGAGGCAGCATTCATATATGCAATGGATCAACTGCAATAAGAACATGAAAAATATTTTTGCACTACACCAATCTTGAACGAACACTGTTAACCCATCCTTGGGGGTGGAGAAGGCATCTTAGGAAGCAGAAGGGCCTTACAGAAGTGTTGCACTGATTTAGATGGCAGGTACAATGTTCATATGTGTGTGTTCGGAATATGGATCATCAGCAGTGACTACATCCCATTATGCATTTCAGGGTTGTTTTTTTTTTCCATAAGTTAAATAAGAGATAGATGTACCCACTTGTTAACTTGAAGAATTCTGAATGACACTGAAGGAGCAGAGCAAAGGGATGCAGTGTGGGAAACAGCCAGATACACTTGAATACAATTGATTAAGGATGCCCTTCAGTCAAGACACTTTGTTTCCGTCTGCTGTAGTGTTATCATGGTGTATTGTTGTCTAGAAAACCAAAATAATAAATATAAAAAACTTAACTATCTGTGAAGTGACTGGAACTTTTGAGGTGTGGTGCCCTTGTAGAGTACACAATCTTCCCAACCATACATGACAACCCTGAGACATTTTGTTTTATCTTATTTTGTTTATCTATTTTGTTATTGGTTTTACAGAATGTATGGACTACCATTTATAGTTGGTAAGGATCAAACAGAATTCTGGAGAGGGGAGGCAGATCTAGGACCAGAATGAACGTCCGTCGGTGCAATAGTAAGACTAAACTGACTGTCTAAATATGAGCGAGGCTCAGAGGCTTGGTTTCTCTTTGTTTTTCTTAACATTTACTACATGGCTCGGTCTCTCTCACTTAACCCTTTTACTCTGTCTTACATCATCCATAAACATAACAGTTACATTTTAATGAAAGCACTTAGTATATAGGTAATCTGTATATAATAAATCTGCCTTGCGTGAAATCAACCCATGAGTTTTAAGTTAGTATATTTAATCTGTTAGCAATGCCGTATTAAGAATGGATCCTGAGGATTTGATCAGCCAAAATAATGTTCTCTTTTGCTGTTTATATTATTCAACATCACTCCAGTATTTTAAACAAATAGAGTATTTATCTGATAGTCCACTGAAGGAGGACTTTTTAAATATTTGGTAGAGTACCAGAAGGTTATTCAAATGATAAGGCAAGTACTGTTTAGGAAGGAAAAGTGTTAAAATGCCATGTGCATAGGATGCTAGCTAAAATGGATGCTGATAGAGGATGAGTGAACAGACATTCATGATGGACAGGATTAAGCCAGAGTGAGGCACAGGACCCTGTCTCACTGGTCATACAGAACTAGCTTGAGTATGGGTGATATTTTTTTATCCTGCTCATCTGTATTTGACTTTGATGAACTTATACAGTAGCCACAAAATTGCTTCAGATAAGAATTTTATTGGAAAGGCTGTGCTGGAGAAGTTTCTACCTGCCACAAAAAAATAAAAATAAAAATAATTAGCTGTACTAGGAGAGGGGATCTGAGCATCACAAAGAAATTCCATTCTGAGTTTAAACAAGAGGCAACCACTGGATTCCCAGTGAGGGGAATTCTTAGAACCCAGTGGAAATTGCTTTATGTAATCACTATGTAGATTCTGTATTGGTAGCAAACATTAGCTTCCTTTTTCAGCCATTTTCTCCAGGGTAATTGAGTGCTGTGCTGCGTACTGTTGGGGATGATAGAATAAGTAAAGACCCAGCAGAAGGATGGCTGGAAAATCATACTCGTGGTCTCCAGCGCAGAGGCCTCAGTGGTGGAAGATAGCTGTGAGTGCAGCCCAACACAAAATCATAAGCATACCTTTAAAATGATGCATATTTTTCAATTTTTTCTTTTCTGGTAAGTCAATAGTGACTGTGTGGTTCTGAAGTATGAACTGAGCAGATGACAACATTGTGTCACAATGTGTAAACATCAGACACACCACAGCAGTTCTCAACCTGTGGGTTGCAACCCTTTTGGGGGTAAAACAACCCTTTTAGAGGGGTCACCTGAGATCACTGCATATTAGACATTTGCGTTACAATTCCTAACAGTAGCAATATTACAGTTATGAAGTAGCAACCAAAATAATTTTATGGTTGGGGATCACCACAGCATGAAGAACTATATAAAAGGGTTGCAGCATCAGGAAGGTTGAGAACCATTGCTCTGTAGGCTCGTGTGTTTAAACCCCTGGTCTCCAACTGGAGCACTATTTGTGTTGCTGTCGAGATAGAAGCACTGCCTAGATACAAGAATGGAATTCCCCGAGGTTGAAATAAACCACTGCCTACTTCTGTTCCTCCCTTTCCTGTTTTCTTCCTCTATAGATAGGTAGGTAG
This sequence comes from Cricetomys ansorgei, assembly GCA_026225945.1. Classification (NCBI taxonomy): domain Eukaryota; kingdom Metazoa; phylum Chordata; class Mammalia; order Rodentia; family Nesomyidae; genus Cricetomys; species Cricetomys ansorgei. The sequence continues at coordinate 11,654,207 of JAMJFZ010000116.1, forward strand.
TAGGTAGATGATAATTAGATAGAAGATAGGTGATAGATAGATGATTGGTAGATAGATGGATAGATAGGGAGAGAGAGAGAGAGGCAGATAGATGTATGGTAGATAGACAGCCTTTCTGATCCACCCAAATGTGAGCATGCTTCTACCATGCCTTTCTTATCCTCCCCTGAGTTGTGTCTTGTGTGGTTTTTGTTCACAGTGACAGGAAACTGGGTAATACACAGCCATGCTTCCTCAGGGAGCTTCCTAACCATCCAGGGCTCACAGTGCTGTAGCAAGCGAGCACAACCAGGTGTCATTCCCAGAACCAATGTTTTGAGAGCAGCCACATCTCTCACTCAGTGAGCAGCCCACCGTCACACAGGGAAAGCACCGCAAGGCTTCCTGAGCCACCGACTTTACAGAAGTCATGGGTGAAAATATCCTTAAGACATGGGGGATACCAGTTACTGTCAGCCTGTTAATGTACATGATATAGAATGTTTTCATGGGCACAGGAGTCACTCTGTAGACCTGCCAGTAAGCAGATACATGGCCTCAGGGTGGGGAAGGGATGAGAGATGGAAAGCAGAGAGGAACAGGACAGCCTTGGGCGGCTTGCAGGAAGCTGTGCTCAGCGCATCAGCACGCATGGAAACATGTGCACGGTCATGAATACAGGGTAATTGCAGGGTGGTTTATTAATTGAAACTAAATGTCCTCTTCTTTGTAACATGGCTGGATATTGAAAACCTCAACACATGACAGAAGGACACGCATAGTCAGCAGAGAAACCTCAGCTTTGAGCACCGTGCCAAGAAGGAGAAAATTTAGAATGAGTTTGTTTTCTGGCTCCTTATACTAAATAAACCACAAATGGACTCCCAAGGATCTGAATAATGGATCAGCTTTCTCTCAAGCCCTCCCTTTCCTGTCATTTCCAACCCTTTTCTTGTTGTCTCCTGTGTGCACCGAAAATTAGTGAACAAGCACGCAGGAAACTGCAGCTTCCGGGTCATCTTCCACATGAGGTCGGAAACAAATGAGACTCACACACCCCATACTGAGAAACCCAGAGGTAAAAAGAACAAGATGCAAAGAAAATGAGATCTCTAGCAATGAGCAACTTTCCTCCACTGTCAAGTAAGCATAGTCAACATTCAGTGATTCTGCATGCAAAATGGCAGTGTGGAGACATGGTAGAACAGAATTGTTGTGTATTTGTGTGCATGGGGTGAGGGGAGGATATGTGTGCATTTATTCAATGTGTGTGTGGGTGTGTGCACGTGTGTGCACATGTGTGCACATGCACCTGTGTGCAGGCCAGAGGTTGATGTTGAGTGTCTTCCTCTTTCTTTCTCTTTCAACCTTATTTTTGATTTTTTGAGACAAGAGTCTTTGAACTTGGAGCTGAAGGATTCAGCTAGACTGGCTGGCCATTGAGCTTCAGGGGTCCACTTGTTTCAGCCCCCTCCCTCCCAACCAGCTCTAGGATTAAAGAGTCACCATGCAGGATTTTACTCAGGTGTAGGGATCCAAACTCAAGTCCCTGTACTTGCATTCAGGCACGTTAGCAACCGAGCCATTCTCAAGGCCTTGTGTGTCTGATCCTTTGGATAGGGTTGATTTTCTGCTATTTAATGCGGTTACACTTGAAGGGCTGTCTGTATATTGACCAAATCCTAGTGAATAGATTTAAGTTTACTTCTGGATATCACTGCTAAGTGGATGTTCTGGAATGTTCCCTGGGATATAGAGATTGCTCTTAGCCTCCTAGATCTGATGCCAAAATATTCTTTTATGACACAATAATTAGGAAGGCAAAAATTTCAATATGGCTTCTTCCTTGTCCATAAAATAACAGCACTTGGCTCAAGCAAACATCATACATATACCATTTACACCACAGAATCCAGCCCATCTAATTACTGTCTCTTCTTAGCAGATGGAATGTGTTCCATGGTGTGAGTTCATGTCAATGAGGTGCTTTGTTGAGATGATTTTTGTTCATGAATAGGGTCTAAGTGCCCAAGGACAGACTTCACCCTTCTGCTTTATAATTGCCTGTGCATTGAGGAGGAGGCTGGGGAGGTAGCCCAGATATAACCCAACATCATATTCATATTCATATTTCAAAGATCTCTCTTTGAAAGACATGGTCAAAGGAGGCAAAGGAAAGTTTCTAGGAATGAAGCCCTGCCAAAAAGTTTCCTGTTCTTCTTGATCTCTAAAACTTTTGAGTGGTAGTATAGTATTTTCTAATCAAGTTTCTGAAGGCTCTAGGAAATTCTTTCTAGAGGACATACATAGCAACTGAGGATGTGGTTTTGGATTCTACGGTCCTTTGTTAGTCCAAAGTCAGGTCTGAATCCCCATCTTTGTAAATCTACTGTATCACTGGGCTCCCAAAGTGAGACTGTTTCAACTCTATTGAGCTAGAAGGTCCGTTTTCACTTCTTTATTTGATCCCCTCTTTGGGTTACTTCCAAGCCACCTACCCATCCACCCCCAAGCAAAAGAAGAAATTAACCCTTTCAGAGTGGGTTGGGGGTCTACATTGGTGGTTTTAAAAAACTGCAAGGCACTAGTGAGAAAGAATAAGAAAGGGAAGAGGAAGTCAGGGTAAGAGGCGAAATGAAATGGGACCCACAACAAAGTCAAGGACTGGGCAAGTCTACAGCTGCAGGCCAGGCCAGGTGGCTGAGCACAGCCGGGCCACCCTTCCTCTTGCTGCTCTTCATTATGTAGGCACATGGTATACTTGCCATTTTTAATACTGAAATGAACACAATTGAAAAGATTGCTTTACAGACTTCAAGAGCAAATGGTCCTCTCCGTCTTGACTTCTTTCACCATATGTAGCATCTGCTTGTAGTTTGAAAACAAACAACTTTTAAACAAAAGGGACTAATCCAGTCAAGGATGCGTGAAACCTAAACCCTAACACCTCAAATGCTGGAAAGGGGGTCGAAGGGCACAAAACTGTTCCCATGGTTCTTTCTAGAAAGGAGGCTCTATGGTGCTGTGGCTTCACCAGATGTCACACTGTGGCAGGCTTCTGACAGTGACTGTCCCCCCTGGTGTTCCTAGAGGGGGAGGTGGTTTCTTTGTATGGAGGCAGGAGAAGAGAGAGCAGGGTGGAGGAATAGCTTGTGAAAGTTGAAGTGTTTGGAGTGTTGATCCCAACACCTACAGCAGCTGTCACTGTTCTCCAGGTTCAGTGTCCACCTAACACACAGAAATGATGCCATTAGCATAGCAGGGTTCTATGGCTTTCTAATGTGTGCCAGCATTAACTGTGATGGGCTGCAACTGCTCTATCCCTCTCACTGTCCCTATGCCCTGCCTCTCTGTCTCTGTCTGCCTCTGTCTCTGTCTGTCTCTCTCTGTCTCTGTCTCTGTCTCTCTCTTTCCCTCTCACTCTCCCTCCTTCTCTCTCTCTCACACACATTTTGATAGCTGACCACTCTTTCAGCAAAGCACTGAACCTCCTGACAGATGGAACACAGGTGTTTCAACACCACTCCGAACAATCTACCATAAAACAATCTTCTAAAGTCAGGTCTGAGGGAGCAGGGTGGACAGAGCATTCTGCCTGTGAAGATCATCCCTTCATCATCTGGGGCAAGGAGAGAGACAAGAGCTGACAGGTGTCTAAGCCACCCACCGGAGTCTGCCTTTGAAAGCCCAGCTCTGGTGACAGCACACCGCCAAGGGACTGCTGTTTCTGTGGGTTGTCCTGATATAACTGCACAACTACAGATAAAAGGATGGACCCACTGTATTAAAAAGATGGAAACACTGAACTACCAAGAAACTATTTGGGTAGAGAAATGTTGATGGAAGCGAAGAAGGAGAATGCATTCTACAAGGAAATTCCCAGTTTTCCAAACAATTTGAACATGTGTGCAGAGGAGGAGCTCAGAAAAAAAAATGTCAGGACTCCCAACCATGCTTAGCAATAAAATTTAACCAATAAAAGGCAGACTAATCTTTCTTCAGGTTTTCAAATCGATCTGTGAATACTTTGGACATTTTGGTAGCTGGAGGTTCTCTTGGCATAACTTTGGCCCTTATTAATTTTTAGGAACAGAATAGAATCAACTCGGGTCAGATTGATGGTTTTATTTTTTCTCCTGACTTTATAGTTGCCAATGTGTATGTGGGAGGAGGCTGCAGAGAAAAGCTAAATCAAAGCCATGGGTTTTGTCTGAAGGCAGGAATGGGGAGATTTCTTTCTTGAGCTCACTGCTCTGGAACAGCGTTAAAAGGGGTATGAGTGACCACCTCACTGTCACAGACCAAGAGCACGAACCCCCTATCTGCACTCTCCTGACATCAGGGTAGGCCTGACATCGCTGTGAAAGCCAATGGAAAATACCATCTTTAGAAGAGCAGACACTTCTTTGGTTTCTGTAGTTCTAGAATGAGTTGGTTCAGGAGATCTGACAAGGAAACAACCTACAAAGATTCAGACATAGCATGAAAATCACCCACTAGGTGCACTGCAGGGTATCTTAATTTTGAGCAGTGTTCGAGGCCCTGCTCCTACACATTTAAAAAGACAGAGCAGATTCCTAACCTTGAGTTTAAACCAAACCAGCTGAATCTTTCCAGATACAACTCGCAAAATGGGACAAGAAAATGTTTTGAATAAGAGGAGTTAAATCCATCTTGCTTCTCCGTATCATCCCTGCCCCATATTCGTTCCATACTGAACTGCATGGGGAATTCTACCTTGTATTAGTCAAGGTTCTCTAGAGGAACTGAACCAATGGAATGAACATACGTTAAAAGAGGGATCTATTAGACTGGCTTACAAATACAGTCTAGGTAGTCCAACAGTGGTTGCCTTCACACTGGATATGCTAAGATCCACATGGCTACTCAACCTAGAGGCCTCAGCAGGAACAATCTGGTGCTAAAGAATTCCTGAAGAACCACAGATCTTAAATCCAAGTTGGAAGGCTAAAAAGGCTAGGTTCTGATGTCAATGAAGGATGGTCTTAGTGGCAGCGGCAGCGGTGATGGCAGAATAGATGTATGCAGAAAAACAGTAACTTTGTCCTCAGTCCCCTCACATCTCAGGCACTACAGAAAGTGTCATCCACTCTAGGTGAGGGTCTGACCCCCTAAGTTAGTCCTTCCAGAAAAAACGCTTTTTTTGGGGGGTGGTTTAGAGACAGGGTTTCTCTGTTGTAACTCTGGCTGTCCTGGAACTCACTCTGTAGACCAGGCTGGCCTTAAACTCACAGAGATCCACTTGTCTCTGCCTCCCAAGTGCTGGGATTAAAGGTGTGCCACCACTGCCCAGCCAGAAAATATCCTTTACACACCCACTCAGTCACATGTCTCTTAGTTGACTACACATCCAGTCAAGTTGACAACCAAAATTGACTGCCCCAGCCCCCCCCCGACCTGGCAAACACCAGCTACCAGAATATTGAGTGCGCCCATGAACTATCTAAAAACAAGAGAAGCTCACCATGCAGTTCTGCTCTGATCAAAGAAATGAAGACTGGGCTCTCAGCACTTTATTTAATTTCTTAAGTTAGTCTCTTGTCCATTAAGAAAATTGAACCACAGTTTGTTAATAATAGAAAACTCCATGTAATAAGTCCACCCTAAAATACTGCATATGTTCTACTGATCAGTGCCTTGCAAGAAATCTGACTTATATTTTAAATCAACTCTGTTGTAAATATATATATATACATATATATACATATATATATATATATATATATATATATATATATACCATATGAATATGAAATATTCAACTTTATAACATTTATAGTGATTTGTCATTATTTCTAGAATTTATAAAGTTCAGTTCTTAGTAAGTAGCACATGTTCAAATAAGTAATTAAAGCTTGCCCATGGACTGCTGTTAGCCTTAGGCAGTTTTGTGGCATATATGCTAGCATAAACACATAGACATTCTAAATAAAACTCCACATTTCATTGGTAAGTCAAGTTTCGTAAAATGTCTCATTCCTCCGCATTCGCTAAAGTGACGATGACTTCAGATTCAGACCCAAGGAGGCGAGGGTATCTTTTTCCACACGGTCCCCACAGAGAATCAGGCCACTGAGCCCTCTTCCTTCCCTCAGATCCTGCTTCCCCATTCATCATCCATCCATTGCATAAACTGCTGAAGTCCTCCCTGCTATGACATCAGTCAATAAACTGCTAAAGCTCCTGGGAGCTTTATGCCTATGGAGAAAAAGTACTTATGCTCTGACAATTTTCCATTCTGCTTAAATTTGACTTGTGATTTTTCCACCTGTATTCCACAATGCTGGGATTCCCAGCTGTCAGATGCTGGGCTGCAGTTGCTCTGGTGGGGCTGAGCATCTTGCTCTATATCCTTGCACAGTGCTGCTGTGCTGTCAGGCATCCAGGTTGTTAGCTGTGGACTCATTTTGCTTGTTTGTGGTTCTGGGGCTGGAATCCAAGGTTTCCTGTGTGCTAGAAGATCACCCTTTGTTGCTCACCCAGCAGCACCTCTAGCCTATGTCATGTGCTATGTCATTTCCAATGGCCTGGAAGTGTAGTCAGGAGACACAGATTCTGCCTTCCTTGCCAGTGACCATCACAGAGGTCACCGAGAGGATATTTCAAAACTGTGTGGGGTTATGTTAGGGAGGTGGCTCGGTAGTTAAGAGTACTTGCTGCTTGTAAGTACCGGAGTTCAGACCCCAGCACCCTTGTCAGAGGGCTCACAACTCCAATTCCATGGGACTCTACATTCCCCTCCTGATCTCTGTTATTACCCACACACATGTGTCATATAGTAACACATACACATGTACATATAAATAAAAATAAATCACAAAAAAATGAGGGTTGCTGGAAAGTATAGCAAAGTAGGATTTAATTTTCTAAAAGCCGCAGGCCCTGCATTTACATAATTTAACAAATAAAAGTTTTAATCTTTCCAAGTTGTTGTTCAAATTGCATTCTCCATGAAGTACATCTGCTCCGATCCACGCTGGCTTGCAGTGGCACTTACACCCAATCCACCCCCATGCCCCAAAGGAAGTGCACACAACAGTATCCAGGGGCAGAGTAAATTTGAAACAGCTCATTGCCCATTAACTGGTTTGTCGAACAACAACAAAGCAGGAAATAACAAGGCATGATCCTTGAACTGGTACTTCAGCAGGAACGCTTAACTTTCTCCACAGTCTGTAAATCGCTCCAGCTGTGTTTTCACGGTTTATGAAATTGAGAGAGAGGCAAACTCTAGAGACAAATTAAAACTCTGGATCTGCCCAGAGATGATTTCACAGCAAAAGGTGCTCTGCTATGTGGTAGAGCCTACAGCTACATATAGAGCTATACACCAGGCTCCTCTGTCGCAGTTTACAATTTGTGCTGTCTACAGGGCTGGCATGCATCAAAACACTGATCAGTCCAGAAAATAGGGTCTGGTTTATAGCTGTGATTCACCAGGAGAGGACAAGGGTATAATATTTTATTATGAGAAAACTAATAGAAGGCTCAGAAGGTCACAGGGAGATGCCCGGTGGTGGCAGGCCATGAACAGTGGGTGAGGAGTGCCATCTTTTGGCTATAGAATGCCCTGACATTCTCTAAGTAGAAAAGGGTTTTGACTTGGGCAATGTGGGGCTCGAGGCAATTCAGCAGTCTCTAAAGTTCTTTCCTGGGTCTCTTTGAGTAGCATCTTGCTTGGAATGAGACTTCCCAGACTTCCTCATGTCCTGCTCAATTAATTATGGCCCCAATGGTTGGTGTTAGGTACAATTGCTCTCTATTGTTCCCTAGGGGACCAGAGGAACAACTAGGAAATACTGGAAAAGAAGAGTGCATTTTTAAATCACAGTATATCCCTGACTGGTTCACACAGGAGAAACAAGCAGAGAGTCTGATTGATCCAGCACAGTCCTTTGAGTGTAATAGCCCTCAACTTACCCCAAGCTATGACATCTTGGAGATTTATACTACCTGGTTGGATAAGCGTAGAATTTTCCAGAGAAGTAAATTAAACATGCATATAACACACACACAGCCTGCAGGCATTGATGTGTGTTCCAGAGACCCCCCCACCTTGAGAAAACTCTAAAAATAGCTGCATTGGTTCCCATTGCCTTTAGTAAAAAAGGAAATATTTTAGAAACTAAGAGTAGACCAAAAGGCAGGACTGATGAAGTCACGAAGGTGGTGGGAATAAAACATCCCTGTCCCTCTGAAAGGAAAAAAGTTTCCAAGAGCACAGTGCGGAGTCCTCACCCCACCCACACATCAGGACATCCACGGCTAAAGAGAGGCTAGTTTAAAACACGTTGAGAACATTTCCTGGAAGCTCTGGAGATACCCACAACAGCCAACAGCTTTGTGAAAGGAAACAACAGCTGTTTAAGGTCTCAGGGCTCCACTGGCAGCCCAGTCCCGGCTCATCTAACCAAGCTGTGGAAATCGTAGTCCTACTGTATGTTTTGTGCCATCTCTACAGAGAGTGCCTCAGGGGACACCAAACAGCACCAGGGAGAAACCCGGAGAAAATCCAGGACCAAACGGAACTACGTAGAATGGAGTGCTGAAGTACTAAATACAGCCTCCTAAAATAACAAGCGAAGGAGAGCTGGAGTGGTGTTTGTCACACACCCCATATTCGGAAAATGTATATGTGGTGGCGCACACCTTTGATCCCAGCTCTCAGGAGGCCAAGGCAGATGGATCTCTGTGAGTTTGAGGACAGCCAGGGCTCTGTAGAGAGACCTGCCTCATTAATTAATTAATAAGAAAATATGTATGTGGAACTGGAGAGATGATCTAGTTGACAAGGTACTTTGTCACACAAGCCTGAGGACCAGGGTTCAAACTTCTAGCACCCCATGCCAGAAACCTAACAAGTATTTGTAACCTTAATGATGGATGGGGTGATAGGCAGAACCCCAGAGCTCATTGGCCAACCAGTCTAGCCCATCAGTGAGCTCCAGGTTCAGTTCAGTAAGAGACCCTATCTCAAAAAACAAGCTCCAGAGTGATAAAGTAAGATACCCTGACATCTACTTCTGTCTTCACCAACAGTGATTTGGACTCATCCTTCATCTCTGAAGTCCAGCTGCCCTTCCCGGGTCTCCTCTTAATGGATAGTTTTGAGAGGCCTTTGTAAGAATTCTTGGGGCTGGAGACATCGATCAGCAGTGAAGTGCCGTTGCTGTACTTGCAGAGTCTCCAGGTGTGGGTCCCAGCACCCACATCAGATAGCCCACAACAACCTGCAACTCCGGCCCTTAAGGGATCTGACACCCTCTTCAGGCCTCTCTAAGTACCAACACACATGTGGTAGACACACACACACACACACACACACACACACACACACACACACACACAAAAGTAAGTACATCTTAGAATTTTTTTTAAGAATTTTTATCAGGTGACATATTAATAGGAAGGAGCTTTTTTAGAATGAAATCCTCCAGTGTCAGCCCTTCTCCCAAGGATGCTGAGAGACACGTATGAGCCATGTGTTCTGCACAGGAGCCATCTTTTTCTCCTTCATTCATGACCACACCACACAGCTCCAACCTAGGAAGAATCAGGTGAGAGTGCAGCTTCCTTGCCCCAGATTCACAGTGTTTCTGTAAGACTCTGTCGAATGGAGCCACTGGTAGGGGAGGTCTTGATCTACATGGTAAATTTTACTTTCTAACTGTCCTGCAAATGACATTGCGCCTACCCTGCCTCTGTACCCATCCATAGATCCACACAATAGCCCCTCTGACGTGGTAAAACACAGGTCCACAAGCATCACTGATGGCAATGTGCACCTGAAATCCATTCATCGATTCCACAGATGCATTGAGTTCCTACCAAGACATCTATGAGCTTTTCATCTCAAAGAATCATCTTAATTAATCACCCAAACAACCAGATATGGTGGGTGTGTCTCCATTAGACAGACAAGGCAGCTGAAGCTCAGAAAGGAGAAATAAATTCTAAACCAAGGAATGTGTGTGTGTTGGGGGAGGGGGTTGTTTTTGTTCATTGCACCACCATAATGGAAGGGACTGGTGGGCAGGAGAATTCAGGGAAATGAAAATGTGAGAAGCACACTAATTAGACAGCTGAGAGAGACCAGACAGGAGAGAAACGGTGAAATAATTGCCAGGTCACAACAACACAGGCATGCTAAACCAGGTTAAAAAATCACCCCCTAAAATGCTCCAAAAGTGACCATTTAAAAAAAATGGAGGAAGGCCCAAGGTGGTGCATGCCTTTAATCCCAGCACTTAGGAGGCAGAAGCAGATGGATCTCCATGAGTTCGAGGCCAGCCTGGTCTCCAGAGTGAGTTCCAGGACACCCAGAGTTACAATAGAGAAATCCTTCTCTCAAAAACACAAACAAACAAAAAGACTGGAAGAAGGGAAAACATCTTAATAATTGAAAATATTCGTTCCCTAAAAATATCTTATGGCTGTCTGGCTTTGTGTTCTTGCAAAACTCCTGCAGGCTAGAATGGGGAAGGGCTTCTCTGATCCTTTTACCTGTCCTCGGGACCCCTTTGCTCCTGCTGAGTTGCCTAGTCTACCCTTAGCATAAAGAGTAGTGCCCAGTCTTGCTCCACCTTGTTAGGCCATGCTCTGTTTGAGTGGTAACCCTGGGAGGACTGTTCTTTTCTGGGAAGAAGCAGGGTATGCGTTAGTTGGTGGGTAGGGGATAGATCTGAGCAAGAGGAGAGATGGGGAAGCTGGGAGAAGTGGAGGGAGGGGTGGAGGAAGGAGAGAAGGGTATCAGTATGTGTTGTATGAGAGAGAAAAAAAGAAAATATTTCTAATCACAGTCATTTACCACTTGGCTTTGGATTTTGCAATATATTTAAAGATATGTAATGTCTTTGCCTTATTTATGCCAATCAAACATGGAAGATGAGCAAGAAAAGATACTAGACTCTCCATTTAGCTGTGTAAGAAACCTAGATTTAGAGGCTGGAAAAATGGTTCAGTGGTTCAGAGACCTACCCTTCCCGAGGACTGAAGGCCCAGATGGGATTTTGGAGTTCTGTTGGTTTTTGTTGTTGTTGATTGTGTTACCTGTTGCTGTTTTTGCCTTCGCTTTTATTTTTTGAGACAAGTTTCATCATGGCCTTAAATTAGAAATCCTCCTGCCTCAGCCTTCCAGAGCTTGGATGACAGCATGTGCCATCAATCCACACCTAGGTGGATTTCAGGATTTCTATTTTACAACATTACACAGCCTGGGAGGAAAAATCAGGCACGATCTAGGTTACTTTCTTGGGCAAGTGAAAGGAGACTCAATCCAGCTAGCTGAAAACAATTTTGTTAATACTCATAATTCTGTTGATTTTCCTAGAGAAATAAAAATAGGAAGGAGAGAAGACCAAAAGAGAACAGTTAAGCCACAACCACACGCTAAGGAAACAAAGCTGGTGAAATCGGGGGTTGGGACTCTGTTCAGCACTAAACACCAAAGCATAACAAACTAATTGTTAACTTTTATTCAGTTTTTGTTTGTTCAGTTAATGGATTTTGTTTCAGATGAAAATATACACTGTAGAAATAAATCTGAAAGAGCATGCCATTAAGCTATTGATCTCTAAAGGTCAAACTTCACCTCAGGAGAATTTTTGACAATCTTTGACAATGGATTCAAATGTGCTAGGTTAAAATCATACGTAGCACAGACAGCGAGACCCCTGGGAGGCAACCTGTTCTTCCAGAAGATAAGGGTGAGGCTCTAGGAGAAAAAGAACAGTTCTAGAGTAAGTCACTGGGCAGAGGTGGGGATTACCAGGAAGAAGGAAATATGTTTAAGTAAAATGTAGACTCAAGAATTATTTCATTCTTTGGAAATAGAAGTAGCATTAAAAAGAACCTCCAAGCTGGAATGTCAAGAGCAGGAGAACACATGTCAGAGGGAGAATAGCCACTTATGTATTTCTAGGTTTAGAAGAGAGTCCTGCCATCTCCAGTATCAAGAGATTAGTACAGCTGCCGGGGTAGCCCAGCTCTCAGAGCTGGCGCATTGCCAATTGGAACCAACACACGAGACAGCATAATGGTTTCTTGGCATTCTGATTCATTTCAGCTTGGCTCCATTTTAAAATATATATACAAGATCTTACTTTTTTAGAACAGTTTTACAGATAAAAGTTACAAAGATAATACAAAGAATCCCCATATATACCACACTCAACTTCTACTCTGAACAATACCTCTCATTAGTACAGGGCATTTGACTCGCTGTTACTAATGGAAGCCAACAACTGTGTTGATTGTCTTTTTTAGTTGCCAGATCTATAAGAATCCACACCACATTTAATTGTCACATCTCCTTAGGCACCTTCTCACTAGGGCAATCTCTCCTATTCTTCTAGGGTTTAATGACTGTAACAGTTCAGAGGAGAACTGGCCAAGTGTATCATAGTCCAGTCTTCAATTAGGATCTTGCTGATAATTTTCTCACAATTAGACTAAAGTTACAGGTTAAAGGAAAGAAAACCACAGAGGTAAATTGCCATTTTCATTGCATCACACCGAGGGTAGCCTCCATCACTGTGGCTGTGAAGGCTAATCTTGCCCGTGATCCAAAGGATAGGACAGTGTTTCTCAGCTTCCTTCACTGTGGTGTTTTCTACTGTTCTTCCCTATTTCCATCTTGTATTCTTTGGAAGGAAACCACCACAAGGAGCCAAGGCTTTGGAGGTAAAGAGCATGCATGTGTTCTCCTCTTGAAAAGAGACACAACAGCTATGTAAATTATTTTAAATTAGTGTGCAAAGGAGTTTGTCACTCCTCTCCTACTTATTAATGCATTTCTTCATTGACTTGAATCAGTGTGAAGTCATGGATATTTATCTTATACTTCATGTTACAATTCACACACACACACACACACACACACACACACAATTATTCTATCCTTGGCCATATATCCTTTTGACATTGCCCCAGAAATGCAGGGCTTTATTTTTGCTGTTGGTTGGTTGATTGGTTGGATAGATGTATAGATGGATTGATAAATGGATGAATAGATGATGACTGTATGTATGTATGTATAGATGGATTGCAATTGGATGGTTGGTTGTTTGGTTAGTTAGTTGGTTTAATGACTGCTGACTGGATGATTTATAGATTGATTTGATGGTTGGTTATTTGGTTGATTAGATAATTGGAGGGCTGGTTAATTGGTTGGTTGGGTTATTGGTTAGTTAGATGGCTAGTTGGATGGTTGTATAACTAGTTGATTGGTTATATAGTTAGTTTTTTTAACTTTTTGACACTACAAAATACTCTAGGTTCATCTTATCCCTACTGCTACTGTGTCATGTATCTTCCCAAAAGCACATGTTAGAAACGTAATCTTCATGACTAGTGAGAAGTGGGATCTTTAAGAGGAGACTAGGCCTCTAATGGATTAAGGGTATTATCATGGGACTGAGTGCATTATTGCAAAAGTGGGCCCCATATAAAAGAATAGCTTCAGAGATCTCTCATTCGCCCTCCCACCCTCTTCTCTCTGAGACTACCTTCATATACAAAAGTAGGTGAAAAGTACATATAGGCTAAAAAGCCTATGCTCTTGTTTAAATATAAAATGTTCCCTGTAAGCACATGTGTTTGAATCCTTGGTCATCAGCTGGTAGTGCTGTTTTGGAAGATTCTGGAACCTTTAAGGAAAAAAAATGCCTTATTCCCTTAAATTGCTTCCTGTCATATATTTGATTACAGCAACAAAAAAAGTAACTAGTGCAGGCTGGAAACCCACAGACATGAAATTCAGTATCACCTCTCACTTGTTTAAGGGAGAACGCACACCCCCACACCTGCTCACATTAGCTTTCAACAATTGGGGTGTACCTTCAGGCATACATTATTCACTTATGATAAAGTGTGCCACTGCTCATTTATAAACATGGGCCCAGTGAATGCCGTTGACTGACTGGAAGCTCAGATGCCAGGGGAGACGGAGAGCCAGTAGGTTCAAGAGTGTCCACCTATGATTTCTGAAATCATTGCCTTACTCCACACAGGGGATCTCTAAGGAAAACCAAACACTCAACTTGCACTTTGTTTTTTAAGACCTACGGATTTTTACTGAGGTTCACATTGGGCTGTCTTTTATTTTTTCAGTTTTTCCATTAGAGGGACATTGATCATGCTTGTTGTAAGTCAAAGTGAAAATGATGTGTGACCTGTGTCTGAGAGAATGACCTGTCTACACTTCTGATTCCTCTCTCCTCAGGGGGGACTTTCCAAAGACAGGCTGAGTGGCATGAAAGACGTGGCAAAACAAAGACCTCCTAGCTACTTGCAACCAAGACTCTCCATGTGTAGACACACTGGACATTATACTTCTGGCTGGATCTAGTGTTTCCACTTCAGCATGGAAAGTAAAGGATCTTGAAAGTTGACGTCATGCTACAACAAATAAGCTTCAGAAAAGGAACTATGATACAGTTAAGAAAAGGCCCTGTGAGGTCACATGAAAGCAACGTGGCCCTGGTGGCCGCACCCCAGCTAGGGGCAGCTTACAAAGACTTCATGCCACCTGCCAAAGTGCACCCATTTCTGATGACCTCTCCTGGATCCAACGCTACCAGCTCTGCATGGAACTGGAAATGAACTTCCAAATGACTGAGCTTCTTGGGAGAACTCTTGGGAAGTGCTAATGTATCTCTAAGTGGCCAATCGAAGGAGACAGTGATCAGACCAGGGAAGAGATGTGTATGACGTCCAAAACTCTCTACCTTTGAGCTGGTTTTGCAGCTACAAGCGGAGCTGAGTCACCAAGGAAAGCCTGAACTAAGACTCTTCTGAGCCGACCTTGTGGACTACTACAATTTGGTTTTGCAGTGTACTCCTCCTGAAGACATGATTCCTAGTCTGTGGAACTATTGGGAAGTGATGTGGTCTTTTTAGGAGACAGTGCATAGGAGAATGAAGCTAGATCATTGAGGGTGTGCACTTGGAGGGGACACTGAGACCCATGGCTCATCCTGCTTTTCTTTCCATCCTGGTCACCATGAGGCAAACGGGTTTCTTCTGCTTTGAGTTCCCACCATAAATGGCCGTAGATTGAAATCTTAGAAGCAAACAAAACTTTCATCTTTACGAGTTGCTTATTTCTGGTATTTTTGGCCCAGCAATGGGAAACTAACACACTGGCAATCAGAAGGAGCAGCAAGAGGGAAGAGGAAGACCCTTGGAGTGGGAGCAATGGCTTAGCAGTGAAGAGTGAGCACTTGAGCTCTTGCAGAGAACCTGAGTTCAGTTCCCAGCACCCAGGCCAGAAAGCTCACAGATGCAACTCAAGCTCCTGGAGCCTCTGTGTACACATACCCTGCACCCAAACAAACATAAATAAAAATAGAAACAAATCTTTTTTTAAAAAATGGACATAGATAGAATTGGGGGAAGGTGTCTCTGTTGGGATGAGATTATATTTTTAGACCAGGAGATCATGTAGTTTCCACTTCAGTTTTTTAACATCCTGAAGTCACCCCCAACCCCAATGAAATCAGATCTCAAGGGGTGAATTCAGGCATTAGCATTTTCTTAAACTTGCCAGACTATTCCACAATACAGCCAACTTGGAGAAGCAATGGCTTGTGCCATCAGCATCTAAGAGAGAAGCAGAGGTGACAGAGAAACTCCAAACTCCGCTGGCCTCTCCAGGGCCAGGTCCACAGCCTCTGGAAGCCGAACCTATAGCACCACTTACCCAAGCTCACACTTACGTGTTGGCATGAGTCCTGCAAGTCTCTGGTGCTATCCAGAGGACAGAATGTTCCTGCAAGCGATTTCCTAAGTGAGCATAACTGAAGTGTTGCAGACACACCAACGGAGGCAGCCCCATATAAAGACGAAGAAACCGTAATGAGAATAGACTAGAATTAGTCTCCGCTCAATTTCCAAGGACAAAGAGCGACTGCAGCACAGCCGCCAGTGAGCACCGCAGATGCCAATGGTTTGGCACGAGCTAGGTTCCATTGTTTCTAAGGAGAACAGGAAATATTTATTTAGGATTGGAGGCAGCTGCTTCAATAGGACAGCTGGGGATGCTGGAAGATATAATTAAGAAAATTGTACGAGGGAGGTCTGGAAAGAACTCAGGAGGGAGGGGAGCCTAGGTAGGAGCTGTTTGCACAGGGTTCTTTTGTGGGGCAGCTGAGTGACACCGGGCACTTAGAAGGAGAAAAAAGATAAATAAGCCATCTAATTAGCGGCTGACATGAGGCTGCAAGATCAAAAATAGGAAGATTCCTATTATAGATGATGCTGCAGGTACTCACAGTCGTTTTGTTGAGTGACTGCATCATAATGAGTACCTGCTAGAAGAACACCCGGCTGTCTCGTCTCTGTCTTCTCTCAAGGCTCTCCCTCACCTCCCCTTCTAGAAGGGAATGTTCCCTTCTGAGGCAGAAGCGTTTGGGAAGGGAGTGGTTGTTAACTTTATCATCATTAAAAATGTGCCAGAATTACCAGAAATAAAGGAAGGGCGCAGTGTGGGAAACAAAAAATGAACAAAGTTATGGTTCTTTTTGTTTTCTAGCCAGATAAAGTTTGAATTGTTTTTAGCAAAATTAAAAAGGAACTCCTTTGTCATCCCACCTGCTGTAATGTGTACAAACATTGAATCGTATGCTGGGCCACATAGCTGATTTACCTGTCTTCTGAATTAAATTTAAAGTGGTTAAATAAAAGGGAGGCTATTTTATTCATCTTTTTTATCTGGTGTGTGTGTGTGTATGTGTGTTTCTACGTGTCTATATATCTGTTCTCATAGTGCGCCTATGTGTGTATGTGTGCAAGCACATGTGAGTGTCTTCCTTTATAGCTCTCCACCTTCTAAACTGAGGCTGGGTCTTTCATTAAACCAAGAACTCATCATTTCAACTAGTCAAAGTAGCCAGCTTGTTCAGGGATCCCCTCTCTCTGTCTCCTACATGCTGGGCCATGACTTTTTTTTTTTTTAAAGCATTTACATCTTTTAACTTAATTATACTTTTACCTTGTAAAACTGTAAGAGCATTAGACAATTTCAAAAACAGTTACTTGGCCACTAGATAATAGGTGTATAAATAAAATATTTGCAGAAATGGTGGATTAGAGCATACCAGGCTTCCTATTTTCTGGCTTTTTGAGACAAGCTCTTACTAGGTAGCTCAGGCTAGCTTCTAATTCCAGCCTCCTGAGTGCTGGAATTCTAGGCATTGCACCCCACGTCATTCTATATGGGTTCTGAGATCCAAACTCTGGTCTTCATGCTCTATGCAAGCATTTGCCTGCTGAGCCATCTCTACAGTCCTTATTTTACCCATCTTTTATGATACAGTATTTCCAGGAAGCAAGCAGTAGTGTTAGTGAGTTTGAGTTATGGTGGCTCCAATTCTCTCCAGAAATAAGATTTGTTTCTGACTACGGTTTCCTCTTGTACTATTTCAAGATATAAAACTCAGAGCAGCAGTTAGATAGACCCACCTGGAAAATACTAGCTCTAAGGCATGGGTGGCCTTTAAAAAGACACCACAATTTTCAACGACCTATGAGAAAAATAGCCTCGAGCAGTTTGGATAGCTTGTCCAGTGATATCGCAGGTTAGGGCCAGCCAGACTTGCAACTGGAACTCGTATTGTGGAAAACCTGTTTCTAAAACAGTCTCTTATTAACAAACCCTCGCTTGTGTATTAAACTATATAATATTAAAATGATTCTGTTGCAATTAAGATGCAGCAATCAGTGCCACCCTCTGCTGGTTCTTGTTTCTTTGCTAATCACCATCAAACTGAGCTATCACAGGGACGGGAGAGACTTTTTTCTCCATCACAGACACCTAGCCACAGGAATATTATCTGAATTCAAAAACCACTAATACAAAATTAAATCTGTGATCCCATCCGCAGGTGTCACAGCCATGCCCAAAGGTGCCACCGTGTAGGATACAACAGGCAGAGAATGTCTGTGCTTGAAGCTGCCACAGAGGAACATCGCCAGCAAATAAAATGAGCCATGGCCTTCTAAAGTAAGTGTGGCCTTCCCACCTGTTTCACCACTGATCTCTTTTTTTAAAAAATAATTTATTATTTATTTTTAATTTTGTGTGCATTGATGTTTTGTCTGCAAGCATGTCTGTGTGAGGGTGCTGAATCCCCTGGAACTGGAGTTACAGTCAGTTGTGAGCTGCCATGTGGGTGCTGGGAATTGAACCCGGCTCCTCTAGGAGAGCAGACAGTGCTCTCAACCACTGAGCCATCTCTCTCTAGATCTCTTTATTAGGTTTATTCAGATTTTCAAATACTGATTTATTCAACTCAGAAAACACCAATAACCCATACCTTATTACTAGAAGACTTTAAAAATTCACCATCATTGAGGGCTAGCGTGATAGCTCAGGAGTTAAGAGCACTGGCTGCTCTTCTAGAAGACCCAGATTTGATTCCCAACACCCACATGGCAGCTCACAACTGTCCTTAATTCCAGTTCCAGAGAACTCAACTCTCTTTTCTGACCTCTGCAGGCTCCGGGCTCACACGTGGTACACATACATAAATGTGGATGACATACTCCCATAATACCAAGTAAATGAATCTTTTAAGATAATTACCAAGTGTCTGCAGCCTTTGTAGAAACTAGAGAACTGTCTCTCCTTGTCAGTGTCTGGCAGTTCATCAGACCAAAGTCATTCATTTCTAAAGCCATCGGTATAGTTCAGACCTAAGTCATTTCTCAGTATAAAATTTCAGAGCCACCAAGAATTACTGTCTAAAGTTATCATACTTCTTACTGAGTACCCTGGTCACTCTCTCCTCAATATGCTCTCTTCTCGTCCTCCCACCCCAATCACTGGCCCCCTTTCCCTATCCTATCCCTTTACCTATCCCTTTCCCAGATTCATGACTTTCGGTTTTATGTGGTACCCATTTGGTTTAACCAGGGCCATCTGTTTGACCACTGGGTTGACATTTTCCCTGGGAGCCTGGTGGGGTCACTAAGTGGTACACAACTGAAGGCCATGACTGCCCTCTCCCTGAATCTCTCCATGGGAAATAGTTCAGCACTGGGGTGAAGGGCACCCTGAGACCCTCCTCCATCTGTGTCTGGCTTTTGCCAATATGTTTAAGCTTCTCCCATGAGCCGGGTTTGAAGTGTAGCTGGATGCTTTATACTTTACTGCTCTTAATCCTCTCAACAACTCTGTCTACATTTTATAGGTTAAGGAATGGACTACAGACGATAAAGTTCCTTGCCTATTAAGGGTTGGCCAACTACTCTGGCTTACAAAGGACTGAGGAACTCTTCCAGGGTGCAGGAATTTCAGGATTATGAATGGAAACATCTTGGGTGAACTGAGATAACAATCATAACATGGGGCACAAAACAATCTCAGAACAAACCCCAGCTGCAGTCATTCTTGCCCCAAAGTTCAAGTGTGGATACACTTCAGAAAAAAAAAAATCACATGTGATTATGTAATAAAATCCCTCCCCCGTATATCTCTCATCATGACCTTATTTCTCTCCTGTTTCTAGTTATCATTGGATCCCAAATCCAACTTGAAGATTTAAAGTCTACGTGATCCGATTTTCTGTTTCTGTTCATTCCCAGCTTTCTCCTTACATAAATTAAGCTTTCTGCTGACATGCCTGTGATTAGAAAAATCCCGTAGGGGTTCAGGAGTTTGTTTACTGGCTTGGCAAAAAGAGATTATTCACTGGTTTGGCACCCTCGCTGATCCAATCCGACCCTCCTGACTCATTTCCCTCACATGATTCGGCGTGTTTCCTTTCAAAGACTCAGGTGAGTACATTTCCTGAGCAACTCTCAGTGTCCTTTGCCTGCTCTGTGTGCGGAACCCAGAGACGGCGATGCTACTCACTCTATAAATAGCATCAGCATCACCTGAAAACTGGAAGAAAAAGCAAATTTGTGAGCTCCACCCCATAGTCAGAGACTCAGGATGACAGAGTTCAGACCAGCGATCTCGGTTTTCAGAAGCCCTGCAGACAACCTGCAAGTGCATTTAAGTTAGAGAAGTGCTGGCTGTAGTAGATATTGCTTCTTAGACATTGCTAAACACTTGAGGGCTAGAATGAAGCTTAATGTTTGCAGCATACACTACATATACATAAACCCTCTCATCACTTTCAACACCAAACAAATAGCACAAGTAGTATGAGAACGGGCTCATTAAAAAAGAAATCCTCCTGGGTCATTCTACTTAACAGCCCATATTAAGAATTGGGGCAATGAAAACAATAGAACCACTTTCCTGAAATTCTACAGCAATTCCTTGCCTATGGAAAACAATGCAAGACACATAGAGCGATTTCTACAAATTTTCCAAAGATATGAAACAAGGAGACTGACATTTAAAAAAAAAACAAAAAACACTTTTGAAAATTTAAGTAAATCAAAGTCTCAGGCTGGAAAGATGGGTCATGGGTTCAGAGCATTCACTGCTCTTTCAGAGGCCCCAAGTTCAGTTCCAACACCCACACCATATGGTTCCCCACCTCCTGCGACTAGCTCCCAGGGACTGGATGGATATCTCCTCTGGCCTCCAAAGGTCCATTCACATATGTAGCACACACTCCCACAGACAGATGCACATAAATAAATCTTTTTTTAAAAAACTAAGTCTTACTGGGTATACAAACCACACCTTAGTACAGGCCCCAGGCCCAGCAGGAAATGGCCACTACAGAACAAACAATGCTATTTTTGGAGGGTGTAGGTCTCATAACGCTCTTTCTGGGCTGTGGTATTTTTTGTTTGTTTGTTGTCGTTTGCTGTTTTAACCTCACAGGTATTTTCCTATATATTATGGTTTCTGATTGAAGTATTTTTATGGGGTGTGTGGAGGAGGGCGCATGCATGCATACTGCAGGCATATTTGTATGTGCTTCTTATGCTTTTTCTTTGGCTTTTTTTCTGTTTGTTTTGTCCTATTCTGTTGTGTTTGTTTTTAGTCGCCTATTTATTTTCTAATGAGAGGAAGAAAGGGTGTGGATTTGGATAGGGGGACCTGAGATGAGTTGGGGGAGGGCAAACTGCAGTCAGAATATATTGTATGAAAAGAAATCTAGTTTCAATTAAGAGTAACATCATAAAAAATTTAAATGATATTAAAACGTTAAATCTTACGAGACATTCAGATTGGTTCCCCAACTGGTAAATTCAATCCAAATGAAAATTCGTATCCTAGCCACCTTCATCATGTCCCACAAATGGCTGAACTCACCCCATCAGAGGCAGGAGGACAAGGTCATGGTGGATGGCAAGGGAAAGTTGGCAATCAGAGGACGGGCTCTCTGGTGTCTGTTCTCCATTATTCTCATTACGGAATGTGATGATTGTCCATTTGCTGTTAACATTTCTGCGGCTCTGTGATTTGTGGCCAAATATGAAAGTTTTCCTTGATGGTGTAGTGATTTTAAGCAAGGCCAAATGATCAGAAATAAAGGAGAAGTGTTGAAATGGGGCATTTTTACAGTACTCGGAGTGCATCTCTCCTTGGCAGTCACAGTGATGGCGTAACCATAGACAGCCCGCGGCTGTGATTTTCAGCCCAACCATTTTGACAGAATTTGACTGAATTAATAACTGGCCAATTCATTCAGCCCATCAATTTGCTTGAAGTTGCATTTGATGGAAATAAACTTAATAACATCTGTTCTACCAACTGACTGATTTTTTGTTTGTTTGTTACTTTAACTGGAAGGACAATGCTCTTCTTATCACAGCTTGAGGGACTGTGCAAAGGTCACCAGAATTAAATTCTCTCCCTGAGGAGGTGTGAACAGCTTTCTGTGGATGGCCACGTGCATCCAGCAAGTGAGAGTCCTGGGATCTGTTGCCTCTTTAAAGACAAGATTCGATGGAACTCCCAAGCTATTTTAGTCAATGATCATTTTAATCTTAAAGGAGAACATTATTTTTATACTTTTTATCAGATTTATTTATTTTGCATGTGTGCATACGCATACATGTGCATGCCACAGCACACCCCAGGCAGCCAGGAGATAGCTTGCAGGAGTCGGTTTTCTCCATCCACCATGTAGGTCCCAGAGATCAAACTCAGATCATCAAGCTCAATGAGAAATGTCTACCCAATGAGCCATCTCATCGCTCCGAAAGAGAAAATTCTTGACTGAAATATTGGGCACCAAACAAAATGAGTTAGGCAAAAACTATGGTAACAAATTTTGTGTCAAATTTTCTCTGTGAAAAAAAAAAAAATAGCCGAGACACTCCACTTATGGGAAGAAAGGCTTATTTTGGCTCAAGACTTCAGAAGTGCTAGTTCATGAGCCATTTATCCTGTTGCTTTTGATTTGAGCCCAGTACATCATATCGAGGACCAGTGGTAGCACAAACCAACCGTGGCAGCCAGAAAGCAGAGAAGAAAAATGGGAAAGGGCCCATTCTCCATGACCTAACGTCATGCTAGACTCTACTTCTTTAAGGTTTCCTCCACCTCCCACAGCACCTCGGGATGGGACACAGCCTTTAACACTTGAGTCTTTGGGAAATATTCCAGGTTCAAACTATAGCACTAGGCATGGAAACAGACACAGTCCAGGCATCTATGATCATACAAAGGAGACCAAAGCCACAAGGAATGACTATAATGTTCAATACAGATAGAATATCATACTATCTGGACTTGAAGACCACGTATGTCAGTAGACACAGGAAGAGTTCCACATCTTACAACTTCACACTTCATAACCAGGAGAAAGATTCACAAGTATGTCCTGGGGAGACTCTGAACCTAGGACTCCTTGTTTTGTCTTGGCTACAAAGGCTATTATAGTTTAGAGAAGAATGACAGATAGTTAATCTTGTCAGCTCAATGGTTTAGAATCACCATGGAAACATATCCCTGGGCACCTCGGATATATCTGTGAGGGTGTTTACAGAAAGATTTGACTAAAGAGAGAAGATCCACCCTGAAACACAGGTGACATCACTCCATTCCAGCAGTTACCGTTGTTGGCTTCCTAAGGATTGAGCATGAGCAACTTCCTTATAGCACTGCCCCGGGCACTCCCAGCCATACAGATTGTATTCCCTAGAACTGGAAGCCAAAATAAACTCTCCTCCCATTAGTTGCTTCTTTTGCAATATTTGGTCACAACAATGATAAAAGTAACTAATTCAAGCAGCATGCACCTACCTGTGTGAGGACTACCCATCCTCTTGCCCAAGGTTTCCTAAAGAATGGATTTATAGTATAAGATAACAGAACTTTAAGGCTGTAACATTTAATATTATGAACCCCGCCTAACAAGGAGAACAGAGAGCCAGGCCACCTTCTTTTCCTACCTTGAGTTGTTTTGTATATCACAATGAGTCTCACATACATGTTGAAGTACTCAACCCCACAGATCAAATCTAAGCACTAAAAGCCAAGCTCCCGCAATTCACTCTCATACCTAGGCTGAATACAAACCACCTGCCCAGCCCATCAGGAGAGCAAGCATGGAGCTGTGGGAATCCATAATTAGTGGTAAACTCTAGAGTGTAAGGGTCTCTTTGCAAAGCCTTGTCTTTTGACACCATGGAGAACATTCTCCATGAATTGGATATAGGTGGGGGGCAGGTAAAACCGAGGCCTCCGAACAATGAGGCCTACTTGCTAGACAGAAGGATACGGAACCCAATCTTCCTCCAAAAAAATATTCTTCTAGCCTTCTTGAGGCCAGGGTGCTCATCACTTCATAGAGTTCTCTAGTATTTAGGAAAAACCAAACTTAAAAGAGATGCAAACAGCTACAGGACATAAAGGAATTAAAGGAGCTGAGGTGGACCTAAAGGAAACTTCAGGGAATGTGGTGAACTGAAAGAAAAGCTAGAAATCTAAAATGTTGTACAGTCTCTTCTTCCTTAAATGCTGGCAACCAATTCAAAGCTTGACTTAAAAATTCTTTGAGACTAGCATACCACCTTAGCTACTGGGTCTTTGCCTATGAGCTACCAGTTTGAAACCTCAGGAATACACATATCTGTAATAACCAAGAGTCTCTCTGTTCCTCTGCTGCACATCTTACTGTGAGGCGAGATCCTATGTCTCCAAATATCTCCTCTTGGACACTATTTAGCCAAAATACCTTCTACTTCTCCTCTAGTGGCTTCTGCAGCCCATAGAGTCCCTGTTACCCGCCTCTGCCAGCCCTTTCTCATCTGTTTTATAATCGATCAACACAACGAACAAAGGGCTTCAGAGATAACAGCTTCTCTTGCTAGTCACTATTTTGGTTAGTTATTTTTCATGCCAGGATCCAGACGAGAAAGTGGTGACTCGGCCACCAAGCTTGACTAACAAGACCCACGATCACCGTCAGTGCACAGAAGGCTAAGGCTGTGAACAAAGGTCTTGATTAACCCAGAGTGTGAAATGAGGTGTCTGGATGACTGCCTGTCAAGAACAGTAGATGGAACTCAGCAGCCATACCGGGGGTGGGGGGGGGTGGGGGTGGGAGCTCCATGTATCATCCTGACCTGCCTGGGACTGATTAGCCATGGTGCGGCTCCATGCAGTCTTTAATTGATTGATTTGAGTTTGTGGTCAGAAAACGACTGTAGGCTCCAGCTTATCTATAATTATCAGTAATCAGAACCAGACTTCTCTCTCCTTAACAGGGCAGGGCTCCTCTAGCCTGCTTGACTTGTCTGCTTTTGAGACTTTTGGTAAGCACTGCCTAATAGCTTTCAGTGCCTTAATGTGATACCTGGTGGCTATCTGGAAAGAGACTCTGGGGA
The DNA here is from genome assembly GCA_026225945.1 of Cricetomys ansorgei. Taxonomy (NCBI): domain Eukaryota; kingdom Metazoa; phylum Chordata; class Mammalia; order Rodentia; family Nesomyidae; genus Cricetomys; species Cricetomys ansorgei. Next base: position 11,678,951 of record JAMJFZ010000116.1, read on the forward strand.
ACGGATACAAGAGGTAACAGGCACTGCTGCTCCTTCGTACTTAGCGTAATAGTGTGGCTCCTTGGAGTTCAAGACAGTTTCAAATGCCTCTTGTTCACAATTCAGCTAGTTTATTACAGGCAGAATCCAGTAGAAGATTAAAATAAGAATTCCCGTAATTCTAGCCCAAACCTCTTTTTTAACCAAAAAAGCAGGGTGGAGGGGGGAATGATCCTGACACTAATTAGAAGCTGGGATGGGGAGACCGGTTCATAGGAGTAGGGATATTCTCAGCGAGGGTAAGACCCTGCTCTAGGACCAGCAGACCAGACCACCCAAATCAGAAACCAGGAAGCTACTGAAGACCCTTTCTCCCCATCAGGCCCTCATCCCTCAGTGTGCCCAGCAGTGAACGACATCAATTCCAGGAGTGTTCTGGAGCCACAGAATCCTGGGTTCAAATCCCCTTTCCATCATTTATGAGTTGAGAGAGTTTGAACAAGTTATTCTCTCTATTGTGTATCATTTTTCTCAACTCTGTATATGAGTACGTGTGTGTGTGTACCTACACATGTGTGTGCATATTTGTGTGCATAGGTAAGAATAACATATGCACATCCGTGTGGATACCAGAGGAAAACCTTGGATAACACTCCTCAGACATCTTGTTTTTTAAGACAGAGACTGAAGCTCAACCAATTAGGCGAGGTTGGATGGCAACAATCCCCGGACCTTCCTATCTCCACCTCTTGGGATGGGATTAGAGACACACAGCACCACAAACTGATTGACCTCAGGTCCTCATGCAGCACATCAAGCACTGTCTCCACAGCCTGTCACTCTCCTCAGCTGTAACACAGAGTTACTACACCTACCTCCAAGGACGGGAACTAATAGCAAAGTAGTGCGGCGTGAAAATCAAACACAGCAGTTGCCATGCGTATGCTTAGAGGTGTGAAGAAGTATTGTTGTTCTGATGTCTCGGCCCCACTGAAACAGTAAAGGTCTGGAATAATGAATCTCATAGACATGAAAAAGAAGGATACACTGGCAGGTAGGAAGGATGGGTGGGGAAGGGGGCAAAAGAAAAGAGGAAGCAGAGGGAACGGAAAAAGTGACAGTGGGAACAGCTGCCTCCCCCTCCTCTGAAGTCATGTGAATTCCCTGTTCTGCTGCCAGCAGCCATTGATGGGTGGTATCTGTGCCACCGACCCCACTTGCTGATAATACAGAGGTGCAGATGCTGAGGGCCATGCCCCCGCCATGCAGTGACTGTGACCATTGGGCTCGGGCGTCTCTCACTTCTGGGCTCTTGCTGCATTTTGTCACTTTGATCCCAGGGATGTTACTTTCAGCATTCTGTCTGAAACTCCAAAAAGCAGGTCCTTGGCAGGGCCTGGCGCTTCTATGGCCCAGAAGGAGCGGATCCTTAACCCCATTTTAGGACTGAGCAAGCCAGGTCTCAAAGGAATTTAAAGGAAAACAACAACAAACCTACTCCAGGTCTCACTGACCAGTCCAGGGCCTCCAACCTGAAGCCAGGCCCTTAACCACTTCGTCCCCTCTCCTTTCTGAGAAATGTGCTGCTATAGCTGTTGCACCCTGTGAACATATCCTTCCCTCTCCCCTGGAATAGTGATGAGGGTGGATTCAGTCTCCCCTGTACCAGGGGAGTGCTCTCTCTCTGGCTACACACTGGGCCCTGATGCCTTCCTTCCTTCCCTGGAAATAGGAAAGAAGTGCCAGGGCATCTTCTGTCTCTAACTTTTTTCCACATCCTAATCTCATTGGGAAGCAAACACACAGGGAAGGGAAGCCTCTGGCCCCGCTGGTGCTGCAGTGTTCTCTTTTAATGTGGCTCTTGAGAGTCAGGGTAAGTAGAGGAAGAGTTGGGTGTAGATTATGGAATAGAACGGAGCCCAGGACGAGATCTGAACTGGAACTCCGATGCCTTCTCTCCTCCCACTCGTGAACATAAGTTCCTTAGTGAGCCAGGATCTGTATGAAGCCAGGGATGTCATAATCAATAGCGCGTTCTCCACCCATCCCTATGTAGCTCACATTCATATCAAAAACAATAGAAAATGAACAGGCAACAAATGTCAGGTGAAGTGAAGGATGATAAAACTTGGGGAATGGTCTGGTTTTTAATTAATGTTTAATATCTTATTATGACATTTGCATCTACAAATATCCTTGAACTGTGATCATATTCAAACCCCACACACATACACACCCCTCCTCTCTCTTCTCCTGCTGGTTATCTGCCCCCATGCAAATAGTACCTTTCCATGTAGTGCAGACTGTTTTTGTATACAGTGACCAGGGCAAAGTTTGAAGAAGAGGTGACATTTAAGCTGAGGTAGAATGAGTGATAGATCACAGGCAAACAAAGCAGAGTAGGAGCAAAGGTCCTGAGGCAGGGACACATCAGACGTGTGTAGTGAATGGCTACACTAAAGCCAGAAGCAAGGAAAGAGATGACATAGAAATCCAGGCAATCAGAAGGGAAATAGTGGGGGTGGTGACCACACAGAGCCTTGCAGGCCACAGAAGCTGTTTTGGACTCCACTCTCAGGATCATCTCAGTGCAGTATTTAAGACACAGGACATGATGTTCCTTGCTGTGTTTAGAGGCTTACTGTGGCTGTCTGGGAAGGCCAAGCTGGAGGCAACGGTTTAGGCAAAGAGCGTGGCTGAGACACAGCTGACAGTGGCACTGATGAAGGCATCAGTGACAGGCCAGATACCAAAGGCACACTCATTAGCAGCTGGACTGCGTCTGCTGAGAAGCTCAGCCTCTTGTCTAGCCCACGTCTGTAATTAGAGACAGGAAGACAACAGGAGGGGGCTCTGGAAACCCTAGTGTGGGTTAAATGAAATAATCTATGTGAAGGCTGAACCTGCGGTGGGGTCCTCCTGTTTCTCAGAAGCAAGTCTCTCACCTTGTGCAAAACCTACTGCATATGTTGTCAGATACCAAGGTGTAGCAAAGGCAGTTCTGAGCCTACAGCAGGATCGTTTACACCCAAATGCCTCATCCTTAAGATTATTTTTTAATGGCTGATATAAATATATCTTCCAGATCACATTATTCATGCTAGGGCCTCTGTGTGTCAGAAAGTATCAGACAATGTAACCAGCAAGGCCAAAGGAAGTCAGACAAGAGTTCAATCTGTAGGGTAAAAGTTGGACACACTTGTAAAAATACCTTAACTGTGGTCATGACTGCTGGTTGATATTGCTGGATATTTTAATTTCCTTTGTGCTCTTCTACGTTTTCCAGATCAACACAATCAAAGGAAGATTTCTTCTTTCCTTCCATTGATTTGTGTAAGGATGGTTTATCACAGCAACAAAAATGAAACTAAACACTTATCTGTCTCCAGTTTAAATTAGAGATGTCAGAATGTGAAGACCCGATCATCACAACAGACCCTTTCCATTCTGTCCAGTGCCATCAAGGGCACATTTCAGAACTTTTGTTTTCACCCTGGGACCATTTCTCTTGCTTGCTGTTATTCTTCATCTTCACATCCAGGTGGACATCAGATATTTCCAAGTCTCTTTTGAAAAACAAGCATATTTCCCCCCGCCAACAGCAACCCCATCAGACTGTGGACTTAATTCCTAGACTCCCAAAACAGACTTCCAATCTGTTTTATATTTTAGCTCCTTACACTTCCAGGTCTTCCAACACAACAAGAATCATATTTCTTGGCCACCATCTTTAATCACATTAATCCCTTTCTCAGAATACTTTGTGTGCTAAAAAAGAAAATCTGAAACTTTCATACTCTTTAGTATGATTAATCACACAAAAATGCCTCATAGTCTTACAGAGAACTGGCATAGGCTGGGTTGTCCAACACTTGTTCTGACATGGAGCTGAGTGTTATATATGTTGACATTTTCAACACCCATGAGAAAAGGGAGTCTCGGGCAAGCAGTATTATAGACCCAGATCTGCATTCAAAGTGCATCAGATGACATCTCCAGGTTTCACGTCCTGGAACGAAGAAAGAATTGTACCAGAAACAGAAGGTGAGAAACAGAGAGTTTAAAACCAACAATGACAGCATAGTCCAATAGCCTTATGGGTGTGATAGTGGTACATGTGGCTTGACAGTAACCAACAGCTCTATAATCTAACTTAAGCCCCACTCAATGAGAGGGAGATCACGCCTGGCACTGATCTAGCCAACTACCTAGTGCTAGTAAAATCATAGATCTTGGAGGAGCTACAACCCCTATTTTCCTAAGTCAGCATAATACCTAATCACATTCTAAATATTTGTCCTATACCCACAGAGAAGTGTAACTCTTGCCCTTTAATCAGGGTTGTGGAACCCAGTCCCAGCTGATACATCTATAATACAATTCCTTTAAAAAGACTCCGTGGTAATTTTGGAAGCAAATGTGGTAAGATTTTAAGAGCCATAGGAACAGGAAATTTACTGTGAGATTGTGTCTCCTAGGAATTTCAGAAGCTATACACACGTAAAATTTTACCAACGTCAATGCCTAAACATATAAGAACGATACCAATAGATATGTTAATATGGAAGAGGAAAAGCTCAGGAGGCCTCAACTCTAAAAAAAGAAAAGGCAACTAAGGAATATAGGAAGAGCATAACAAATGATTAACCAAATGATCAGCCCTGAAAATATATACATACAATAACATTATGAAGACTGAACAGGTTGTATTTACATATTTAGGAGTATGTGTGTGTGTGTGTGTGTGTGGGTGTGTGTGTGTGCGCGCGCGCGTGCGCACGCGTGTGCATGACAATTAAAGAAAAGGAGGCTATGAATTTAAAGACGGCAATGGGGAAATTACATGAAGGGTTTAGAAGGAGGAAAGGGAAGGGAAGAAAATATGCAAATATATTATAATCTTTAAAAATAATTTACAAACAAAAAGGAAAAAGCATTCCTGAGGATAAAGTTTGAAACTCAAAATCCCCTAGCTACAAGGAAAGTCCTGATCCTTTATAGGTCATTTACACAGGACCAGCCTCCCTCCCCACCCACAATCACACATGGGGAAGCCCACAGATGTAAAAGTATTTTTGTTCATGGGGGTTCAAGGAAAATGAGATACAATCTTCAAGATGCAAGCCTCAACCTAGAGGGCTTAGGCCTCCCTACAGTCTAATCTCCAAACCTAGAATGTTTCAGTCTCCAAGACTTACTACTGGCTGAGCTCACTCTGACTAGCTATCCTCTGAACTACCTCTTTTCACTCGGATCTGTATTGTGAACTGTAAATTGTAAACTGTCACTTCTACAATCTCTTGCTTCTGACTCTCTTGCTTCTCTCAGTCTTCACTCTGATTCAATCTTAGACTTCACTCTGCAGGCTCTTCACTCTGATTCAGTCTTAGAGTTTGGGATTAAAGGCATCACTATCATTGCCTTCAGAGCATTTCATCTGGATCACACAGGCCTCTGAATGAAATCTCTTCATACAGGTCTTTGAATGTGATCCCTTCTTAGCTATCACATAGGCCTTTCAATGTGATCCTTTGCCAGAGCGGCCATGCTGCTGGATTAAGATTAAATGATCCTCTACAAACAGGTCTCCCACACATGCTTTGTTTTGTTACATGTGAGTGGAAATGGTTGTCTGTTTTTCTTCCAACTGACTCCTTTCATAATGTTAATTGCCCTGTCTCCTCTCCCTCCACAGTAGAAAAGTGCAGAAGAATCGGGCTATGACCTAGACATGTGCATCTTAGCTGACTCCACAGCATCCTCCAAAGCTCTACATCCCACTAGCCTCAGCCTCAATCAGTCTTTGTGTGTGGTACCAGCCACAGAAGGGGGTGACTAAAGTAGCTAAATAGCTAATAGCTAAACAGCTAAAGTAGATATTTGCTGCTGAATCACTCCTGTAAGGTTAAAGTACCAGAGACCTGTGTCATGGCACTCCACGCATTCAGGGACTCAGGTGCACCACTCTTATGTCACTGGGATCCACAACCCCACAAGCATTTAGAGAGAAGCTCTTTTGCTGTTCTGGTAAACATCACTTCTTGGGGAAAAGTCAGGGAAGGGAAGTTGATGAAATGGGTCAACGTCTCCATCCCTGAAGCTGGTTCTGGGCTGTGCCCAATACTCTATGATCTAATTACTTGTCCTAGAGGCTTCTATGTGGAACTGCTCAGATATGGAAGATTCAACTTTCCTTTCACTGTACACGGCCTTGGATAGGAGTTCAGTCTTCTCCCAAAGAGTTCCTGGAAACCTCATAAACATGACACTACTTTAACTTCTTGCTTCCCTGTCATATAGATGTGTATCTCATTAATTGTCACTCTGTTAGGTGACTCTCAGAAACCATCCTATGATCTTTTTAGAAACCCTTTCAAAGATAACAAAATGTTACCTTTTCAAATGCTACTGTTTCAAAGGTAACAAAAAATGCTACATGTGACCGTTGTGAAGACAGTAAAGTGAAACTTGGCTTGTAGACCTTCATGAGGGACTCAGAGACAGCACTAGCCAGTTAAGCTGCCCCTATAGTCTTTGGCCTCAGAAGGTGCATGAGATAATACATGCCCATCATGTTAAAGCTGCTAAGTGTTGGAGTCATTTGTCTCCCAGCAATAGATAATAGAATCAAAGAAACTCGTTTAATAAAACATAGAGAAGCCAGGAGAGAAAACATTACTCTAAAATCACACATGTCTGAAGTTAAAAAGTTGTATAAAAGATGTCTAAAAGAACATTCGTTGTGTGGCTAAAAGTAAAATCTGCTAAATGGGTTTTTTTTTGTGGGGGGAGTAACTGAAATTGATTCCAGAGGCTAAAGAAACTATAAAGATGAGAAGCAATTGATACAGTTAAGTAGAAACTTAAATGTTTATCACTGGTCCTTCTGAATACAATTTCATGATTTCGGGGAAAGAGTCCTCTCTGTTTTTATTGTGAAATCAACATGCTAATAACAGCGCTGCAGGAAGAGACAGCGGGCTCAGTCCTAACCAGGACCAGTGCTCAGGGAGCATCATGGAAGAGGAAGCTTGAAGGGTGTCAGAGCCAAAAGATGGAGAGGAGTGCTGTGAAGCTCTGTCCTCTGGGGTCTACATGGCGATCACAGTCACGATCTCGTAGCAATTGTGGTTATTCACACACGACCTGAGATCAAGCCAGCCCAACTCCCAGCATGGGTGAGCTCCAGGCTCAATCCCTACTGAGGAGAGACTTCAGTGGACAGTAGCTGGGGGAGGGACAGTCATTCTTAGCTGAGGATATGGCCACTGGTGGTGGATGGCCCCACACCCAGGCATTTATAACTAGAGTTAGTGAGAGAGCACACAAAAGAGACAGGGGGTTGGGAGGAGGTGTGCTGGGAGACATAGGGGGGAGTATAGTTGAGGAGAAATTTGGGGGGTAGATATGATCACACTTCATAGTGTACATGTATGAAATGCTAAAAAAATAAAATTAAAAATACTTTGACACTAAAAAATATTAATACAAAAAAAAATACCAAGTCAACTTGCAAATGACAAATTTGTGACATATTGCTAATCACTATCTAGATAAGGGGAAACCATAGTTACAAATGCGGGTGTCCACCTGCAATCCCAGCACTCAGGAGGAAGAGACTAGAGGGTGTTGAGTCTAAGACCAGGGTGGGTTACAGTGAGAACCTATCAGATTAAACAAAAAAAAAAAAATCATATAGAACTGAAATCCACACAAAGTGCAGAGCCATCCCAAAAAAAAATTTATGTTGTGTCTCTTGGATATATCCATATTTTAGAAATAAAATGACCATTTGCTCCACACTGTAAAAATCCATCCCAGGCAAATGGCAGGCGTGAATGTGAGAAGTGTGAACAGGATATGAATATGAGTAGAAGACCTGAGACTACAACAAAAATTTTAAGATGGAAGACTTTGGAACACGTGAGCATTTCTTAAATGAGTCCCAAAGGGCTCTGTCAGGAAAGATCGGCACATTGGATGGTACATTTTAAAACTTCTTTGTTGGTTTGTTGGCTTCTTGTTTGACAGGGGTCTTCCTATGTAGTCCAGGCTAGCCTAGAACTTGAAATCTTTCTACCTCTGCCTTCCTAATGCTAAGATACCGGGCGTGTGCCACTAGATTCAGTGCTAAAATTTTATCAATTCAAATAACATTTAGAGACTATAAAAGCAAGCTTTACAATGGGAGAAGTTATTTGCAATACACACACATGATACATGGTCTGTATACTGATAACTTCCTAGCTTCGTAAACTCATCCTAATTAGTTTTATAATCTTATAGAAAAGTAAGCAAATATTTGAACTGACACTTCACAAAAAGAATATCTTTATGACCTCGGCCTTATTTGTAGTTAGAAGAATGAAACTTAAACCCTAAATGACATTCTACTACACATTCAAGAACTTGATTAGAACAGAAACAGAGACTTTCATCCTTAACATGTGTATACATGAGTTAGCATGGATTAACATGGGTTAACACGGGGTAACATGGGACAACATGGTACAAGAACATCTTGTTTTGCTGATGAGATGAAAACTGAGGCAAAGATTTAAGAGAACCAGTAAAACACACACACACACACACACACACACACACACACACACACACACACACACACACACACACACACACACACACACAGCGGGGGGGCAGTAGTAGTGAGATAGGAAAGGAAATGCAATCCCCTTGGCATATCTCTTGCTACTACTGAATTATTCCCAGTCTGAGAAAAATGAAATTCCTGGTAACTATGGGGGATATCTTTCTGAGAGCACTCATAGAGCTCTTTCTCAGTTCTCATACTGACAGACTTAAAACAGCCTGCCTCAAATCCCTTCCTGATAAATTCTAAAATCTCACTATGTGATTAAATTTATTGGTTACAGCATTAAATGGCTCACTGAGATATAGCCTAGTGACATTTTTGGAGATTATTTTGGATGGCATATCTAGTGGAAAAAATCATTTTTAACTTGACTAGTAAGACACTGTTTAAAAGCTTGTTTATTTGATATGCCTACATACATACACACACAACATGGAAGGTTCCCAGTTACCAGGGCTGTTGTTGGGCAACATTAGGTGCTGTAAAACTAAAGGAAGAACAACTAAATTTTTGGCCCTATTCACTGGAGCCTCAGAAACAGATGTCCTACTAGGTAAGGGAAAGAAAAGCAATGAAACTTGACTCACCCCCCCCACCACACCCCCGCCAACCTGCTCTCTTAGATGTTCCTTTTCTAGTTGTTGGCACTGACTTGGGAGATGGGGCTAAGCTGGCAGAAGGAGGCCACTAGGGGGTGGGCCTTAGGAGGCTATCACAGGGCATCTGATGCCAGTGTTCTCTCTGATTCTTCATCAGCTGTGATGGACAGATTCCATACCTACCACAAACTTTTCTCCTTATTGATGTTGTCCTGCCTTCCCTGACATAACAGGCTGAAACTCTCTGAAACCATATTTATTTTTTTATTGAAAATAGATTTTTTTTCATACAATACATTCTGACTACAGTTTCCTCTCCACCAACTCCTCCCAGTTCTACCCTCTCCCCCTCTCATCCAGATCCACACTGTGGTGGCTCACCAACAAGACAGGAGGCGTTTTCATGGTTGGAATTCCTGCCGGATCTCTGCAGAGGGAACCACCATCATGGCAAGCACTGTACTCGACAGTTGAACCCTGAGAGTCTGAGCTCAGGTGTTTTTAATTGATTCAGAACTCCTCAGGTGCAGATCATAAGCAATCAAACATCCCCCACAGAAATGCAACACCTGCAGACAATACAAAATGCCACGAACTAGACAGCCCTTCCCAACAGCATACAAAACAGTATTTTAAACACAACTCAAAATAAACTTCTACAACAATTCCCCTTTTCTGTATAAGCCAATCAAAAACAATGCTTTATCTCTACAATACAATTTAATACTACACCAGCAAAACCATTTACAAGAGAAACAAACACAAGGGTTGCTAATGCATAGGACCAAATGAAACCGAACATCTATCAAGCTTTTCACATGTCTTTGGACAGCAGAAAAACATTATCAATTTCCAATTATCTGGAATTTACTCACAATCTTCTGAGCTCCTCCCGCTTGGATCTCTTTTCTGACTGTGTCCTTCTGCAGCACACAGTTTGTCCTCCAGGCTCTGGCTGGGTTCACTCCACCCTACTGCTGCTGCTCTTGGTGGCCGTTCCATGGTTCCAGCATCTTCAGAAAACTGGAGTGCCTTGCTGCAACTGGGCTCCACTTTCACCGATAACCTCTCCTGGGCTCTCTTCATGGTGCCAAGCCTCAATTTCTTTACATGATCCCTTCAATCTGGGCCTTCAACTGCCACTGAGGCTGCACCTTCACCAATGGCCTCTCCTAGGCTCTTCATGGTTCCAAGCCTCAACTTCTTTACATGACCCTTTATCTTGGCCTTCAACTACTACTGAGGCTGCACCTTCTGGCCTCTAACAGTGCTAAGCCTCAGCTGCTCTCCAAAGACCCTTTCATGCCTTCAAACCAACACCACCTGGATAACTCTTACAGTAGCAAGATCAGCTATAGCATGAGATACAACCTTGGCCAGTTCTGGAAGATGTTTCTGTGTGTTGACCTTGAGGAAACACTCTCCAGACTTTAAGATAGAGTCTGGTTTGCTGGAAAAATAACTGGTCACTATCTGCAAGAAGAGTTCCCTTGTGGGTAGAGTTTTCATCACCATCATCTGTTTCTGGACCACTTGCAGTTAGGTTTGCAGAAAAAAAAACATCTGTACAGTTTAACTAAGTGGCTTTTTGGTTCTATACTGCAGCTTCCACTACAGCAGGGAGTCCTAGGCCAGTGGGAAGAATCTCTGGCTGAAGCATTCTGGTGGTTTGGTGTTCTTTCTCACCACCACTATGAGGAAACATATACCCTTCTTCATAGACCTCACATGCAAGATCTTGAGCTTCACACATATACAACATAACTATCAGAAAACTCAGTCTGTGAAACAGTATGCTACCACCAGCAGCGGGAGGGAGATTGACTCCATGATCAGGAAAAGCAGTAAGAAATCACTTCCAGCTGAATTCTTTATCTCTGAGGGCCTCCATTTAGTGACTCTCATCTCTGAGCTTTTTTACCTCATTTACTTATAAATTTCATGGCCTTTTCTCTTCATAGAGGCTAATTTCCTTTCTCTCCCTCCTCTTCCTTCAGGAGCCTTCAATTAATATCTTAATCTCTATCCTCTGGTAGCTTCCCTGAGTGTACTTTACCAGACTCAGTGTGGTCTGGAGCTTCTGTCTTGTTCTTACTTGTGTCCACGCTGGATTAGCTGGTATGATGTCCTGTCCCACACTGCAGGCACCATTTGTACATCTATGGGGCAGCTCACCAAGAATGACAAGGAAGAGGTCTCATATGTGGAAACTCTGCTAGACCTCAGCAGAGGGAACCACATTAATGGACCATCCTTGACAGTGGAACCCCCCCAGTATCTGAGCTCAGGTGTTTTATTGGTTCAGAAATCCTCAGGTACAGATCATAAGCAATCAAACTTACCCCACATAAATCCAACACCTGCAGACAATACAAAACACCAAGGCCTATGCATCCCTTTTTCCAACAGTGCACAAAAACAATTGTTTTAAACACAACTAAAAATAAATTTCCACAATAAGATCCACTCCACTGCTGCTGCTGTTCTTGGTGGTTGTCCCATGACACTGGCATCTTCAAAACTCCTGGGGTCTCTTGCTATAACTGGGCTGCACTTTTCACCAGTAGCTTCTCCTGGGCTCTCTTCATGATGTCAAGCCTCAACTTCTCTGCATGACCCCTTCAATCTGGGCCTTCAACTGCTACTGAGGCTTCACCTTCACCAATGGCCTCCCCTGGCTTCTCACAGTGCCAAGCCTCAGCTGCTCTCCAAAAATTTCTTCATGCCTTCAAAACCAATGATATAACAACCTCTGCCAGTTCTGTAAGACAGCTTCTGTGTGTTGACCCTGAGGAAACACTTTTTATATTTTTAAGATAGAATCTGGTTTGCAGGAAAAACAACTGGTCAGTTCATATTTGAGTCAAAATTCAGTAGAATGTTCCAAAGACCTCTTCATAACGCAGCAACTGTTTGTCCTGATTCTTTTGGCAAGTGTTTTTCTTAGCATCATTGTAGGTAAAACTTTTCTGCAGGAAGGGTTCCCTCATAGGGTAGAGTTCTCATTACCATAGATGCTGTGGCTTGTCAGGACTGCCTCACCAGTATCCAGACTGCTTGTCTTTCTCTTAGTTAGGTTTGCAGGGAAAAAATCTGGTCAGTTTAAATAAGGGGCTTTTTGGCTCCAAGTCAAGACTTCCACAGTAGGGGATCTTGGGCCTGTGGGAAGAATATCTGGCCGAAAGGTCTTGATGGTTTGGCATTCTTTTTCACCACTGCTATAGGGAAATATACAACCTTCTTCATAAACCTCAAACACAAGGCCCACTTGGGCCTCACACATGCAAAAAAAAAAAAAAAAAAGTCATCAGCAAACTCAGTTTATAGAACAGTACACTCTGCTTTTGGTCTCCTTTACCCTGGCTACCACCAACAGCGGGAGGGAGCATCAACTCCATGATCAGGAAAAGCAGTTAGAACCTTACTTTTTCCCTCCTCCCAGCTGAACTGTTTTCACCACGAAATTTCATCTAAAACATTTGTCTGAAACATGCTCTCACCTAGGAGCTTCTTTCTCATTTACAACTCTCTCTTATAGAGCTTTCCTTTTATGAATACCTTAATCTTTGTCCTCTGGGAACTGCTCTGAGTATACTTTACTAGACTCTGTGAAGTCTGAAGTTTCTTTCCAGTTCTTCCTTGTTTCTACATTGGATGAGCTGGCATGGCTTCAGGTCCCACATTGCAGGTGCCATTTGTAGCTCCCCTACTGTGGTGGCTCAGCAAGGAGACAAGGAAGCATTCTCATAGGTGGAAACCCTGCAGACCCCAGCAGAGGGAACCACTATCCTGGCCAGCACCATACTGGACAATGGAACCCTGAGCATCCCAGCTCAGGTGTTTCTATTGATAAAAACAGGCATTCTACTAGCAGGCATTCTACTGATAGCACGTGCAGATCATGGGCAATCAAACATCCCCCACATAAACCCAACACCTGTAGGCAATACAAAATTCCAAGGCCTAGGCAGCCCTTTTCCCAACAGTGCACAAAACATTGTAAACATAACTAAAAATAAACTTCCGCAACACTGAGTACAGGCAAAAAGACCCCCCAGGTGCTGTGAACCAGGAGCTGGGTGGCTGCCAGTGAAAACGGAAAGACAATTCCCAAAGACAAACACTTTAAGAAGAGAATGGAATTCGCCTTAAGTGGGCTTTCTGTAGACTTGTTCTAAGAAAGTTTAGAGAAACTGTTAAGAGACTGGAGAAGGAAAGATTGATTGTGTTTGCTAACTCTAAACGTGTTTAGCTTATTTCACCTCCCAGATCTTTTTAAAAAGATCCAAGGACGCTGTATTACTTTTCTCTCATTGTGATAAGGACCCTGATAAGAGTAACTCTAGGGAGAGGGCAAAGGGTTGAGGGACGTCCATGAGGATGAGAGACCACAGCAGCAGGAGCATGAGGCACCTGCTCATGTTCACCCTCAGCCACGAAGCACAGAGAAATGAATGCTGTGTCATTCTGGACCCAAAACCAGGGAATGGCGTGACCCGTTTTTACACTGAGCCTTCCCACTTCAACTAACCTAATCAAGATAACCCCACATAGCTATGCCCAGAGGCTTGTCTCCTAGCTGATTCTAGGTCCTGTTGCATTGATAATCGCCATTCGCCATCATAAGTCCACCCCTTATCAATTTGACAGTGAAATAATATGATTTTTAAACCATAACCTTCCACCCAACAAGACATAACACTCATTAATCTCAAAAGTACTATTCTGAATTAAAGCACCCTACACCAGACAGTGCCTGCTAAAAAAGGTCTTCACACAAAATTCTAGAAACAGCAAAGTGATCATCAGGCACAGGGAGACAATCGTGCAGAGTTAGGGTGGAATGCAAATGCCATACTAAACCCAACTAAGATGTGCAGCCAGTAAGTATTAATAAGAATTTTTAATAAATATTTCTTAAATTGAGATTTGGGCAGTGACTGCTTTCTGTAGAGATTTGGGGAGAATTTGAAACAATGAAATGTTCTACATCTGGATTGCGGTGGAACATATTTTGTATGTAAATTTTATCTCAGTGAGTTGATGAAAAATGTTGTGAGCATCCAATGAGTAAAATCAGCGTGCAACTAACTTGCTCACTTGGTAGCATTGCTATCAGAGTGGGTTTAAAGTCTAGAAAATCCATGTAACATCTTAGCTACAGGTTCGCGGTAATAAACGATATTCTTTGTTAACTTCAATATGCCTTCACACTCCCCACAAAGGAAAATAAAACCATAAACCAAAAAATAAACTTTAATATACCTTCTTATTTATAAAGTTGATGTTACAGGAAGGAAGGTGGGTGCTCGGTGGCCACAAGCTGGGGATCACCAGGTCCTTAACTCACAAAAATTATAGGTTTGTTTCCACTCAAGAGTTCAAATTAAGACCCTTCCAAGAATTTTTTTTGAGTGTGTGGTTAGGAGAGGAGGCTCCTCCTGGAGTCAAGCATGAGAGGAGATTTGGAGACAGCAGGGGTCAGTCAGGGAAAACCAGTTAGTAATCCCAAGAACTTAACCATGAACAAGTCCATGGCAGAAGGGGAGATGACAGAGCAGAGAGAGAGGGTGCAATGTATTTATCATGAAACAAGTCAAACCCATAAAAGGGTCATGTTGCAGGAAAGGGGGTGGAAGATGCGAGAACTTTGCTGAGACTTCGTGGCTCTCGGAAACTATGGGTATGCAATGGACTTGTCATGGAGGGTCAATGACCTCATCCCTGCTGGGTCTAAGGGCATCATCCCACACATTCTGGACAAACCATTTCAAAACCAATATTTTTTTTTTCAAAATAATGTCAGGAAAAAGAAGCATAATAAACTGTTAGCCCTGGTTATCTTTAAAGGCCAAAAATATGTGTATATTTTCACTAACTTTCCATATTTTAAAATATTATTTTATAAGTATTATTCTTGCAATGGAAAAATACAGCAAACATATCATTATGGTCTGTGTCTGATGACAATGAAAAAAACTGAGGGACAACAAATTGTTCTGTTCTAACATCCTAACTTCTATAAATTTCTGTTGCTTTTGAAAGAAAATTGCTACATAGTCTAGTCTTTTCTATAAATAAACACCATGTGTCTTCCTATACCACAAACTATTTTATGCCTGTTGGTGTCTTTTTTCCACTGCACGTGTCCAATCTATCAGTGTTGCCTCCTACACCCTGCAAGCCACTCAGACCACAGAAGCCACCTGGGGAAACGGAAAGGCACCTCCTCTGACCTTGCCCACCTATGGAAGGAATTTACTCTGCTTTATCTCGGCCCAATATGCTCAGGGTGTTAATGTCCAATGTGTTTCTACTCAAGAGGAAGGACTACACATTCCAAATAAGTATAGTAGATATAATGAAGAACGGTAACATGTCACCATAGAAAACCTGAAAGGAAACGTGGAAAGGTTAGGTGTTTCTGTTACACTGGTGACAATTTAAGATGGTCTTCAATGGGGCTGGGGAGATGGCTCAGTTGGCAACATGTCTGGCATGCAAACATGAGGACCTGAGTTCGGATCCCCAGCATATATGTAAGATCAACCTGTATCTATAACCCAGTGCAGGGGACATGGGAGCAGGAAAGTCCCTGGGCCTCACTGACCAGCCAGTCCAGCTGAATCAGTGAGCTCTTGGGTCAATGAGAGACCCTGTCTCAAAATTAAGGTGAAGAACAAAAGAGGAAGACATCGACCTCTGTCTTCCACAGGTGGGTGTCTGCACAGGTGGGTGTCTGCACAGGTGGGTGTCTGCACAGGTGGGTGTCTGCACAGGTGGGTGTCACATGTACACAGAGTCCTTGATGACTACACAAAGGCACTAAACACTGCAGGTGTCTTTGCAGGCTTTCTCCAGCAATAAAGTTGATCCCTGTACACCTTGTTAAAGTCAGTGAGCTTGAATGGCTGACAAACAGCTTCCAGGCCAGAAATTAGAATTCAAACAGATGTGCTTTGGGGTGGAGTATAAAAAAGTGCAAACTTGAAAATGTTTCTTTTTCCTTTCTCGGTAGATGACAATGGAAACATCATCAAAAGCAAATGTGACTATGACTTTAGGCCATCAGCATCACAAGCTAGCTACATGGATGCAATAGTCATCTTGTTTCTTTAAAAATAGCCTCAAGGGATGAGGAGATGGCTTAGCAATAAACTTCCTGCTAAGCAAACACAAGGTCCTGAGTTCTGCTTCATGGCACCCATGCATGAAAGCACACTTCAAGAACTCCAGTGTTGGGGAGTGGAGACAGGAAGACCACCAGGGCTCAGTGGTCAGCGCTATAGCAGAACTGATGTGCTGCAGGTCCAGTGAGAAACTATGTCTCAAAATATAAGATGGAGAATAATCAATGACGATACCCAACATTGACCTCTGATCTCCTTGAGCGTGTGGGTGTGTAAACCGCACGTGAACACAGAGAAACTAATAAAAAATAAAAATAGAATAACATTAAGAACAATCTTTTGCACTTTTGGGGGGCAAGCTTTTCACTTACTTCTTAGTTCCTTGGAGATATAGTAGATGTCTGAGGACCTGGAAGTAGGCATCCCATCTGTTCTGGGTAATTCTTCTCAATGTAATGTTCTGATACAGTGTCACTGAGAGCCACAATCATGTTGCTACATGCTGCTCTCCAACTGCATCAATGACCACATGAAGGGTGTGTGTGTGTGTGTGTGTGTGTGTGTGTGTGTGTGTGTGTGTATTTCAGTGTGTATGTTGTGTCATCTTTATGGTAGATGACATCTTTATGCTAGAGAATAAGTTGAATGTGTTCAATGGAAACTGAAATCAATGACAGCCACATGAATATACACTATCAGAAGAGAGAAAGAATTGCCCTTTGTTGGATGGCTCTTGTGTACCAGGTACTTGATGGGCATCGTGCTCTTACCATGCATATTGGCCTCGGAGCACCTGCAGCATCACCTTGGAGCTTGTCAAAAAGTAAAAATCCTGGCCTCTGTCCAGGTTCATATTCTAACATGCTTCTGGGCATTTTTGGGTACCATTTCACCAAAACCTTTTGATAATTATGACAAATGACATAATTTCCATTTCACATTAATGGTCAGGAGGTTCAAAGGGACTCATAAAATTCACAATGGGCTAGAGAGATGGCTCCGCAGTTAAAGAGCATACGCTGCTCTTGGAAAGGCCCCAAGTTCAATTCTGAGCACCTATGTCAGGTGGCTCACAACCTCTTGCATCTCCAGCTCCAAGAGATGGAACATTCTCTTCTGGACTCTGCAAGCACCCAAACGCACACATGCACATACACACAGAAAGACACACATATATACACATAATTTTAAAAAGTAAATGAAAGTCCCAAAATATAAATAAGGCTAGATTTGGGATCATATTCTTTAAAAAAAAAAAAATGTGTCTCCAGTCTACTAGACTAACTCTTTAACCGTTGAGAGTCAAGAAGTTTGGGTTCCCATTCAGGCCTCAACTTTAGTCCCTTTCTGGCCTCACACACTATGCATCAGCTAATCTATCTGAGCCTCACATTTTAAATATATTTATTTCGTGGAATTGCTACAAAACAAATGAAATTCATGCATGTAAAAACACTCTGTTGACTATATAAACTGGCCAAGATTATTCTAATAATAGAATAACATGCATAACTGTCACAACAAGAAGACCAAAACAATGCCAACTGTGCCCACACGTTGCAGTTACAGTGTGAACAGTCTGTGTGGTTTTTGCAACAGACTAGAGGAGCCTTAACTTATCACCCACTTCAAGGAATAAATAGTCAGAAGTAAAAGGGACAGATCCTCAGGAAAGTGGTTTTATTGGTACTGGGAGGACAATATCTTCTCCCTCAATTCCATCCACAGCAGGGGATCCTACCAAGACCACACAGGGATTTAGGGAGATGTTTTAGTAGGTAAAGTGCTTGCCACCCAAGAATGAAGACCTGAATTCAAGCCTATAGCCCACATTAAACAATCTAGGTGTGGTGTAGTGCACACTTGCAGTCCCAGTGCTGAGGAAGAGAGACGGCAGGTGCTCAGACTCACTGGTCAGCCAGTCTAGAAGATTTGGCTTCAGGTTCATTAAGAGATCCACTCTCAAAAAATAAGGCCGAAAGGAAAAGGAAAAGATATCCAACATCTACCTACTTACACACACACACACATCTGACACACGAACAAATATACACACAGACACACAACCACACAGAGATTGTTTTCACGAAGACATTTTGACATAGAAATATCTCATGACACCCCTGAATTCCCAGACTAAAGCCAAGACCACATTTTGGTCTTGCCTTGCTAACTCAATAGAAAACAACAGCAGCAGCTATGGAACTTGGGACAAAACCTGACTGGTGGTTAAAGGGTCTTAAAGCTTAGGAACCCCCTCCGGACTTCAGCAAGAAAGCAGGGGAAAACTGATCCACAGATTTGGTTTGAAAAGACAGTGGGAAAAATAATTACAATAGTTTGCCACTTGCACTGTACAGAACATTGCTCTCCAAACACTTTGGCTATCCTACTATTAGGACTTTAAGACCCAACACCAGGAGGCCTAGTTGAGTCATCTCATTAGGAGAGGTGGCTTAGTGATTAAGAATACCAGTTGCTCTTCCAGAGGACCTGAGTTTGCTTCCCAGCTCCTACATGATGGTTCACAACCATCTGTAGCTCCAGTCTCTGGGATCCAACACCCTCTTCTGGCCTCCAAAGGCACTGTATGCATGCAGTGTGCAGACACTCATACAGACAAAAGACTCATACACATAAAATTAAAAAGTTAAAAAAAAAGTAAAAACCAACATTAAATTAATAGGAATTGTGTCTCCAAGAAAAACATGGTTTCAGGAGGTCATAGGAGGTCACAGGAGGTCACAAGAGAGAAACAGGATGCCTTTCCCAAAATGAACTGTTCTCATCCTACTTGCAAAACTGTAAAGCTCCATAATCCACCTCATACAGATGCTGATCTCTGAAATGGCTGCTGCAGCTCCCACCATGAAAAGAGCCTAGTGCTGACTATCTTTGGAAAATAACTGATCTTTAGGAGATTGGAAAGTTATTCTCCACAGTTAAATTAATGCAATAGAATGAAGGCAGCAGAGCAGCCCTCCGCAGGCTTCACAGAAATGCCCAGCTGAGGATCTAAGTGATGGTCAGATGGGTTAATGGAGGCAAAGCTGGGAGCAGAGATTTCGGCAGATCCAGAAAGTGGGGCAGGAGCTGGGACCCTAAACTTGGAAATGAGGTCACAGATTGATAATTCTACATAACAGTCCCTCAGGGATAACCAGACAATCACTGTGTATGCTGGAGCAGCTTCAGATGCAAGTCTCAGTCCCAAATCTTTACAGAAAGCTCAACAGTAGACACCACCCTTTCCTGTCTATCCTCTGATCCTAATCTTCCTCTCAGCCATCTCTCCATCCAAAGTCCAATGGGGCTTGTAAAAGTATCTATCCCTGGGGCTGAGAAATGGCTCAGCAGTTAAGAGTGCATGCTTTTCTTCTAGAGGACCTGAGTTCAGATCCTATCACCAACTTCAAGTGGCTCACAACAGCACAAATGCAGATCCAAGGGATCTCACGCCCTTTTCTGGGCTCCAAGGGCAGCTTCATCCACATGCACACACCTACACAGGCACGCACATAATTAAGATATTTTTCTTAAATATTCCTATCATTGCACTTCCTTAAATGTCTCAGTGGCTTCGAAGCCTCTAGATAATGTTAGAGCTCCTTTGCTGACACCATCGTCTCTCTTCTCAGATCCTGCTTAACTCATCTCTCCTTAGCTCCGTCTCAACACCACGCCCAATGCAGCCAGGTGAAGCGGCTCAGAGTTTTCAAACACACCTGTTGTCATAGAGCTTCCCTAATGCAGAGTTTCCAATCACACAGGTCAGAACCACCTGAAATGCTGGATAAAACATAAATTCCTGAGTCTTACTATAGAGCAGTGGTTCTCAATCTTCCTAATACCCTTTAAATGCAGTTCCTCAGTTTGTGGTGACCCTCAGCCGTAAAAATAATTTCATTGTTACTTCATAACTGTAATTTTGCTACTGTTATGAATAACAGTGTAAATATCTGAAATGCAGATGGTCTTACGTGACCCCTGGGAAAGGGTCGATCAGTTCCCAAAGTGGTTCAACCCATAGGTTGAGAACTGCTATTTTCTCTCTTTCTACTTTTATTTCCACACTGAAATATATTTGATATTTCATTCCTAGCAGGCTCTGTCCTAGTAGGGGCACTCGAGATGTTGATGGGATGACAGGCAGTTCAGGTATTTATCAAGTATGAGATAGCATCAAAATAAATCTAGTCAATCTATTAGATGAAAAAGATGGCTGAGTCTAATAATATAAGGAAAAATTGAAAGTGTTTTCCTTAGTTATAAGGTAAGGTGGGGGAAAAGGAGGAGGATGGGGAAGGAGAAGGGAAGGGAAAGGAAGAGAAGGGAAAGGAAAAGGAAAAGGGAATGGGAAAGGGAAAGGAAGGAAAGGGAAGGGAAGGGAAGGAGAAGAGACAGAGACAGTTACGTAGCAGAAAATGCATATTTTTAGAGACCTCACAGTTTGACTGAAATCCAACTAAACTAATGTGGTTTCCAGAGGGGAGATACCTAGATGCTACAATTTTCAATGTCTTGATATAATAGGAATTGCTATCATTTAGACTGGACAAGATCTTGGGGGATTACAAGCACTCTTCAATAAGTCAGAAGTCAGGTGAACAATGGACATCACATTGTATGGTCAGAACCTTCTGTAACCAGAAGGCTCCTTCCCCTAAATCCCTTGAAGATCTGAGAAGGTGTGTTTGGCCCAGCAAGTGCTGTCCAGACTGCAGCCAGCTTAGAAATGCATACATAGTAGCAACTAGCATAGAAAGACCCAACAGGTTTTCAACTCCAAGAGCTGGCAATGACTTTAATATCAACTGTACACTAGTTTTTGTTTGCTCTGGCTCACCTAAAAGGCTTCCTGAGCATAGGGTAGTTGTCCTCTGTAAGACTAAAAATCATGAAGAAGCTCATGCCTGGACATGAAGCATCTTACTAAGATTTTTCCTGTGGCCACACACCTCCCTCACAAGAGCTTCTCCTTCTCCTTTCAGGGTTTTGGATTGATTTCCTGAACTGCGAAGTGAGAAATGGGAAGTGCATTTGAGGGTAGAAGCACAGAGCCATGGTTTCTTATGACATTTAGGGAAATGGGATAGGATAAGCTTTTCTAAGTAAGTGTTCCAACATTTCAGTATTTGGCCTCCTCCTTTACCACACAGCCATTAACAGCTATGATGTAAGGAGCTTCAAGGCTGGGCATTTGAGTGACAGGCTAAGAGGACCCTGGTGGTGTATATTCATGGTGGGGCCCCACACAAAGTGTTTTACTGGGAAAAACAAAGACAAGAAAATCAATTAACTTTACAAGAAAAAGGAGAGAACAAAATTCTTTTTTTTTAATTATTATTTCAATTTACCACTGTGAGAACTGAAAAGATTCAACCTCCAAGGGGGGGAAAAAACTATTAATTTTCACAGTGTCAGAAGGCTTTTTTATAAACTATATTTTATATTTATGATGCCATACTTGATGTTGGAAACATTTCATACCAGAGAGGAAAGTCTGAGCATTTGCAAAGTGGAGAAACAATATTTAAGCCATTTGATCTATTTGTGAAAGTGCTGTATTTAAGCCTACAAGCGTCTTTGAAAGCCTTTTAAATGGGTCCTTTGCAAGACAGCTCACTAAGTGGAGTATCCCACTCAATCCTTCCTTCATGCTGACCCTACTATGTGTGCTCCAACAGTGTGCTGTTACAAAGCCAGATTTCAAGGATCCAACACACACCCCTAATAGCAACAAAGATGCCTGATGCCTCTCCTTACACTGAATTACTCTACTGTCTCCGATTTTGGCAAGGGAAGAACAGTTGCTGTTATAAAAAGGATGAGGATAGATCTCTGCGAGGAAAGGGTAAGAGAACTGGACAGAATCTGCTTGCAGGATAGAATGCATGACTGAACATCATTCTTAAGTCCACCAAGATATTTTTCCTACCATAAGTATTTATGATTTATGCTCCATGTCCACAGAGAAACAACAAAAGATGGATATTTAAGTTACATCCAGAGAGTTCACAATAGAACACAAGAAGGTCTTTTCAAGGTCTGAGTGATACAGGAAAAATAACCCATCCTGATAGGCTGCTGAGCCTCTCTTCCTACAGAGACTCCATGAAAGAGCTGCCTGTTTGCCTGGATGATCTAAGTTAAGAAGAACTGTGTCTAAACTGCAGAACCAGGACCAGGGATCTGAAACAGAAATGAATCCAACCTATTATAAAAGTCCATAAGAAAACACGACCTGAAATTGCTTTGATAATGGATTACAGTCCTCCACCATCTTCCCTATCAAGAAGTTCTTCATCATGATTCAGAAGTTAATTTCAGATTTTTCTCCATGAAGGGTAGGTTCTTGGTTTGCCTGCAGGTGAGGTGCCAACTTTTAGCCTGATGTCATGGTGACCAACCTAGTCTATTCTCCAATGTTCCCATCACAGGCCACAAGAAGAGGGATCTTCAAAGGGCATCACTTTTTGACTCCTGACTATGAGTAAAAGAGTTAGATGTGCCCTTGTCTGAGTTCAGAAGATCTTAGCATCAAATGAACTGAATGTAACAGCTCATTTTCAGTGAGTCTTTTTTGTCCAGCTCTAGGGTAAATGCAATGAGGGCATGATATAAACGTAAATTGCATTATTGGCTTCAGGTGACAAAAACACTATGGATAAAAATGAAAATGCTTATTGAAAAGAGAGACAAAATACTCTTTGTTGAATGACAATCTGACAGATAGAATAAGCACTAAAGAAATCAGAGAAGAGAGAAAATACAGGGCATTTCTAACACAGTAATGGGGAACAGCCCCACTCAGAAGGTGGGACATTTGGAAATCTGAATGCAGCTCACAGCTAGTTTTCATTGAGTCACTTCCCAGATGAACCCACCCTTTCCCTTTATAGTGCTGAGCAAGATCTACAGGCAGCCAATCACTTTAGTTAGTAGACAACTTATTTCTAAGTTGGATATTTTATGCAGCATGAATCTGTAGTTTTAGTAAATGTATTTCATAAACATATTAAAGTAAAATTTCAGAGGTCCTATCTAGAGAAAGTGTTTACTACACGATGTTGTCACAGCTTTCCATTACCATAACAAAATACCAAGGGTGATGATCATAAAAAGAAGAGAGATTTATTTTGCTTCCAAGTTTTGTACATTTCATTCCATGATCACGTGACTCCATTGCTTTTAGCCCTATAGTGAGAAAGTACAACACTAAAGAAATGCCAAGAGAGCAAGGTACTTACTTCATCATAGTTAGAAGTAAAAGGGAGAGAGATGGCCATCCCATAATCCCCTCATTCCACAGCCCCAGTGACCTAACACCTCCTACTAAGTCCCACTTCTTAAAAGTCCACCATCCACCAGTAGCACAAACTGAGGACCAAGCCTTCTCCACATGAGGTTGTACAAGAGATAAACAATACTGTTTATACCTTCAAAGTCATTGATCCAGGTGAGTCAACCTTCCTTTAGGGTACTGATAAAATAACAATAAAAGTGGAGAACATGTTAAAATTTAAAGAGCCCTGTGAATGGATTGCTTCATGAATGTCTTTCTGCTCTTGGTCCGCTTTAAAAGAAATCCAGTTGGAAATCATGACTAGTAAAAAGAAGATAACATGAGCTCTATCTCATCCTTGGACTCAGATTAAGAAAACATAAATTAGCCTTGCCCATAAATTCAGTTTAAGAGTTATTATGTGTGCTGCTATGTGTTTTTTATGATAGGAATAAAAAGTTAAAATATATGTTTCACTTTTAATAACTCTCTGCTTTACATCACTTAATTAACCTGTCAACTATAGACCTAAGTCACTGGACTAGCAGAGTGAAGACATGCATCCGGGTTTTCCTTCTCCACTGGAAACTGATCAAGACAAGTCCTTGCCTGGCTCACTTTGTTTTCTATAAACTAACTGCAGTTGACTAGATCTCTCTACAGGCCCTTCCAGCCTTCTTCATCATCCTGTCAATCAATGATGCCAGAATCTATGAAGATGCTATAATTGCAAGCCATAAGTGTCATCTCAGGAAGTTGAGTGTATTCAACCACCCCTAGAATACTGCATTGTAACAAAAGCATCCTTTCTTCCCTACCCATTTACTGCACATAAAACACTGTCAGTATAGAAAGAAATTCTTCAATTGGAAGCACTGAAATTCTTTCAAAGTTCATAAAGGCAATAATTTTGTAATCAAGTATACCCCATGTTGTTAGCTTTGCCCACACGCACTGTGGAAATTTATGTTTTCCAGAAAAACTAGAAATCTCAAAGTCACCCTTTACTCCCTAGCTCTGATCTTTCTCTGGAAAGTATCTTTTTGTATAAGCCCATTACCCTAGTATTTAGAGATTACCACCTTAAAGTCCAGCAGTAGAATTTTCCAGTCCACTCTCCAGCTGACAAAACCCAAAACCCTGGTGCTCTAACATTTGCTAGGCTTCTTTGGGACCACTCCCTTCCAGGAAATCCAGATTACCTCTAAACTCATAGGCTTTTCCTATAAAGTAGTAGAGCCAAATTTGAGTACAGCACATTTGCCAAAGCTTGTGCAGTAGCAAGACAGTTTGTCCAAGAGCTCACCAATGGGCAAATTATAGGATATACATCTCTCACTGAAGAGATGCAAGGTATGGACAGTTGGATTTTCTTTGGACTTTTTGTAGACATGGTGTCATGAACATTCATGATCTTTTTAGCTGCCTTTCCTCTTGCACCTAAAGCATTCCAGTTGGTGGCTGGCTAGGCAAATATTAGCAGGCTGGAGGGCCAATCAGGATGGATTATTCCCTCATAATCACAAACTTATAAAATCTGGTGCTAAAATATATAGTACTTTGATTATTAGCCAAAAGAGTGGGACCCGAGTTTTCTCTCTATTGACTCACTCTTTAAATACCCATACAAATGGGCCTGTCAATCACATGAGCCAGAAAGCTCCACTCAGAAAGTTATCTGTCCTAGATACTTAAAGAAATAGTACACAGGCTACCTGAACATGGATATTGGAACAGTGTTCTCTTTACCATTATCCACTCTCATGCTGTGAAATATGAGACTGCCCCCATTACTCTGTAATAAATTCTATTTGTCTTGATGTGCCTCCTCTGATATCCATTTTACAATGGATATCATGAGGACCAGGAAGCTGAGGAGAGGCCAGGTTGAGAGCCCAGTAGCGTTTCCTCTAAGAGTCAATAGTAATTGCCCAAGTGGTAGCGGTAGTGAATAAAGGAGAAAGCCATTAAACAAAACACAATCTTGAGTCTTTAATAGAAATATGGCTATTTTCAGATGCATTTTTCAACCATGTGTCTCAGGATCTGATGTCTAACAAAACTATGTATTCTGTATTATTGGTTTAATTAAATGAAATAGAATTTGATGAAAACTGAGGTCCAGTGCCCAAGCACAGATCCTAATTAGAAGACAGTGGTCCATCCTCCTTGGCCTTCAAGTCTTTTCATGTCTGACTAGTTACCCAATAGAAGGACTCAGATGTAAGGGAAAGACAGCTTTAAAAAGACCAAGAATGTTTATGACACCACCTCTGCAACTATCTAAAGAAAATCCATCTGTCTGTATCTTGTTGCTCTTCAGTGAAAGACATCTATTCTATTTTCCCACTGGTGATCTCTTGGGCACTGTCTTCCTGGACTGAGGAGTGCACTATGTATGACAGATGCATATCCTGAGAGCAGTTAGGGGCAGGCCTTCTCCCCTCAAGGCCATTCTGCCCACAAAGGAATACTAAGCTTGAGATTGAAGCTGTAAGGTCTTAGAGATTGTGTGGGAGATCTGATCAGCAACAGACTGGTAAGAAACACTTCTCTGGAGTAAGACAACCACCGGCAGCTAAAGCACATGATATCATATTCTTAGAAAGCCTCAGGGAGCCACGACCAGCTTCATAGTCTATATCATTAAATACTGATTGAACAGTCCAATCTCAGTACACTCATTTCAAAGGAACTGAGGAAACCTAAGGACCTCTAATTCCAACCTGAAAAGTTAATAAAGACCTTCACAGTTCCACGGCACTATGTGACCTGAACAATAAATGATTGGTGGCTGTATCCAATGACCAATCTTTTATATAATCATTTCTTCCATGGAAATAAACAGCATGATTAATGATGCAGAATAAGCACACATCTTCAGGCCCCAGCAAATCGTAGAAGCAATTTCCACTGCTTTCCAAGAGGAAGTTGCTACTAACTGTAAATGAGGCTCTGGTAGCAGCCTGGACACAAGGCAAGTACACCTGCTTCAAGAGCCACTCAGCTGGGCTAGCTTAATTCGTTACTGAGTTCCTGAAAGCATCTGGAGGCTGAGCCCTTTGCAGGAGGGGCAATGGGAAGGGTAAATATCATCCCTATGGGAAAAACAAAATAGAGGTGAGCACTCAACTACAAAGAGTAGGGGTAAATGACTCTACTAACCTGAGCAGGTGGAGACCACGTTCCACAGACTGGAAGCAGAGTCTCAGACACAAAACAATCTATTCCTTTTTCTACTCAAAGACATTTGAAAGAAAAATACAATGCTGTCACACTGTATCCCTCTGGGAGAGCAGCTTTCTACATTTGACACTGCTCTTCACAAAATACCCTTGAGACCCACGCCTCCCGAGTAACATCATCCTATAATTAGGTAGCAATGATCCTTAAGGACCTGTTTGTCCTTGAATGGTTTCCAAGACAAGCCTGCTTCACATTCAATTCCATTAAAAAATAAGACATTATGCTACTGGACACTTCTGTCCGTAAACCCATCCTGTATTCCAAAAGAAATTAGGAAAGAGAAATCGGTAAAGGAAAAGTAATATATTAACAATTTCGCCAAACTACGGGGGGCTGTTTTCTCCCCCAACAAGCCTATGGCCATCTTAGAATGTATAGGAAGCCATGAAGCAAAACTCAGAAGAGATGCAAGCTTATCTCTGAGACAAGTTTAAGGGTCCTTTTCTGAAGAAAAGGGGAGACCTGGACCAGAGATTACCCTATTGTCTGTTCTCAATGTGACAGATTTTTACACAAGTCTGGGCCAAAGAAAAATGAGATTTTAATGTATCTCCATTTTTAAAATAGAAATGACTCTGAAGTTTGTGGGATGCAAGATTCCTCAGCCATCCAAGGCTCCACTCCTGTGCTAGATACAGAATGAAAGCTCCTGGTACTTTCTTTGGATGGCAGCTTTAAGCTCCTCTGCTGTATGCCTGTTTAAACACACTGATTTTGCAAGAGAAGAAAGGTTATGGTCTGGGAACAGAGGGTCAGCCACAAGCACTTACCTTTATAGTGTTTTCTCTCTGCAGGGGCTGGGCATAAGAGCACAGTTACAACCATTGTAGGGTTCTAGTATTTGTTTAAAATACAAAGGACAACTCAGTCATCTATCTCTAGCAGCCTTTCGGTTCCAGCACTGATTATTTAAAGCAACTTATTTTATCACATTATAATATACAGAATCAACATGTCTGACTCCAAGGCTTAAGTAAGTCACCAAACCAAGTTTGGAATCTAGCTTTCTAGTTGCTCCACTGAACTTGGATGTAACCTGCAACATGAGGCAGAGGTAAGCACTCCATGACACTGGCTTGAGCCCACTGCCTGGCTTTTATGAACAAAGGCCCACTGGAGAATAAGCATGTCAGATCATTGACTTCCCATCTGAAGTACTGTCCACAATACAATAACATGATTAAGTAGTGGTCACAGAAAACACATGGCTAGTAAAACTAAGCAGAAAAAATCCAATTGTCTGCCCCTTTGCTGCCAGCTGATAGGGGGGTTTGGTGGGCACGCCCAGAGGAGTTCCAGATTCTTGTGTTTTAGAACAAAGAATTAGAAAGAGTGAGACAGGAAATGGCAAGAAACATGAGAGAATTTATTAAGAAATTATACACTTCCATGGGAAGAAGGGCCAGAGCAAAGAGAAAGGTCAGCACCTGGAAGGCCCGCGTGTACAATGATCTGGGCTGTATGTTACATGTTGTGGGTTTTTGTGATCATCTCCAGGCCACAGGCTATGTTGCACATGCTCTGTTACATGAACTTGTCTCATATTACGCGTCTCATTAGCAACTTAAATCTCCATCCAGGGATGTGTGATTTAGTATTATAACGAACAAGGTGTGATGAAGCGTTCTAACGCCGGCCTGCACCTGTAACCACAGCCATGTTGTTAGACTTTGGTGGGAATTTCTCCAGCTTTGCTCTTTGCCAACTTGTTTTGTTTTATATGCTACTTTTCAAAGGCTTTAGGTAATGCCTTTGGGATAGGACGCTCCACATCAGTTTCCTACCCCAACCTGGTTAAACTGTAATATGTTCTTTAACGCAAAGTCATTTTTGTTCTGAAGCCGAGAAGATATCCCTCGAACAATTGTGTCTGCTGTAAGGTACAGCTGCCCAGCTCTAGACATTATTCTGTGTGATAAAGTAGTGTCACGTCCTCTTGTTCCTGGTCTCTCAGTCTGGCTTCCCTTTGGCTTCTGGTGTCCTTGTGATTTCTGTTGAATGAATTCTGATGAGATGGAATGTAGTATAGAAGTCAAGCTGAGTTTATACAGAATACTATAAGGCACTGCCAAGGATCCCAAAGGTACCACTGTTGAGACATGTTGAGAGAGTAAGACAGTGGACAATGGCTAGGAAGACTATTGCTCAAGGCACACACTTTTGGGGTAAGATAAGAGTGGACAATAGTCAAAGAGGCCATAAACTCACGTGTTTATGCAGCCCTTATGCTATTTCCTTGAAGTTTCTAGAACAGACAGCTTTCTAGAGTTGTGGTTTACTACGCAGATGACTATCGGGACCATTCCAATTAACTCTTAAGAGAGAGGGTGATGGTCTTCACTGTTATTTCCAAAAATCTCCCTATTGCATAGTAATCTTATCACTATCCTGGCAATTCAGAAAACCATGTCTCCACCCAGGGCCAGAGGTACAACTCAGATATTTTGATGGATGATGGTGATGGTGGTGGTGGTGGTGGTAATGATGATGATCCAAAAACTGGAGAAAGAACAAAATCTATTAAAAATAGTCATACTTTGCCAGGAGGAGAGAGTCTTTCCTTTATGAGTCTCAGAAAGAGCCTACAACCTCCACCTTCCTTCCTTTCACACACCATTTTAAATCTTAAGGAGGCATAATGTGAAGTATTCCCATCTTTCACATGATGTTTAAAACTCTAAGGATGGCAGTTGTTAGATTTACGTCTTCCTTTTCTCATCCCTATTTTTCACTTGCAAAAATAGTGTGTCACGGAATGTGGTTCCAAGGCTGATCGTGGGTTGGATTCATCCTTCATGAATATCCTCGGGGAGATACTTCTCATTCTGCTATTCTAGTGCATGGACACAGTCATGAAGGCAAGGTCTACATACTGGGCATTAATTTGACACTCCAGTGGCTTTTCTTTGAAGAATGTTCAAAGACCATTGAGCTCAAGATGTGCCCCTCTCTAAGTTACTCCATGTTGTATAGAACTGTGGCTTTCTAGAATGTCTTCTGCCTTAAGAGGCTCTAGTTTACGGGCTTTCTTTCACTCCATTTTGAGGATAAAGGATGACTGTGTGCCTGTGTGGACACTTGAACTGTGTACCACCCACACAGCATAGACTGATAAACAACTCATTTTCTGAGACTAGAATCCATGCCACCCTATTCATCTCCTGGAGTGACCTGAAACTACAGAGACATATGGGCAGACTAAATTCCAAGCAGAAAAACCAGGTACAAGAACTTATCAGACATGCCAGACCAAGGAAAGGGTATAAGCTCCTCATCTGGACCTTACAAAGTGGTGGGTATCTGACACTGCTACGGAGACAGCCCCCACTAGCTTGTCATCTAATTTCATGGTATGTGTGCCACAGACGGATGATGGAGAACTCCCAACTCTCCCCAGGGAGTCAGTTCAGCTCAGTCCTCACTGTTGGCACAGCCTACTCTACTGCCCTCTGTCATCACCACCCCTGCATTGGCACATCTGGATCAGCCAAATAACTGTCTGCCTGTTCTTTCTTCTGTACCTGGTAGCATTTCTATTCACTTCCTGCTTCTCCTGATCTGTGCTGTGGTCTCTTAACTCCAGAGCAACTCTGTTACCCACATATAAACATGCATGAAGATAGAATTACTGTGTGGTGTGTGTGTGACATGAGAGTTAATAAGTTTGGAATAGAAGGACCTGTGTTCACATCAGCCAGGGTTACCAATGAAAGCAGAAGTATCCAGCAGATTGCTGCCATCAAATGCTATATGTCTATCTACCCACATAGAAGTCATCTAATGGTTCTAGAAAGGGTGCTGTGGTTTTATAATGGTTGTGTTTTAAAATTTCGACCATCATAATAACAAGGGGAAATAAAAAGAATTATCGGCTAGCTCTGTCAGCCTGTTTCCCTGGAGACCAAACTTCCTAATTGACTTTTATGTTTGATTCAAAAGCGCTTTAGGTGTCTCTTTCTATTATCTGTTCAGCTAAAAGAAACTGAGGAAAAATGAACAAAATTAATTTCAATTCAATAGTTTGATTTCAGTTGTTTTTGCTTCTCTTAACCAACTCACTTGGCCTCAGTTACCCAAGTCATGGGGGCTGAGTCCAAGCTGGATACTCTTCGCTCTAATCCCCAAAGCCTCATATCCTGTTTTTCACTCATTCTCCTGATTTTAGCAGATGTTGTCTATTAATGTGTCTGAGAACTTAGGATGTTTCAATTATGGCCTAAAGAAACGGGCTATTTGCACTCTTTGTGTTTCCACAAAATTACTATTCATTTGTCGCTTTCTAGAGTACCACTATCAAAATAAATAAGTCTCGAATTGCAAGATATGGAAAGAACAAGCTCTCCAGCACCCAGACCCTGTGTGTCAAAAAGCAGGAACGCTACAGTCATCCCAGTGTTCTTCATCACAATTCATGAGTCTCACCTGCCTAAGTTGATCTGGTCAAAGCTTCCTGGGTTGTGGAGATTTGTCGTGCCCCTGACCTCCTTTCCTAGGGTGTCCAAGCAGAGGGTAAGTCAAGACCTCTAAATGTGCATTTTGTATATTGAACAAACAGCAGGTCATCTGGGCTGGCTGAGAGCAGCACAGCTGAGAAAGGTTGGTAATGGGTGGAGTCAGAAAGACTGAGCCCTGACCACATTGCTAAGTTACTCTCCAGACCACAGTGAGGCAGAGAAAGTATTTGACTAGTCAAGATAACTGAGCTGTATGTCTCCATTGACTTTTCATTAGTTGCCTGACTTCTAATATTATTTCATGAGTTTGTCCTTAAATTTTACTAGCAGTTGAAGACAGAGAGTAAAACCCATCACATCTGATTTAAGAGCATTGCTCAAAGGAGCAAATGAAAAGTCTGCATAAGAATGAGATTCTAAAATTACCATCCAATTCATCATAGCAACCCATGTTACAGTATCCAGTTCAGTTCATCAGAACCAGGTGAGAAGAGGAGAGCCACAAGTCCTGGCCTTGAGGGCTGGTGACTCACCTAGGCTTCAAATCTTTGTCCAATAAAAGAAATAATTTCATATATACACATATATGTAGTAGATATGTATATCACCTACTTTATAATCTACAAAACAAGGAGTATTTAGGGTGAGAAGAAACGAAGTGATTCATATAAAACACTCAAGATAAGGCTCGCCATTCAATGAAAGATAAGAGCTGGATTTTTGATCATCATCACTAACAACACACAGGAGAAATGGAGTGCCGGATGGGTGTGAATAGCAGAGCTGCTACAGCTTTACAACACCTCAACA
Organism: Cricetomys ansorgei; assembly: GCA_026225945.1. Lineage (NCBI taxonomy): Eukaryota > Metazoa > Chordata > Mammalia > Rodentia > Nesomyidae > Cricetomys > Cricetomys ansorgei. The sequence goes on from JAMJFZ010000116.1 coordinate 11,711,068, forward strand.
GAGATGAAGGCAGAAGGAATTTTACTGTGTGGCTTGGTTAACACTGTGCATAGTAGCTTTCCAACAAGTATCAGTGTCCACATTCAACACACAGATGCTGAGCACCCAACCCATGCTACACACAGGAAGGAAGTGCTGAGAAAGTCATCCCGGCTTACATTCTATTAAGACAAACACTGAACAGTTGAAAGTCCTGAGAGAATGCACTGCAGGATCACCTAGCTTACTGCAGAGAGGGATTCTCAGAGAGGGATATCCCTAAAAGAAGAGATATGAGCTAACAAAAGGAGTTGGCTCTGTTAAGCAAGATAAGTGTCTTAGTTAGGGTTTCTATTGTTGTGATGACGCACCATGACCAGAAGCAAGTTGGGGAGAAAAGGGTTTATTTCATCTTACACTTCCAGGTAGAAGTCAGGACAGAAACTCAAGCAGGAAACCTGGAGGCAGAGGCTGATGCAGAGGCCACGGAGGGGTGCTGCTTACTGGCTTGTTCCTTATGGCTTGTTCAGCCAGCTTTCTTATAGCACCCAGGACCATAAGTCCAGGGATAGCACCACGCACAATGGGTTGGACCTTCCCACATCAATCACTAATTAAGTAAATGCCCTACAGCTCCTCAAATACGACTCAAGCTTATGTCAAGCTGACATAAAACTAACCAGCACAATGAGTGAAAAAGAACATTTGATCAGAGGCAGCAAGATGTGGGAAGTCTCTGGCATGAGGCAAATCACGGCAATCCATAGGCTAAAAGAAAATGACTAAGATCAGAGTAGGTTACCATGGGATTCTGAGACAGAGGTAAGAAGGGATCTGTGTTAGAGAGTCCTCAACATTGGCTGGTTGATGGGGGCTCCATCCTGGTAACAGCAAGTGGCTAAAGGGTTTCCAGCACAGGGAGAGGAAATGATGGTCTTTGCATCAGAGACACTGTGACAAATGACTCTTGCTGTGGTGCAGTGTCCTTGTCTAGCTGAGAAGTCACTGTGGCTTCTTTTCCATTACACCACATAGGGTAGTGTAGGCAGATTGAGAAACCTAGGAAGAGGACCCAAGAAATCAAAGGGAAAATTGACAATGGGGAAGGACAAAGCTCTGATCCACACTCTCTAGAGGGAGTCCTGCTTCAGTTGTGTCCAGTGATCCAACTTATAACTACTGCATCTGACAGAGATAATAGTGTATGTATATTACACACACACACACACACACACACACTCACGCACACGCACATGCACATGTACACACATACACACAAATGCATATGTACACATGCACATGTGTATGTACAAATGCACATCCATACACATGTACATGCACACACATGCATGTACACACACATGTACACATGTGCATGCATAACACAAACTCACACACACATGCACATGTGTACATATAAATGCACACACATGTTCACATGCACACACACAGGCACACAATTGCATTTTTTCATCTTCCCCACTCTCACTTCTCTCTAAGAAAGAACTCCTCCTCGATGGGTAAGGATCCAGAGGCTTCCTTTCTTAGATGACAGAGTGAAGCTTTCTCAGGCAGAATGGAAGAACAAACTACTGAACTAACCATTAACTGACCCAGGAAGTGAAGGAAAGAAGCAAAAACAGTACTTGTATTATGACAGTTTAGGAAAGCCTGGTGGTGGTGTGCAAAGATTCTGAGAGGTGCAATGAAGCAGAGGTAGGTTAAGAATGAGATGTACGCAGAAAAGCATTTTGCAGTGTTTTGTGTTGGAATGATGTGATTGTGAAAGCATGTCATTGGGCCTAAATTTTTTTCAATTATTTTAAATTCAGAGGAGGCTCTTCTTTGAGTGTACTGTCATGCTAAATGGGGCCATGAGCCACATAGGCTGTGAAAAGATTGTCTGTATCGTAGGAAGGTAACCCCAGAATCTAAAAGATCCATTTTCAGAAAGTGTGTTGGTAATTCTTGCCAAAGAGAAGATTAAAGAGGGGGGCCAATGTATAGGATATAAAGTAAAGGCTTGACAAACACTGGTATTTTCCCTGTCTTCTACGCTCAGGTAGTAGTGTTTAGTAGGAAAGTTCTCAGGAAAGATAAATGAAAATGAAGCTCAAGAAGAAAACATTCAGATCCAGCAACAGTAAGTGATGGTTTGATCAGTATCTACCGGGAACAGCACAGCGGACCTTTGTATTCTGTTGCTTCTTAAAACAAACGCACACAGACGAATAACCAAAGCATGAAGGGTAAATCAGTAACTCAGCAGACTGGGAGATCGCAACCACAAAAAAGAAGGGGGGAAAGTCTGCTTTGCTTGGCAAAAACTTAAACGTGGTGCACAATAAATCTGAATTATTTTAACCATTTGTTATCAGAATGCCATTACTTGAAGCAAATGGTCACTCAAGCTGTTTGCAAGTGAGGAATGTTTGGAAACCCAAAGCAAGGACTGCAAAGAAGCAAGAAGCCAACTGCTTGCAAAATTATGTCTTGGGATCTAGAGCTTGGGTTGGTAGTGTTTGTGTAAAAGTGTTGGGGCTTAGGGCGTGTTGTTATTTTTCTTCTAAGCACAGTAATGAGTTTGCCTCTGAACAAATACCCTGTCCCATCCATTATTCAGAAACGCAAAATTGGATGTAACTGAGAACACTGAACACAGCCTCGTGCAGCCACCCAACTGGCTAAAGAGCTGTGTTTTCATTCTAGATTCTGACTATGTGAAAGGAGAGATTGGATGAGAGAAAGAAATTCACTTCAATACTGAATCTTCAGTGAGAGAGCACATCTACGGAAAAGCTGAGAAGTTCTATTCTCTTTCAACCTTAACAGCCACCGTAAAGGAAAATCACTTTTGAATGTGCTTGCTGAAACACTTTCTTCTATTGCTCAGCACATGAAGCAGCAGTTGCCAGCTCCGCTCTGTTTGGCAGCTCCCATCCGAATGCCACAGCAAGGCACTTACATTATCCCACAAGTATCAAAACAGTGGGTGTGTAGTCTTACCTAATCAGTAGGATATGCCAATATGTGAATACATAGGGAACGCTTTCCTTCCTAGGGTCTCCCCTGCCCCCTGAAGAAAGATGGAAAGGAGGGAATGGAATCCCTGAGTGATCACAGCCCTGGGGAATGTCAAGATGCTGGAGTGACTGCCAGCTGCTCAATCTGGGCATCCATAAAGAACATTGGGGTGATGTCCCCATCGTGCACTAAGAGGAGCCATGTGTTATTCTCTATGATCCCACACTGCCCACAAGAGAGAGTCACCATCAACAATAAGCTCACTCTAATTTCACTCTATCTTACTTATAAGTCATTACCTCACAATTATAAAACAAGATGACAGACAAGTTAGCATTTTCATAAACATGTCAACCTAGTAAGGTAAGCTGTCCTCCCATGCATCGCTATGTTTTTTAATGACCACCCCAGCCTGGAAATCCAAATTTCCAGTCCAGTGTCAGTCTCATAAGACTACAGAGTTTCCTGAAACTATATCTCCATACAAGAAAAGGAGAGTTTTGTTTTTGTTTTGTTTTGTTTTTGTATGAGTCCCAGTTAAGACTCACAGTACTAGAAAAACATAAAATTATCTTTTAAATTATTCAGGAAGTAAACAAGCCTGTTTTAAGGATCACACTTTTTTTTTAAGTGTTTACACTATGATTAGAAACCCCTACCATAAATTACAAAGCTCTAATTATACTACAATTCAGTGGTGACTTAAGTCATTTCCACCCAATAAACAATGGGAAGGTTTCCTTCACATCACTACAGATGTTATCGTACCTCTATGTCCAATAGCAGCCCAAACTAGATCAGTTAATCGTCAGTTAGGAGATATGAAAACACACATCACCCCACAATCAGCCATTACCCACTGCCACAGTACAAGGGCATCTTGATTCATGAGGCAGTATGATTGTGCGATAATCACACATATACAAATAGAACACTTTAAGAGTTAACTAAATACCACAACATCTTACTATTATGTCAGATCATTCACTCAGAAATTGGACTTCTTCCTGGAATACTCATCCCAAAGGAGAAAACTGTTCTTGGATTATAAATCTGGGTAGACTAATGCTTTTTGGAGAAGTAGCACGTTGGATTGTCTTGATTCATACACTATTTTGAAATGTGAATCTATCTCTGGGTGATCACTCAGTACAAATTCACATCCATACTCAGGAAAAGAATCATAGACAACGATACAAAATCATACTTCAAAAGACCATGTCCCACCAGCCACGATTCTTGATGATTGCCAGCAAGAAATCTGTCAATTGAACTAAAAAGGACCAGGGCTGTGACCACAGTCAAACTAGGAAAATGGCCAGCGACTTGTCAAGTGCATCACCATCCCACAGCAACTCACCATGGACTTTCATTAAGCATTGGAATTACACAATGACAAATGACAATTCAAGACCCTTTTCTGGTTGTGCATGGTAGAAATTACAATGACCGATCCCAAGCCTAAATTAAAGAACTGCTCCAGTTTTGTTGAACTGAAAAAAAAAGTCATTGGCTCGTATAAAAGATCACAGTTTAGTCTATTAGGATGAAAAATTTGACCTCAAGTAAAACCAAAATATATAATGCATTTTTAATGTAGGAAATACCATGTTTCTGTGATTGTTTAATAGGACCAACTTAACCTTAAATAAATGTCACTTTGCTAATAAATATGTTGGAACCAAACTGGCAATGAGAGTTTGAGAAATCCCCTAAGCTTCCTTGGCTTTTGTGCTAAATGATTTACCTTTGTGGGGAAAAATAGTGGGTACAAAAGCATGGGAATTTGTTTGCTATTGGACATTTGCCCTAAGCACATTTTGCAGAGAAAAGTCATTTGTGTATGGAAAAACAATATTCTAGTCAAGAGAAAGCGCCTGAGTGTTTTGCAACCAAAAGAATACTTACGGAGCTCTACTTTGCTTGCCAATGTTACTAGGAGTCTTTAAAAAGTTAAAATAGCAGAGATTATAGAGTCCACATGTTGGCTGACCTGTTTGTTGTCCTTTCTGGAAGAGCAATGAGAGCTAAGGGTAAGCTGTGGGGTGGGGTTTCAGTAGGTGGGTCACAGGGTGTTGGGTTCACATTTGGTTGTTTTCCACGGTTCCATTAAATGGGAACTGATGGGATCCCTGGAATAGCACTAGGAACATCTTTCTGGCACTTCTGAACAGGAGTCATTTGACCAAGAATTATCCCATGACACACTCATGGAAATAACAATAAGGCACAAGCACGTGAGAGTGAAATACAGTAAAACTCTGGTGTCTTTACACCAAGTAGACTGTCTACCTCCTTGACCAGCTCCATTCTCTAGCAGTGAGGTATCTGGGTCAAAATTCTTCTAATTTCTACCTCGAAGCATTCCTCTTCAGCTCCCATGTGAAAGCCCATTCACCTGTGAGACTTGAATCCCTTTACAAAGCTTCCCTCCAACCATGCCAAGTCCTGTCTGCAGCTCGTGCGCCACTAACTCCAATCTGTTTCTCCAGGCAAGTTACTCCTAGTCTAGAGTCAGATTTATAGTACAAATCTGATGGTAAAAAAAAATCTCTACGTGGTTATAGTGAAGTCATAACCTTAAAAACCAGGCCCACAGTCCCTGTGAACTGTCCTTAGCCCAGGATCATCTGAGATGGGCACCACGCATCAGCATGGCAGTTCAAACCCTGTAAGTTGTCTTGATGTTTTGTTCTCTTCCCCTCGTGTCTCACAGCATCAGATCCTGTTGATTGGAAGGCTTTTAGAATCTACCTCTGTCTCCTTCCACCACTGCCCATTTCAGCCCCAGGCATATCTTAAACACACTACGAAAGCCACGGCCTAATTGCCCTGCCTGCTTTCCTTCTTGTTATCCTTAAATAATTCCCACGCAGTCACCAGCATAAGGGTTGATGAATTCAACACGGCCATTGAGTGACCGGGAAGACATCGATGAGTGCCTGTTCATTTCTTTGGGCATAAATTATGTGCCAGGCATTTGGAGTGTTGTGGATACAAGAGTGAACAAAAGTGGTTGTGGCGAGGAGGAGGAGTGGCCAAACTCCCACTGCTCTCAGGGTGAGAATTCTGGGGTTCAGAGCACACTTTGACCCCCCTCTTAGCTCTAAGCCAGCCCCACAAGAGATGACATTTGAAGAAAAGTATGACAGGAGAGAGCAGTCAAAAGGTATTTGGAAAAAGATTCCATCAACACAACCTCTTCAGCCCCACAGACAAAGCACTCTGCAGCTATTCCCAGCATCTGAAACCTCTGTACCCCTTCTCTACTCTCGTGCCCATCCACCTACAACACTAAGCTGACTTTGGCTCTCCATATTCTAGTGTTATTTCATTTTCACATTGTGCCAGCCCTGCCCGGTACCACTAAGCTGCTTTCCCAGTCCCACTGTGCCACTTTTTATTGTTACTCCTCTTCATGAACTCTACCCTCTCCAATTTTAATCAGCATCCTCAATCATCTCTTCTATACGCGTATATACATGCATGCACGCACGCACACTCACACAACACACCTCAAAATACCCTGGGCTTATTTTAATTATATCGATGATAATCTCAAACATAAAAGTTTGAAATGTTGGCGTGTAGATTTAGCTTCTTTGGTAAAGTGCTTGCCATACAAGCATGAAGACCCAAGTTCGATCCCCTAGAACTCACATAAAAAAGTCCAGGTCTGATCCTGAGTATTTATAATCCAGCACTAGGGAGGCAGAGACAGGAAGAGCCCCAGCGCTTGAGAGCTAGCCAGTCTAATTGAACCAGTGAACTCCATGTTCAGTGATAAAAACCCTGTCTCAAAAACTAAAGCGGAGAGGAACTGAGGAAGACACCAGACTTGGACCTCTGGCCTTCACATGCACGCCCACACGTGTGAATTCTCATGCACGCACAATGCACTTTTTAAGTTTAACATGTTACAATTTAAATATTTTGTTAGCATATACAATAGCATGCAAATGAAGGATTTCCATTATGACATGTCCATACAGGCATATGATCTATTTGATCACACTAACTCCCTCTTGCTCTCTCCGCTTCCCCTTTCCATGTCCATAAAACTCTCTTTAGTTTCATGTCCTCCCTCCCACCTCCAGCTTCCACACATGAGGGAAAACATGAGATATTTGTTTTGTGGGACTTGTTTCATTTAACATATTAATAAAGTTTATTCTTCACCCACTTCAGTCTGAAATCGTATGCAGTCTCAGCTTCTTAAAAATCACCAGTAGTTTCATTTCAAAGTCAGCTCTCTTTATTTCTAACACTAACAAATGGTTGTCTTCTTTGGCCAGTTTCATGGGAGAGATTGTTTTAAACCTTAGTTTTATATTTCAGGGGTTTTTTTTTTTGTTCTTGTTTTTGGTGTCCTCATCAGGTGTTTACAGCATATATTTTAGTTCCTCATGGTCCAAATTCTATTTGGGGGTAATTTTTGCCTTGTAATGTTGCTTAGCAACATAGGAAGCATGCCACCTTGTAGAGATGTTAACTGAAAGTCTGGGCATTGAAGTCAAGAGAAAAGTCCAGTACCATATCTGATTGGCTGTGTACATCAGCTCCTTGGATTTGGTTCTGTGAATTATGATAACATACCAGAAATTCTTCCTTCAAAATCTTAAAGCTAGATACTTACAACCTATTTCCCCTACAACCTACGAGATCTTTGAGGATCAGACTGAGCATTGAAAAGCTACCTATGTATCTTTAGCATCTAAGCCCAGGGCCAGAGGCTTCATGAGCACCTAGGAAGTGGATCTTGACAAAATGAAAACTGAATTAAGTAATTCCACTGCAAAAACAACCATCTGGGATTAACAGCTGAACCTGTGATATACAGGCCAGTAACTAGGAGGAAGGGAAGGAATTCGTTTAGAAAACATGAAAACCTCCACGTCCCTCTGTCCTGGCCCCATTTATCATGTTTTTCTTGAATCCATCCATTGATAGATTATTGTTTCTTTCTTTCCTTTGATTTTTTGTTTTATTTTTAATGTGCATGAGTATTTTGCCTGTGTGTATTTCTGTACACCACCAGCATTCAGTGCAGGAAGGGCCAGAAGAGGGCATAGATCCCCTGGAACTGGAGCTACAGATGGCTGTGAGCCACCATGTGGGTGCTGGGAACTGAACCCAGGTCCTCTGTAAAGCAGCCAGTGCTCTTAACTGCTGACCCATCTCTCTTTGCATTTATAAAGAATTTATTTATGTTAGTCCTACATTCAGCTTAGATATGAACAGTTGCAAATTAGTTATCTTGCTGCTATTTGATGGTAGAATAAATAAAACATAGTCAGGATGGCAGCCTGTACCCAGCCTTTTCCCTTTTCATCTTCCTGACAATCATACGAAAATAACACTTTGAGCCTCCAAGAAATCTTATGGTGGATCTGGGGATATGGCTCAGTTGATAAAGACCTTGTCATGTAAGTAGGAAGGCTAGCGTTCAGATCTGCAGTCTCTATAAAAAAATAAAAAAGCCAGGCAGGAGTAATTCCAGTAATTCCAGCACCTAAAGGCTAAAGCAAGAGATGCCTGGGACAAGCTGGCTAGCTAGACTAGAGGAAGTGGGGAGCTCTGGGTTAAGCCAGATGCCCTGCTTCCATAGATAAAGTGGGGAGCGACTGAAGAAGACATCTTGGATCAACATTTGGCTTCCACGTATACACACATACATGTACACCTGGACATATGTTCACTTAAAAACATGCAAGCACACACACACACACACACACATTGTGACTCAAACTTACTTAATGTAGGAAGTTTATTGCATCTGGAATAATCCTTAATTTCATTGAATTTAAAATAATTATTTAAAATCTAAATACCAGCATTCTCTTTAGACAGGGACAACCAAGGATATGAGTCTCGGGTTTACCCCTTTTAATGCAGTTTGACCTCTCAGCTTCTCTATCTGTAAAATAGGAATAAAGCTTATGCTCAGGGGGGTTGTGAAGAAAGTAAATAATACATAAAAAAATGTTTCATGTGATGCTCAGTAACTCATGCAGCAATTACGACAAAGCCTGGGTAGGGTCCTACAGAGAACAAACTGGAAAGGCTAAAGCCCGAACCAGAGAAGGCGAAGACCTCAAGCATCAGAAGAGTAGAAACCCAAAGCTTGCTTTTGCAATTTCTTTGTTCTGTTCTATTTAGTAAGTTTAGTAGCCTCACAGAACCCCTGTCCCTTCCTTTGTAAGCTAGTGATAACACTTTAATGCCAAGCCTGTTTAATGGGAGAAAACATTTGCCTGCTCTGTGGCAGATAGCAGGACCTGTCACTCTGCTTTACATTCTTGATGATAATAGCTATTATATGTTTCACCTGTACTTTCCTTATACATAGCTTCTGACTTTTCTGAAACGTGTAATTGATTTGCTGAAAGTAAAACTTGAGCCACGGGCACCAGGGGAGGTAGCGGGGCGGGGGGGGGGGGGGGGGGGGGGGGTCTTTCCGCCAGACCTCAGCTTCTCCAAGCAATGACCTGTCAGTCACTCACCTCCTGCAGAGCCCATCCATTTCCCTGATCCTGAACGCCTTGGCTAGTTCTCTGTGGAACCCCTGACCTCCTCGGTCAGCTTCAGACCTGGGACTCGCCTTCTTTGAAACATTTATTTTACTAAAGTAACTGAAAGATTCTTGGGTTCACAGAAGCAGCAGTTGGCTGTTTTGCTTCTTTCATTTTAAGGACATTGCTTCAGGCACCAGGAATGTAATCAACAGGAAGGCTGAGTGACAACCTGCATGGTTTCACTGGCCACCACCGAGTCTGAGCTTTTGAAAGGCAGGAAACAGGGTGACACATCACACACACACACACACACACACACACACACACACACACACACCCCGGACTCCCTCAGTGACATAGATGCCATTCACACAAAACTGAATCCTTACTTTGTGTGACTCCTGGAAACAAGATGTTCAAGACGAAAACCCAGAATTTTAAAATAAGTCAATAAAGAGGTGAAGCGAGAAGAGGCTTTACAATTAGATTTAAGTGATGAATGAAAATAGCTGCTCATTCATATCTCGGAGGCCTGAGTTCATGAAGACACTGAGGGAATTATGAATGGGATGTGACATCATCTGGCACACTTTCATATTCTCCCAACACACTACTAGATACATGATGGGCACTGTGGGTGACAGACTGGGAGACAGTTATCCACCTGCGCCACCTTCTGAGGGCGACAGGGCACCGTCTAGCTCTGAACATCATAGCTTCTGTCTCCCTACCTGCTGATCTGAGTGGAAGGCCTGTGTCTCACCAAGCTCACACAGCCACAGAGGAAAAGCCTGAAACACAGTAATGAGGTACAGCGTGCACTTCCCACTGAGACAGCACTCTCGGTCTCTCTGTGGGCTTGGGCAATTACAGCTTCTCATACATCTCATAACCAAGGGTGGTGTTTTATTAACTAGAACACATAAAAGAATGGGAGTGGGAAGAAAGGAAGGCGAGGAAGGAGAGAAGGGATGAGAGGGGAGGAAGGGGAAAGAAAAGGAAAAGGGAAAAAAGAAGGGAAAAGAAAGGAAGGCAAGGGAAAGGAAAAGAGGGGAGGGGGAGGTGAAGGGGGAGGGGAAAGAAGGAGGGAGGGGAGAGGAGGAGGGAGGGGAGAGGAGGAGGGAGGGGAGAGGAGGAGGGAGGGGAGAGGAGGAGGGAGGGGAGAGGAGGAGGGAGGAGAGAGGAGGAGGGAGGAGAGAAGAGGAGGGAGGAGAGGGGAGAGGGGAGGGGAGGGAAGGCAAGGAAAAGGAAGGGAAGGAAAGGGAGGGGAGGGGAGGGAAGGGGAGGCCAAGGTCACTACTTAAGTTCTGGAATGTCCTTGTATATATGTTCAATGCCCCCTCAAATCTCATTAATTCCATCCCATAATATCTGGCCTGATGGAAACCAATGAGCATTCTTCACAATGGAGCTTAAGAAGGGAGCACAGGCCTTTAAGGTCGGTTTGTATCGAATTTCTGGGCTGGGTTCCCATCCCTACATCCCTCCCTGTGCTGCATCTGTGCTTTGCAGACTGGAGCCTGGGAGAGCCAGCACAGTGGGCTCTGGAGACGGGATCCTCGCTGGGGTCCCTGTGAATGCTTTTCTTTAACTAAGGTTTCTTAATGCAAAACCATAAAAAGTACAAATGCCAACATATAATAATTTTACCCACAAACTATATTTAATCCCAGCATAGTTACCAAATAAAACAAGACTGCAGGAACAGCTCTAGTGCCTAGGAGGGAAAAAAAGATATATGCTCTCAGAGCACTTCACCCACAATCACAGAGCTGACAACTTCAAATAAAGGCCGCAAGCCACTGAGCCCGTAACTCAATTTTACTTAGGCTCGGTGTAGGGCTGCATGTCATGGATAGCACTCCTTTATTGCTTTAATGGTGGGTTTTAGAAGCCTTCTTCCTGCAATTAGTATAATGGAGGATATGAGTGTGGAAACAGAAGACGTTGTCCCTGCTCACCTAGGCAATGAAAATGTTTAAAATCATAAATAGCCCCAAGGTTAAACAGAGGTCGCACAGACCATGCCTCTGCTTCCATAATCGTGCCCATGCTTTGAGAGTAGTTCCTGCTTAAAAGATAATCCTGGCCTGACCACAATCCACTTACACAGATCCAATCCACTGTCAGATCAACAAACATATGGCCCTAGAGGAAACTCTTCAGCTGTTCCGGATCAACTTGGAGGGGTCTGTGTAGCTTTCCACTCCCAGCAGGGGACAGTACGCTTGCTGAAGACCTCGGCTGTGCGTATTGGGCCTTGACAGTCAAGCCTTCCCATTTGTTTCCAGATTGTCAGTGCACTTGTGTGGCTCTGTTGCTCTCTTACCCTACTCGTGCAACCTCCGCACACGCCTCACTTCTGCGTTGTCTGATTCCTCGACAACAGCGGTTCTTAGTCCAGGACATCTAAGGATGTGTGCGAGGCAGGGAGGTGGCTCGGTCAGTAAGGTGCTTTCCAGGCCAGCATGGAGACCTGTGCTCAAAGCCCCAGCACCCATGGAAAAAGCTGGGCTCACGGAATGTGCCTGTCATCCCAGCACTGGGAAGATCAGGCCAGGAGGATCCCTGGGGCTCACTGCCCAGCTACTTCAGCCAAATCGGTGAGCTGCAGATTCAGTTAGAGATCCAGTCTCCAGAAATATTGGGGGAGAGGTGACTGAAGAAGGCACTCAATGGTGATCTCTGGCCTCCACCCACATCTGCACACGTGTGTGTACACATAAACATATTATACACACCATACCACCCCCCACACACACCATACTCACATACATAAAATAAAATTAAAACCAACAAATGAATGAGAAAATGTGCGTGTTCCTTGCTGCCTTTCCAAATAAGTAAATCATTTAATCAAGTTCTGATGATTTAACAACTGGTATGCTTTACGCTTTATCAACCACCAATTAATAAGTGAAAGACAATCAACAAGGAGCTAGGACCTGGAAAACATTCAATATGCTAACTAAGTCTAGATTACTCTACATTTCACTTCTTACTAGAAATTACATGTTCTCAGAAATGTTCTTAAACTATCATTATTAAGTAAGACTTGTGGAAGGAGAATTTGACAATTGTGGAGAAAGGAATAAAAAGAAAAGAGGAGACACAGTTGAAGAGCATAAAAGATTTTTAAATGAGAAGCTTCCTGGCCCCAGAATTCCAAAGGCCCCAATCTTCATCAAAAAACTGAGTGTGTATGTGTGTGTGGGTGTGGCTTGTACCCCCCCACACACACACATTATCATTATGACTTTTTGAGACAGGGTCTCATTCTGTAGCCCAGACTGTAGTCTGTAACTCACTGTATAGCCCAGGATGGCCTCAAACTCAGAGCAATCCTCCTGCCTCAGGCACCCAGTAATGAGATTACAAGCTAAAGCCATCACATCTGGAAAAAAACTGCCATCCTCACCGGCCGCACAGGAGTGGCCCCAACACTGAGGGATCATGCATGGCTCTGGGTGCTCCTGAGCCAACTAAGTGCGTTGCTCTACGTATGTCACTGCCCTAGCCGGAACTCTAGTTACTGTAACAGAAAGTAGCGTTTCCGTGTGTGATACACGTTATGTGTGAGTGTGCATGCACACCTGTGTGAGTGTGCATTCGTGGGTGTGGGTGTGAGCACCTGTGCACCAAGCACAGAAGGAAAGGTCAGGAGACAACCTGAGGTTTCTGGTCACGCCCCACCTTCCAAGCATCTGAGGCAGAGTCTCTTCATGGTTCACCTATGTGTGCCCATGCAAGCTGAGCACCAGGGATTCCCCTGCCTCCACTCCCTATATCCCTACAGTTTGAGTTTTAACTCAAAACACTGGTTCTACGGAAGAGCTGGAGACTTATAATAACCTGAGTCTTGGTGCTTAGAGCAACCAGGCTTAATTATCTGACTGTTATACAATGCCTCCCAATATCCTCAAAAGAGCTAGAAATACACTCAGCACGACTTCATTGGGCAGTCTTTCTGTATCATGTGCTTCTGTATCCAGACTAATGTATTAAATGGAAAACTGTCGCTGTGAACAACAGTAACTGCCCAGGCACCTACTATACAGGTCTCCAGGCAGGGCAGGTACTGTCAAAGCGAATTTCCTGAAGTGCACCCTGGAAGAAATGGATGCAATTGTTGGCACACACAAATAGCTAAAGGAAAACGGGCCACACTGGCATTCTAGAATAAGCCCGCTGAGTATTCCACCTCCTGGGTGAAAAAGAATACTCCTATTCACATTACAATAGTGCCCAGTCCTCTGCTGGAGTACCTTTATCTCAAAGCACGCCCTTGCCTATGACTGCAGCCAATCAAGTTCACTTAAACTGACCTTAGTGTTTTCTACATGGCTCTCCTCAAGGCTGATTAAATAAGGACACGTCCCACCCAATGAAGATTATTTATTTTTGAAACAAGCTTCCAGCTAACCCAGGCTGGCCTTGAACATGTTTCACAACTGAAGATGACTTCAAAATCCTGATCCTCCTGCCTCTTCCTCCAGAGATCACAGAAGTGCTCTGCTTCACCCAGTTCCACTAGGCACCGGGAATCAAATCCAGGACTTTGTGCGTGCTAAGAAAGCAGTCTACCCCTGAGCTGCATCGCCAGATTTTTATTCTGTTAATTCATCTTTATTTCTTTCTTTGTTCTTAAAATAAAGCCTATTTGCTGCAGACATTGCTCTGTGGGCAGAAAACCAGCCTACCATACTAGAGGCCCTGAGTCCCATCCCTAGCCCCTCCTAAAATGGGGTGGTGGTGGCAACCAGAGCCTGTGATGTAATCCCAGCACCCCCAAAGTAAGAAACTGGTGGCTGAGGACCTCAAGCTTATCCTCAGCCAGCTGGGCTACATTAGACACCAAAACACCAAAGCTGTACACAAATGAGTCCCATGGAAAGAAAAGCTGATTCTGAGCAGGAAAGGACCAGCAAACCAAACAGGCAATGTCTTTTTTTAATGCAAATGTTACTGTCACTTATAAATAAGCAGTTAGCAGGAAGAAAACTGTCAAAGTGCAACTAGTGATTCTCAACCGCCCTAAAGCTGAGACATAGCCTTGTCCCTTAGAAGCCATTTGTCCCATGTCCCTAGTTTTACAAATGCAGAGATTAAGGGCGAGAGATGGGGCTAGAGTGGAGCTGGACTCACAGGTGTCTAGACTCCAGAGTTCCTCGTCACTTCCCCAAAATAAAGGAGGTGAGGGCTCCAAGCTTCTCCCTGTGAACGCGAGAGGCGGGGCTTGGGAAACGCAGCTCAGGCTAAGCATGGTGATATCAGCCAGGGTCTCCCAGGCTGCAGGCAGATAGGACCAAATTGAGCTTTCGGGTGAGATGAGGGTTATGAGGCTGCCGAAAAGAAGGGAAATGTTTGCCAGGACAGCTGTGGGATGACTGACATAGAAAATAAGAGTATGTGCCTAAGGTTCCTCTAAGTTCTCTGAAAGAATTAGAAATTTTAAAAATCAGTTCTTCCGCTGCACGTATGTGGCGCTCTGGCCTCCTTCACTCTCTGGCTAGGGCTCTTTTCTCTTTCCTTTCTACATTTAAAAAGGAGGAAGGAAATGACTGGGTTCCAGTGGATGGCCCCACATCCAGGAGTGTATGCATAACACAAATGGGAATTGAGATGTTTTTAAAAAGAAAAAGAAACAGACATAAAGTTGTGGGGATTCGGGAGATGGGAACACCTAGGATGATTTAGAGGAAGAATGGGAAGAGAGTATGCTCAAAATGCATTGTATGAAATTCTCAAAGAATTAATAAATTTTTTAAAGGTGGTTTAGCTCTTGCAGTCCCTTAGCCTTCCCGCGGTGCCTGGTCTTCGAGCGCCCCCTGCCGTTCGTCTCCAGCACTGGCATGTCCCTACTAGATATCACTTCTGAACCCTAAGGTTACCCCCCCACCCACCCGCGCTATCAAGGAGGGTACTGTGCTGCTGTATGTGCAACAGGAAAAGCTTAGAAAATAGCAAAATTAAGTTGATAAAATTGGTTTCCTGTAGGAGTGTCTCGGAATTCAAGTGGAATGTGGTTCACTAGTAGGTTTAAATAAACCTTTCATCTTAAACATCTACTTTATCATGAGAACCGCACTGTTTATTCCGCTGGCGATATCTCGCGTTGAAATCTAAACAGTATTTCTTCTCTAATGGGAGCGAGACAGAAAGCCTTGCCAATCAAACAGGAAAGAGAAGGCGGCATCAGACAGCTGGTCTCTGTTTTCAGGGATAAAAACCCACATTCATTTACCCAGGCCGGCTCAAAATCTAGAAACAAAGGCCCTAGAAGTCAGCACTACATGAGAAAGCTCCCTGGGTAATTATTCGCTGTAAGAAAATTATTTTCTTTAAGAAAAGAGAGAAAGGGGGGGGATCTCATAGAATCTGAAAGGCACAGCAAACAAAAAGATAAGAAAGCTGATGCCTGAACGTATCTGTTAATGAATCCATTCCCAGTCACATTTGTGGGTCGTTTAGTTTGGAGGCAAGGTTTCATGTTGTCAGGCTGGCCTTAAATTCATTCTGTAGCTAAGACTGATTTTAACTTCTGTGTGTGTGTGTGTGTGTGTGTGTGTGTGTGTGTGTGTGTGTAATTTGGATGAGTTCATGCACACCAATGGGTGCAGTGGCCCATAGCAATTAGAAGACAGCCTCTGATCCTTCTGGAACTGGAGTTAACAAAGACTGTGAGTCCCTGATTGTGGATGCTGGGAACTGAACTCCAGCCCTCTGCAAGAGCAATAAACACTCTTCCCCCTTGAGCCGTTTCTCCAGGTCCTGGTTTTCACTCCTGTCCATGCCTAAGTTCTGGTATAATTTCTGGTTTGCTTAGCAGCTAAGGGGAATTTACAGAAGCATCTAAGCTCTGGGTTGTTTTGATGTTGGCATCTCTCAGATATTCAACTGACTACTGTGTTTCAGAGAACCTGGCCACCACCCTCATAACCCTGCTGTTCAGATTCTTTAGAAGTATCCAGAAGCCCCGTGATCACCTACAGGGGTGGTGGGCACTCAGAGATTCTCCAGCCTGCTGCCTGATGGCTTTTTAAGCAAGTCTCCATTTGCTATAAGCACACACACAACAAATAGAGGGCCTCTGCCTCCCGTGCCAAGTGCCCAAGGTATTGCTGAAAGGTGATGGCTGACTGTGGAGGGTCCCAGTGTGGGGGCTCTTCCCATCACAGTGCAATCCAGTGAGAACTGAGGACTCATTTTTACAGCAATCCAGTTTCTGTTATATCATGATAAGTAAGTATTATCTATTTTAAAAGAATGCTAATTTTAAAGGAAAACAAAGGTCTGGGGGAGGAAGCCCTGGCTGTATCTGTTTCAACTCCATCTTGGGAATTGTTTTGTGACACGGTCCCATGTCGCCAAGGCCAGCCCCAAACTCATTGTACAGATGAGGCTGGCTTTGACCTCCTGATCCTCCTGCCTCCACCTCCCAAGTGCCAGGATTGCAGGTGTGCAGCCCCACACCCAGCTCCGGCTCCCCATTCACTCTCTGTGTCTCCCAAGAACGTCACCAACAGGCTTTCCTGAAGAATCCAATTTCTTTCCTTCTGCCGGATCCTCCACCACTTTCCATAAAACACCACTCTGCCATGAAACAATGTGGGGGCAGATTTTACACAGAAACCCCTTCCCTGTTCTTCTTTACTTGTGGATGTCCTTGATCAAAAACACTACAAGAAGAATAGTCATTCGTCCCACTAACATCCGTTTATTTATGTTATAGGGACACTTCCTTCCACTGGACTTCCATAACTGTGTTTGAACTGACAGAAAAAGAAAACATGTGTGTTCCCCAAGATGCTTTTTCATTTCCGGGGGAAAGAAGGAGTTTTGAAACATTGCTTACTTAATCCCCAAGACATTCCAATATCCAATCTTAGAAATCCAAATATCTGGACATCTCAGTTGAGTAAAAGCCTGGAAGATAGAAGGGAGGGGCTGCCTCACAGCCCCCATTTAAGCTCATGTTGGTGTGGGAACACACACCTGTTAGCAGCACCAAAGCTAACTTTTTTTAGAAATCAACACTGGTTATCAGAGGTCTTACATGACCACTGAGTAGCCCAGTGGGGTCCGATTCTATGATAACCATGAACAGCTAACTGCAAAGTTCAAGTTCTCATCAGTCCCCTGTTTTCATCCAAACAGCCACTTCAGCGTGACCCACTCATTGGCTGGAATTCTTAATTAGATGGGCGTCTTAGCCTCTTTTCCTATTGCTATGATAAAATACTCTGGCAAAAGCAACTTAAGGGAGAAAGGGTTTATTCTGATTTAATCACAGGATGCAGCCCATGGTGGGGAAGGGGACATGTTATGGCAATGGGAGCTTGAAGAAGTTGGTCATAGCACATCCAAACATCCAGACAGAAGGGGATGGATGAATACATGCTAGTGTTGGGCTTGCTTTCTCCATTTTACACAGTCCAAAATCCTCTTCCCAGGCAAAAGTCACACCCCCAATTAAGATGGGTCCTCTCATGTCAATTAACATAGTCTAGACAACCCCCACAGGTATGCCCAGAGACTCCTCTTCCAGGTGACTCTTCATCCTGTCAGATTGGCAATACACCCAGCCACCACCACCACAGTTGGCCAGGTGGTCTGTAGACATTCCTCTCGGTCAACTCATCACCCATATCTTTTCCCTTCCACTCGCCCTGGTAACCACCCCAGAGACACGGAAATGAAAAAGCTCCAGACAAACTGCTGACACAGCTGTGTGTCTTTGCACATCTGTTTTTCTTTCCATTTGCCTGTTGACCTCACAGGACATATAATGAATGGCCTTTCCTGTGAAGTGTCTCCTAACACCTTTCCTAAACAATGACTGATTCCCCCATCTGCTGTTGCTTCTGCCTTCAGCAGAGCAGTGGTCCTCCAAATGAGACTGAGCACCCTCCAACGGGAGTGCCCAGGGCACTTATAGTTGATGCAAAATCCCAAGCTCCATCTACCAAGAGCTACAAAGTCAGAACCTCTGAAGTGGGGGATTGGGGGTTTACACGCACTATAAATTCTCCTGAGCTCCAACAGCTGCAGTCTCTTTGTCCACAGCATTCTGAGTAAAAACAGTAGCAACTGATAACTATCTGCCCGTAATTCTAGGCCAAGCACTCTTCTGACTCATCTCATTGCCATAGAAACTTGCAGAAGGTAGAGTGTCATCCTAATTTAGATGTTGATCAGTGTCTCTGCAAGAGACCTGTTAGGAAGCTTGCCCAATCACACACAGCTAATCAATGGCAGAGCGAAGACTCAGGTCCAGGAAGTCAAGTCTCTTTCCAGGGCATCTCTAGATTAGTAGTTTCCACACCCTCTCAGACAACTCTTTGTCCTGCCTCCTGTCCTAAGCTGTGTGTAAGAACTTTGCCTCTTGGGCTGGGGAGAAGGCTCAGTAAGTAAAACACTTTCCACATAAGTGTGAACATCTGAGTCAGGTCCTCTGAGCCCACCTAGAGTCCTCACATGGAACCTCTTCACACATGCCATGGCATATGCCTGACCATTCCCCGGGCTTCACACACACAGACACACACAAATAATTGAGAGACAGAATTCTGTGTCTTCAAATTAATAGCTGTATGCATGATATAGTCAATAACTGTTTACTATACATTCCGAATTTAGTGTGAGGACTGAAGAGCTAGCTCGGAGCTAGCACACTTGCCTAGCAGGCACGAGGCCCTGTGTCCCTTCCCAGTATGCAAAAATGTTAAGTCAACTAAAACAAGGTACAACCCTGTTTTTAGATGTGGATAATATCTTTTTTGAAGGTTTCTTTTTCTCTATATATATGTACATGTGTATGCATGCTGTGCTTGTGCGGGTTCTGATGCCAGCCCATGTGTATGTATGTAGCACTTGCGCAGGTCCCTGACTTCAGCACTGTGCAGGTATGCTGCACTTGAGCGGGTAGCTGATGCTGAAAGAGTGTGTCGGATCCCCAAAGCCGGAGTCATTGGCAGTTGTAACCCACCCGATGTGGGTACTGAGAACTGCGCTTAGGTCCTCCAAATAAACAACAGGCCCTATCAGCCGCTGAGCCATCTCTTCTGGATGTCCAACACCCTGCATAATACCGTCTTAAAAAAATACTACAAAACAAATAAACAATTCAACGTTACAATGTCTTGGTGAAACACCAATGAGAACACATCTGCTCTGCACAAGCCATTAAAATAGGTACAAATAAATGTATTCACACCAAAAAGCAAAGCCTACGGAGTATCACCCTGTAATATCACAGACAGCAGACCCAAGGAGTCCCCAGGGAATTGCCAGTGACCTTAAAACCGTGTTTTCATGTCTGTAATCCTCAGTGTAACTTCAAAACCTAAAACCACATTCACAGAAGCATCTCCTCAAGGACGGCCATGCTGGCATCTTCTTCCTCGTCCAACACCAGCCCAGCTGCTTGGGCCAATAAATATTTCAAAATTTGTGGAGAAAGACCCAGCTTTACCACAGGTTGAGACACAGGAGGGGCAGCTCCTCTTAAGGATGGAGGTTTCATCCTCTCACCAGTGTGTATGAATACGTGGGCCTAAAGTCACTAAAGAGACAGGGCTGGAGAGAGGGCACAGAGGTTCAGAGTATTTGCTGCTCTTTCAGAGGACCCAATTCAGTTTCTAGCATACTAACAGCTAACAACTATCTGTAACTCCAGTCCCAGAAGATCCAACACCCTTTTCTGACCTCTGAGGACCCAAGACACACATGTGGTACACAGACATACATGCAGGCAAAATATTCATGTGTATGTAAATAACAGAAAGAAATCCTGTCAGGCAGTAGTGACACATGCCTTTAATCCCTCCAGCACTCAGGAAGCAAAGCAGGTGGATTTCTGTGAATCTGAGGCCAGCCTGGTCTACAGAGTGAGTTCCAGGACAGCCAGAGTTACAACAGAGAAACCCTGTCTCGAAAAACCAAGAAAAGAAAAAGAGACAAATGTCATACGTATGATCAGCTACACCCTAAAAGGGGGGGGGAAAGCCCTCCAGCCTGAATGGTGACCAGTCCATGCATTATTGATAGAGCTGACCTTAGTCTACCCTTAGCCCAAAAATTCAAATAAGAGCTGATAGGCAATATACTGGCCACTCGGCTCTATGTAGCATTATATCTACACAGTATGTAATTATGTGTGTATCTATACATCCATATGTATACATCCACATGTGTGTGGGTGGCAAGATAGGGCTTTGTTATTTAAATCCAGACTTTTAGGCAGTGCTGCAAACCCAGGACCTCACACAATCTGCATTTGTTTGATGTTACTTGCACATATGCGTAAATGGCCACAGTCCCGGAACATCTATGTGGGTGCCTGGCCTCTGGAGTTAGCTAAGTGCCTGCCCACTGGTCCTGTCACAGGAAGCCAACGTACAGATTCATCCCACCCAGCACATTTTGCTGATCCCGACACGGTTTGGGTGAGCTAGTGGGTTTCACATCTTCATCAATCTGGAGACCCCATCAAAACAAACCTCTGTTCCCCAGAAACAGTCTATGTTCTGCTTCCAGCCTTGCTAGGAAAACATTTTTTCTCTTTGGTAGAGAAAATGTATACATATCACCCTAAAAGAGCACATGTCATCTAAACTGTTCGAGTGTCGGGGACAGTTTGCTGCCTGAGACTTAGAAGTTGGGAATAAACACTCAGAGAAAATAGAATGTGGACCGACAAGCTGTTGGGAGACACACATGAAGCAACATGCTGTGCACAGCCATGCTGCAACAGTTTGCCAATGCAGGATAGTGCAGGCTTTGGTTGCATGGAGCAACAACCAAGTCATCAGATGAGACAAGCAGCAGGCTTGCCTGTGCAGAGATGTTGAACTGCCAACAGCCCCTGCCTTTCATCCCTGGAACATTTCTCTTGGTTTCCATTTGCAAGACTCATCACAGAGGTGGTGAAGGAGCATGCAGCCACTGTAAGCTCTCCCAGGATCTGTATAGGGCTCACTCAGCCGAAAGGAAGAGTCGATCTGATTCATGTCCCCTTCTGTGATTCGCTTCTGCATTCCCCTGCCAAGGAATCCAATGGCTTTATAAACAGTGACAGGAGGACTGAGCCCATCTGAGTCACCAGTGGTTTGGTTTGGACCCACAGAGGGGGAGCATTCTGTGTTCACTCTGAGGGGTTTGCTCAACTCTTCTGAGGAAGGCTTACCCCCAGCTCTCAGAACTACAGAAGAAAAACCATTTGCCTCTCACTTTAGGACTTCTTCTGGACCATTCAACACCCCTAGCAGAGGCACGTGTCTCTCCATTTAGGAGAGAATTCTGCAGAGCCAAGCACAGCTCTGCGCATGATTCACGCCATACAGGACGAGAGCAGTAAGTTGGAGGCTCACTCAGAAACAACTTTGAGTGCCATCTTCTGTCCCCAGCAGATTGGCGGCTTGGTGGCAATTTTCCAGAGTGATCACTGAGCAATGGCTCTAAAGACAGTGTTTTTGGCTCTGACCATTGTGGTTTTACATCTGGGGTGACTGTTTTTAGTAAATGTAATGTGTTGGGGTAAAGGACTGAGGCCAGTGACGTGGGCCCTACAACAGTAAGCTATGATAGGCAGACACTCTAGATGGCTGAGAACCCATGGCCTGGCCCCAGGCATCTCTTTCAACAGCAGAAGCAGCTGTACAGGCCCAACATTGAAAGCCTGGGATCCGCCAGCCACCGGAGTCACTGAACAATAGCAAGTGGATCTCAGGACTGGCACAACCTGGATATTGCGCATGCCAGTTGAGCAAAATGTATTGGTCGCCTTTGCCTCATCTAAAGGTCCAAGTTTTTCACCTGAAAAGGCCAGTCAGGCACTCAAAAGACAGAGGCAGGAGGGTTGTGAATATGAGGCAAACCTGAGCTACACCAAGTTTCAGGCTAGCCTCAGTTATATAGAAAAATCCATACCCCCCCCAAACCTCCCTTCCCTGCAATGCCTTATAGCAGGGTTGGGTACAGCTCAGTGGCATAACATTAAACTAGAAAGCAAAAAGCCCTGAATTTGATTACTAGAACAAAGAAGCAAGAAGGGAGGGAGGGAGTTAGGAATGGAGGGAGGCACCATGCTCTTTAGTGCCAATAAAAGCCTCAGTCAGTAACGATCAGCATGGACCTATTGACACAGATCAGAAAATGCCACCTGGGATGAGTCAGCTGTTTCACCCCAAATCACAAAGCTGCTAAACTCAAGGCAACACTCGGGCCTGGTATTTCCCCATTTCCTCCCAGCTGTGATCACTAACAGGAAACTGAGTCCCAGAGTCTCCCTAGAAGAGACTTAGGTTCCCAAGATCAGCACAAAGTCCCTTGGGACTCAACCAACTAGAGTGGTACACAAGGGAGACACTCCCGCAGCTACTTCCAGGTACCCACAGGCAGCTGAGATGCCTTGCTGCAGCTCCTTCCAAAATGCTGTCATGCAAGCAGTTCTTGGCCCTACTGTGTCTAACCCTGGATTAGACTCCGGGAAAGCAGGAAGGTGAGAGGCTGAGCTTGATTCCATGGTAGAGTGGGTTAGATATAAAGGGACCAGCTAGGAATCCTAGTTCTGCATCAATTTGCTTCATAGCCCAGTGAAGTTCGATGTTTGGGGGCACGGAGTTGTTCTGTTTTTATAACAACCATAGCTGAAGCTCCTCATCCATGAATAAAAAATAACAAAAAAAAATGGCAAAGTGGGGGAGAGGGGGTTTGCTGGAGAGGTACCTCAGTGACTAAGAGCCTTGCTGCTCTTACAGAGACTGGAGTTAGGCTCTCAGCACCCCATTGGGTAGCTCCAGCTCCAGGTGACCCAGCATCCTCTTCTGACCTCCCTGGATGTTCACATAAACATTCACAGACATACACAGACACATAGATACAAGTACAATAAATCTTTAAAGAATAATAACAAAATGCCCATTTCTAAAAGGTCATTATAAGAATTAAATAGTACTGAAAACAAAACCATCTACATATGGTTTTGCACCCAACAGAACTATGAATATTTGTATCACCATTAATCACGTGTTTATAAAATACTCAGAGAATAATTTTGCCAAAATACATACACTCGCTTCCTGTATTAAGCCAACCTGGGAAGGAAATATGCACAAAGTAATTTACATACTTGCTTGAAAATGGTCTTATATAGTATGTTTACAAAAAAAAAAAAAAAAAAAACAATCTAATGAGCAAAGTACTTGATGCTAAGCATGGCCCCAGGCACAGGAGGAAGCATCCAATACAGTCTCAGCACAGAAAGATTCTCTGTTATAGAAGTTGGATTTCAGGGAATCAATTAGAAGTCAGGAAACCGACACAAACCTGCACACGTATGCACGACCACATGCAGCACAGCCACGCTTTGGTCTTCATCCTTTGCCCTTTGCCGAAGGGAACTCCTACCTCCTGACCCATTCTCTTGGGAGTTTGCTGAGCAATTCGCTATTTGTTTTGATAAAGGGATACATGCTTAAGTTTGACAGTCTTGGAAAGGAAATAGAGAGGAGACTAGCAAGATGCAAGAAATTTGGATACTAACTGTAGTATTTAAAGGGCTCCCAATTCAGAGCTTTGGGCAATATAGTTCTAAGGAATGGACATGTAAGGTTTGGCGAATAGAAATAATCCAACCAACCACCCAGCCATTCGCTTAATAAATGTGCCAGGGTAGAGGCACTGAACCACACAGCCCTGGCCCTGACTTCAGTGGGCTTTCAAGTCAGCAGAAGTGGCCAGGATCCAACAAGTTAACCAACAAAGGAATCATTCCAGAGTGGTAAGGGCCAAAGCACAGTACAATATAAAACAACAACAGCCAAGAACATGTAAAATGATAAAGGGACGGGACACACACGTACAGAGTACTGAGAGGAATGGGTTTGCTGAGGCGTGGGAGGTATTTAAACTGCTCTGTAGAAGGACAGCTCAGGAGCAAGTGTGGACAGAACGTGGGTTCTAAGACTCGGATGAGATCATCCCTGCAAAAGTTTGCAACAGGAGCTAAGCGGGGACCATGCTTTACCTTGGAAACCCAGACTGTACTTGTGAATCCCTCCACATGTAGACTTCTTCGACATATACCTTTAGTTCATGACGATGTGAATTTGTTTTAATGTCCAACAAAACTTTGGTTCTCCTAATTCTTTGATAATGCCATCACACATTGCCCCATTATAATTTCACACTCTTATCATCCCCACCACACTGAGAAAATGGCCACAGGCTACCCCTGTTCTGTAGTGAATTGGCCATCACTGACCTTGAGCCAAGGACTCACCATCACAACCCTTAACTCCTCCATCTCTAAAGGAGGTGGGATAAGATGACCTTAAACATGCCTATCACTTTAAATTGGTCTGTTCAAAGCAGAAGCAAAGGCTACCTTAACCTCTCAGGGCCTGAAGCTTGCCCCTCTGACTATAGCCACAGCCACAGCCACAGTGGAGTGAGCAGACTGAATACAAGCACTGCAAACTGAGGTTATAACCATGGCTCTATGTGCCAGTGCTCTGTTGGGTTCTTTGAAGGGCTGGAGGCATAATGATTGAATCATCAATGCCATCGATGCCTCCTTCCTGTTACACATGGCAGGATGTGTAACCATAACGGGTGTGAGACCTGAGGCATGATATCAGAACCATGAATCCGCATCTCCAATCCTAGTGCTCAGGGTGAACCAACCTAGAAGTTAGACTTGATCCGCTTGGAACCCAGAGGTAAAATCTATTCTGCAAACTTGAGGCTACTGAGAGGTTTTCAGCTGAAGAGGAATTTGCCCACTTGATGTGAAACACATGGCGTATCTGGAGCCTCAAGAAACTCCAGGCCATCCACTGTCACCATCTGCCACGTGTAAGGCTCAAGAGGGGTTGCCGGAACAAAGCTTGATTCTACTAGATATACGTACTGCCAGTGAAGAAAAGGAAAAAAATAATTAGGCTTCTCACATGAGCTAAATCAAATAAGCCCACCAACTTCTTAGTAAAATATACAGGCGTTCAGCCAGGCTGTCATGACTGTGTTAGAAAAAAAAAAAAAAACAAAACCTACCCAACTTTCAGAGGAACTGAACGTAGGGACTTAGGGACTTCGAGCTGTGTGGCTTTGAGGAAAAATTCACAAGGAGTAAATTTCATGGGATAGCACTGCTTTCTTCTTTCTGCCAGAGGAGGCAAGGGCTGCAAGATTAATCAGAGGCCATCTAATTCCAACTGGATTTCTGATGTGTTCATTTCAGAGACAAATTATTCTGAGCAAAATGACAACGAATTGACATAGGCAGTTCGAGGCCTTACCAAATCTGAAGGAACCCAGAGAGAAATAAAGACAAGGAGCAAGAGGCTGGGGCCAATCTATATCTGTGAGCCCTCGCCCACCTCCTGGTCATCTTCACTGTGTGTAACCCTGAAGACACTCTCCATTCAGAGGCAGCTGCCTAGGCAAAGGCACCTTCCACAGTCAGCATGATTATTTCCGGAGCCTAACTGCTCTCCTTGGAAGACACTGGAAAAGCAAACAGGAATGGAGGCAGGATACGAAGACAGCAGGTAGGCAGGTGGACAGGAGAGTGGGACTTCCTTTTGCTTAGGGCACAGGAGACAAAACACTCCCAAAGGTGGATGGTGCCAGAAATCATTTTAGTGACTGTTGCTATTAGTAGCACTCATCTCTCTGAACAAGGGGTAGTTAAAATCCGCATCACACATCCCACACATCCCCTCTCCAATCTACGCTACAAAGACTTGTGCAAAGGAATCAACTTGTCCCTGCCAAACACTTACTTGAGAGTACTTTACTTAACATTATCTAATTTTAAACTTACACAGGTCTCCTTTTTTCTGGATTTGTACACACATTCACATGTGTATACATGTGGTGTGTGTAGTGTGTATCCAAGTGCCCCTGCGCATGCGGAGGCCAAAAGAGAGTGCTGGGTTCTCTGCCTTATCAGTCTCTACCTGATTTCTTTGTGACAGGGTCTCTACTGATCCTAGAGCTAGAGTGGTAGCCAGCAGACCCGGTGATCCTCCTGTCTCCATCCTCCACAGTGCTAAGGTCTCATGCATGCACAGGCATGCCTGACCTTTAACATGGATGCTGGGGATTTGAACTCAGGTCCTCGTCTTTGCAAGAGCTCTTACCCCTGGAGTCGTCTCCCTAGACCTCGGGTTTGCACGTTTGGGAAGATAATCTCATATTTTGGAATTACAGAGGTAGAGGTGTGTACGAGAGCAAGACTGAGAGCAGAGCAAGCACTAACGCAATCTGATGTGGTGGGGATGGGGTAGTGGCCCACTCTTCCATAACAGCATCCACATGACATCCCTGGGTACTCTGCCAGATTGCGAACTCGACACCCCACAGCATCTGATTTTGGCAAGCATCAATCAAGACATACAACTGTAGCCAACACTTTCCTGGAGGCCATGTGAATAAAGAGCAAGTCTCAATTAGCAGGTCAAAAAACAAGGTAATCAATTAACAGTCAGGCTGTCTCCAACTCTCCAAATTAAGATGCCTTTAGAAAGCACAACTGATCTCTGTAACAGAACATTCCCCTCTAGTACCTCCTCCGGGAGGTGAGAGTGTAAGGGAATAATTGAATCTTCTATATTTCTGGAAAGGACTCAGCATGTCCAGGTGTGATGCAGATGGTGAGGGAGAAAGAGGGGAACTATGTTTCACGAATAAGGCACATGATTATATGCACTCATAAATGCCAAATTCTCCTCACTTCCCGGCAAGGCTCCCCACCTCTCCACGAAGGTCACTGACAATACCAATGTCCCACACCCGACACCTAATAAAAATACCTAAAGAAACAGAGTCAAACAAGGCACAAGAAGGCCCCAAAGGGACTGTGGGGTCAGACTACCTATATTCAAACTCCATCACTGTAACTTACAGGCAGAGAGAAACTGGGTGAGGCACCCCAGCCATACCTCTATATCATAGGGACTAAGAGAGTAGCTTTTCCCTGAGACTGTGATGGAGAGAAAATGAGCCCATGCCTGAAAAGCGACTAGCATGGTGTCTGACAGCAAGTGTTACTGTCAGGAGTAATTGCTAACTTGCCTTGTTCCCTCAAAATAACAGGTGGAGGAGAAGAGAAGAAAAAAAGGTGGGGAATGAGGAGATGGCATAGTGCTTAAAGAACTTGCCACCCAAACGAAGGACAAGGAATTCAGATGCATAGAACCCACCCACATATATGCAAGTGGTCATGACACTCACCTGTAATTCTAACCCCAGAAAGCAAAGACAGGGGAGCCCAAGAGCAAGGTGGCTACACACACACACACACGCTCATACATATGTGAACACATATACACACAAGTACAGGACACACACATACATATAAAAAGGGACAAAAGATATTTTAATTTCATTTGTCCTCATGTCTGTGATGACAGAAGGAACTGTAACAAATGCCATTAGGGTGTACTGTAGCCAGGAAAAACGAGATGGTCTTTAAAAGAGGGAAGTTGGAAGCCAGGAGGAAAGCAAGAGAAGGGAGTCGGAACACTGATGGTGAACCAGCCACTATGCACATGAGGTCTCCTTCTGAGGAAGCATATGCTCTGCCACATCTGCAACCGGGCAAGCAGTTCACAGTTGAACCCTGAGTCTCATCATCCGTAAGACTCTTCTTACATATCCTTACAATATTCATCTACTGCTGAGGGGCAAATTTGATCTGAAAACTATTTGCATGTTTTATCTTCTTCTGGCTGTGCTATCCTTCTAAACCATGCATGCTCTTGGGGGTACAGGCATAGACTACAAAACAATTTTGGTTGAGTTCTGTATAGCCCCCAGCTTTTAAACTTGAGCTCTTGGGGGCTGTGAGTTTGGATTACTGTCATTGTTGTCAATGGTTAAAAAGACTAGTTGCGATTTTTATGAATTAAATTAAATTTGAGGTTGGAGAGATTGCTCAGTGGGTAAAGTGCTCACTGTACAAGCACCAGGACCTGGGTTCAGATCCCGAGCTCCCATGTAAGAGCTGGATACACTGGTGCATTTCTCTAACCACGAACCTAGGAGACACAGATCAGAGGATCCCAGGGGCCCACTGGCCAGCCAGTCTAGTCAATCAGTAAGTTCCAGGTTCACTTAGCAATCTTATCTAAAAATTACATGGTGGAGGGGCTGGAGAGATGGTCCAATGGTTAAGAGTACTTGCTGCTCTTGCAGAGGACACAGGTTCTGTTGTTAGCTTACAACAATCTATAAATCCAGTCCTAGGCATCCCTCTGGCCTCTTTTGGCCTCTGAAGACACCAACAAGGCAACACTTTCTAAGTCTTCCCAAAAAAAGGCCACTGATTTCGTACCAAGTATTCAAATACCAGATCTTACAGGGAACATCTATCACTCAAACCACTATAACCAGTATGACACAAGCTGAGATTGGGGCAAGATTACAAAGGTCTTTTACATCATATGTAAAACATTTGAACTTGGTTCCAAGGGCAGTGTATATGCAAGGCGTGGTGTCTACTAAGATTCCTGTTCCCGTCACACAAGGACTGAGAGTGAGTGGTAGTGGTACAACTACGAGGCGGTGTGTTGAGGAGGGGGTGCCCACAGCTCTGAGGGCTGTGCAGACCTCTCTCATAGTCTTTCCTGTGCTCTTCCTAAGGAGAACCACAAGTGCAGACCCACAGTTCCACACTGTCAAGTATCTGGGATGATGGCTTGTGATTGAAACTTAATTTTGTGTGCCTACGTGTGGTGTGTGTATACTCGTACATGTGTGTGTAGTTGTGGGTACCCCTGTGTATCTGTGTAGAGGCCAGAGATTTGTGTGAGGTATCTTCCTCTAGCACATATTTATACATATTTATGTATACCACGTATGTATACATGTATGTATACATACCATTTATGTATACCATGGTGCACTTGGAGGCAAAAAAAAGCCATTGAAACTGCAGTTATAAATGGTTGTGAGCCATCATAGGAGTACTGGGAACAGAATCTGGGTCCTCTGCAAGAGAAGCAAGGGCTAGAGGAAGCACATCACGGGAGGCATGCTTTGAGAGTTTAAAGACTCTCGCCATTTCTCTATTTCCTGCTTCTGAGGTATGAGCACTGAGCTGTTCTAGCTTCCATGCTTGGTGCCATGCTGTCCCACGCTGTCTCACTGCGATGGTGAGAGAGTCTTCTCTCCCTGGAACTATAAGCCCAGAATAAACCCATCCTCCCATACATTGCCCCAGTCCCAGTTTATCACAGAGACAGGAAAGTGAGATACTGGTTATCCAGGTCTTTGAAAGGTAGGCTCTACGTCAGAAGATCTCTGAGCTTTTCGTCTCCTTTGTCGACAACCTTCCCTTAACACCAATGAAACTCAATCTTAGGAGGTATTCTGTTGAGACAGAGAATGAACATGCCTTCCAACAGCTGTCTTCATAACCAAATCCCACTTGGACTCTTTCAAGTATTGCCTATAACACTCACAAAAGAAAACAAATCTCTTTTGACACAGCATTTTGACCAAGTTCAATCTGGTTATTCATGTTATTCCAACCTTTTTTTTTTGGTAGAAAAGATAAACATGGTCTCTGAAAACAGAAAAGAAAAAAACCAACAACAACACATAATCAAAAAAAGCACCACCCAGGTCTTGACAGAGCCTGGCCCTGCCGCCCACATGCTCTCTGCCTTCAGCTTGGTTTGAGTGCAGCCCCAGATGTCAGCAACCCATCAGCTTCAGGTGTGATTCGGATCTCCTCAAAGCATCAGGAGCCTGCCAAACTCCCCAAGCTTTCAAGCTGAGTTGAGAAAGGCATTCCCTATAGCAAAGTCCCTGTTACAAGGCGGGAGGCTTGTTCGCAGGAGGGGCTGACCCATAATCTCCCTACAGGCCTTCTCATTTAGGAGCAGAACGAAGATAACTTTAGTTCAAGTTCAATCTGTGTCTTAGATCAGCAACAGTGCTCTCAAGGGAGGCTCGAGACTTCTGAAGCCTAGCTCCTGGTCAAACTTGGCCAGCTCTCGGACAGCGGTCACGGTATGCAGAGGTTGCTGAGAGCCCTAATGAGCCTGTACTCTTTTACACAGTAGAAAGCTCACAGCATGCATGTTTATTCTTCTCCTTTTTCCCAGTGGTGTGTCAGAACTGAACTTTTTATAGTGCCTCTGGGTCCACAGTTAGACAAAAATGTAATTAGCAAGCCGAGTTTGCTGGCTGGAGTAGCCAAAAATTGAGAGATAATTCCCAACATGATCCAGTCATAGATGAAAACCAAACTCCTGTGAGGGAAAGGAGGGAACTTTCCTTGAATAAACAGGGCCCTTGCTCAAGACCTGAAGTCAGGAGTGTTTAGGCCTTGTGATGCCAGCAAGAAAAAGCATGAACAAGCTCCCTCAGACCCGTGATCTGGAATGCCAGTCTCCAGGTCACAAGGGGGAACTTAGCCGAAACTCAGAAAGATTTTTCTTCCTATAACCAAAACAAATACGGCACCAACACAAAACCAGAAGGCACAATTTATTGTTACAATTCTGTAAAATGCCAACGCCTTTGCTCCACCAAATTTCAAGATTTCTGACTACAGGTTTAGATACCGTGTGACATAGTATATGAGCTGCTCACTAGCATTCAATCAGCCTTGGGGTTTCCAGGACAGATTTGAGCAGTTTGTGCTCTGAAATGAAGTCATTGGCCAGTTGTTTTCACGCCATATTTCCAGAATCTCCACCATGATCCATGTGATCTGAGAGGAGTCTATCAGGATGTCACGCCATCAGTAGCATCTTAAAGCATGTTCAGAAGATGCTAAAAAGAAACACTCAAAATGAGACAAAAAATGGCTTTGAGAATAAAGGCACTCGGTGCCAATCAGCCAGATGGGGTTGTAGCAAGCTTTAGTGGGGCATGCCGCAGATGAGGTCAGAGGCAAGAGCACCCACATCTGCTCCGAGTTCACTTATGTTGGGCAAGCCTCTCCTCTCACCCTCCACCCGCCCCCTCTGTGCTTCAATTCACATCCCTGAAAAATAAAGACACTATCATCTCACCCAGCTTCTCTTCAACTAAAAGGTATCTGCCCCCAAAATTGCCATGGTGAGAGGTATAAGTCTCAAAGAATTGAAGGCAGAGACGCTACAGACCCTTGTACACAGTTCCTCCAAGCAGTCCATAATAATTCTAAAACTATAATATGGATGAGCCACATAGACATTGTGGTCAGTGAAAAAAGCTACACACAATTACGATAAATGTGTATTGTATGAGTTTATTTGTATAAGGTTCCTAGAGTAGGCAAATCGATAGACAGAAGCAGAATAGATTACCGAGGACAAATGGAAGCAGGCATGGGTGCTTTTGTTTAATGAATAAGTCTCTAGCATTCTAACTATTTTAGTTACTGTTCTCATTGATCTGACAAAAGCAACATGAAGAAAGCTTTGTTTTGGCTCAAGGATTCAGGGAACAGTACACCATGATGGGGACGGTAAAAGCAAGTCTAGCTGGTGCAGCAGGAGCAAGAGACAGCTGGTCGCCTATAGTCAGGAAGCTGGGGAAGGAATGCCAATAGTCTGCTCAATTTCTTCCTGTTACATCTAGAACCACAGCTGTGGGATGGTGCCATTCATATTCAGAGTGGATCTTCCTTCCTCAGTTAAACTTCTCTGAGAACACCTTCACAGATATGCCCAGAGATGACTAATAAAGACGAACTGTGACAATGTCAAAATTCTGAAAACCAATAATGATAGTCATAAAACATTAAGCATGTACAGAGTAAAATCTCTTCTGAGACACAAGACAATCTAACTGTGAGATCCTATAAAATAAATAAAATAAAATAAAATAAAATAAAATAAAATAAAACAAGTTGCATAATTCTGATAAACAATGGCACAAAATCAGCTTATATTCCACAAGGGTGGAATAGGGACATAGCAAGAAAAGAATTGGCCAAAGCAATACTGAAATCCAGCAGGGGCATACCAAAGTCTGCAGCTCCTTGCCCAGCATTTGGGGCTCTTGATAGAATCATACGGGCTCAAAAGCACTGAGTATCCTGCTATTCCAGCTCTGCTGCCTGCAGTTTGCATGGCCTCTCTCTTGAGCTGATTCCATTCTATCACTGTATCTTTCCTCAATGATCATCTCATGGTTCTGACATCTCCAGTATCTTAGGGTCCCCATGTAAACTGGGCTTTACCTCAGTTTCATGCAGTGATCTCTCGAGGACTCCTGGCTCGGGCCCTGATCCTACTGCACATTGCCTAGCCTCGGCAGCTCTCTGGAACTTAGGTGAAGGCCTGGAGGAACTCTCACTCCTGTGCCTCTCATTCCTGCAAGGTCAGTATTACATGAACAACACTGCCAAAGACTGCTGGCCAACTCGAAATGCATCCTGTCCTCCTCGGATCACAGCTGTACCAGCCTCTGTGTGCTGACCCTGGGGAAGCTCTTTCCTAGAAAGTTACTCTGAGCAACAAACTACTTGAGCATCCTCCTCAGTACAGGCTGTCTTCTCTCAAATGAATTTGAACATTGGAGCCTTCAACGGGTTGGGTCCCTTGCTATCATCTCAATGAAGAGCATGAGGTTACAGGACTATCCCCTCAACGATAATGGGTGCTTTGTCTGTGCCCTCCTTGTCCACAGCTTTAAAGTTCTTCTCCCATAAACAGTATCCATGCCATAGCCTGAGTACCACCCTGCCTTGGATTTCCTCTGCCAAATAAATTAGACCGTTATTTTTTTAATTCAGCCTAATGCAAAGTTCTCAGGAAACAGGTGGACTGAAGGCAGAGCATGGGTACCTTCTACCTCCATTTTCTGGAAAGTCCTGCTTCCCCTTTCAAACCTCATAAGCCAGGTTTCCACCATCTACATTTCTCTCAGTCCTCTTGTCTTCCACACTCAAGCTCTGTTCACAGAACTCTTGGGCTTCTCTAGGCTATAGGTCCAAACACCTCCATATTCTTTCCACGAACCAGTTCCCAAAGACTATGAACCACATGATCAGACTTTGAGATCAAAACCCCACCCCTGCTACTGACTTTCTGCATTACTTACTTTCTCATTGTTTTGACAAGATGCCTGACAGAAGGAGGTTAAGGAGGGGAGGATTTGTCTTGCCTCACAGTTTAAGCACAGTCCATTATGGAAGCCATGCGGCTGGACCATGAGGTCACACTGTATCTATAACAGGCACTGGAAAGAAATGAGTGCTTATGCTTGGCTCATTTTCTCCTTCTTATCTGGTCCAGGACAACAGCCTGTGGAATGGAACCATCCACGTTAGAGTGGGTCTTTCCACTTCAATGAACCCAATTTGCAAACTCCCTCAAAGGCATGCCAAGAGAAATGTCTAAGTGATCCTAGATCCTGGCAAGATGGCAGTCAACAATAACTATTACAACCTGCCACCAAGAGTTCTTATAATCCATCCCAACCAAAACTAAGCAGAACTGACAAACCGAGAGAAGATAGCAATGCATTTTACAATGAATAAATGTATTTAAAAAAATAGAGAGAGGAGGCTGAACCAAACCTTTGGTGAACCCATACCATTCCTCAAATACTATGGTGGGCTCCTGAGTAATAGTCTAGTGCACGGTTTACTGCTTGTGTGAGTCTTTGATATTCTATCATGGTTTAGAACATATTCTATCACGGTGTAGACATTCATCAATGGCTACCATCGCTTATACATTCTTTAAACAGTGCACTGTGTAAATTTACTTGCCCCACCAAAATTCATGATGTTACTTGTTGCTGAAGAAAATGAGTTGCCAACCATGAAAATACAAGTCAAAGAAATCAATTAGAAAAGGCTCCTTACTAGAAGATTCTAAGAGATGCCCCTAAGAAAGAAAGGCCTGGAGACACTGTAAGATTAGAACTTTTTACCTTCTAATAAGAGAGATGAACTGGCAAAGAACAGAGGGTTTTTAAGAACACAACACAATTTTGTATTGTACTATAATGGCAGATCTATTGGCTCAAGCCCATAGAATGTACACCAAGAAAGGTACTTAAAGTTACCTCTAGATTTCAATGATAATGCTGTATCCAGGCAGGATTGCTGATTGTATTATGCTGCCCTAATTGGGAGGGGAGTATAGATGAGAAGAGAGTGTGTGTGAGGAGCCAGGGAGCATGTGAAGTATTTATGCACCTTCCTATTAAATCGACAGTGAATTTAAAGCTATTCTAAAATCTGTTCTTTAAAATCCTCTGCAGAAAGGAATAGAAATGAATCCGTACCCACCATAACTTGCTAATGTGATCTCATTTGTAAATAATGTCTTTGCAGATGTAATCAAACTTCAGAGAAAGTCATAGTGGACTCAGCTGGCCCAATACAGTAACTAGTGTCCCTATAGGGAGAGTTATCTGGGCACAGAGAGACGCACACAGAGGAACAGAGGATGTGCAAATGACATGAAATTGGAATGACACAGTAACAAGTCCAGGTGAATCAAGGACTATCAGTAGCCACACAAGGCAGGACACAATAAAGAAAAATTGTCTAGAGCCCCCGGGAAGAGTAGCACACTGCTAACACCATGATTTTGGACTTCCGGGCTCCAAATCTTGAGAAAAAAAACACTTCTATTGTTTAAGTCCTCCAGACTTGGTAATATGCCACAGAAAACCGCAGAAGTTAATGTACAGGTCCCTTTAGCAGACTGCTTGTCTCCAATAGAGGTTCCTTATTCTCTACTTCAAAAGCACAATGTTATCTGCCATTACCTAGACACAATCTACAGTCCCGCTCTCTCATGCTTTATGCATGCTGCCCTCTACTCTCTGAATTCTTTTACACCTTTTACTGACCTTCTTCATTCAGCCTTCTAACTTCTGACTGAACACACCAGCCTCACCTCTGTGAAACCTTCCAGAATCCCAGCCAGCAAAACTGGCAATGGCCCCTGCTGTATTCAATTAAAGGTTAAGTCTTATTCAATTTAAATTCTCTGAACAATGCTTAGCACACATTTAGGGAAATGTCTATACATTAATTAGCTCTCAATTAATAACTTAATAGAAAATGACTTCCCCCAAAAGAAACCAAAGAAATAATAAGAGAAAGAAAGTGAAGCAATCCTGCAGGCTTTTAATGCCTCATTTGCATAATTCATCATCACTTCTCACATCTACAAAACTGTTTTGTAAACAGTATGCATGGTGATATAAACTGATGTGCTTTGTTTACTTTAAGCATGGGCTCTTTGAGGGCCTGCCTACACATTCAAAACCATGTGACATGGACATTCTCATGGGCATGGACCAACAGCTTGGAAACAAGAGGAATTCTGTGTCCTGGAATTTTTTTAATAAGTTAGTTTATTTTAACTTGGTTTATTAACTCAAAAGAAGAGGGGGGAGGAGGAAGAGAGAGAGAAGACAAGGAAGGAATGAAGGAAGAAAGAAAGAAAGAAAGAGAGGAAGGAAGAGAGGGCGACAGGGAGGGAGGGGAGGGAGGGAGAGGAAGAAAGAAAGAAAGAAAGAAAGAAAGGAAGAAAGAAAGAAAGAAAGAAAGAAAGAAAGAAAGAAAGAAAGAAGAGAAGGAAGGAAGGAAGGAAGGAAGGAAGGAAGGAAGGAAGGAAGGAAGGAAGGAAGGAAAAGAAAGAAAAAGAAAAGAAAGAAACCTGGAAATTAACCTTTCCCTTTTCTATTTTTTATTTTTTGGAGAATTTCATTCACGGGTATTACATGTGCATCATTCCCTCCCTTGCCTCTCCCCCCTCATACTCCTCTCATGTATCCCCATCTTCTCTCAAATTCATAACCTCTTCTTTAGATGTATATAGCCTACTGCATCTATTTAGTCTTTCTCATATGTATACATGTTTAAGGCTGATCACTTGGGATAGGATAAGCTGCCAGGAAGCTCATTCCTGGAGAAAACTGATTCTTCCTCTCTCTGCAGCCATTGCTTGCCTACAATACTTCAGCTAGGGTGAGATCTTGTGAAATTTCCCCATCCATGTTGGCAAGTCAGTTGGGGGTTTCATCAGCCATCCTGCTCCTCTGGATCTTACAATATGCCAGCCCTCTCTTCCATAATTTTTATCTGAGCCTTAGGCATCGGGGTCCCATTAAAGATACAGTATTTGAAGTTAGGCATACCATGGTCACGTATTCTCTTCATTTTGACCAGTTTTGTATCTCAGTAATAGGTCCCATCTGCAGCAAAAAATAAGCTTCATTGCTGAGGGGTTAGAGATAATCCTACGGCTGAAGACACCACAAGCATCGGACACAGTTTGGTGGAACTGAGCTGGAACTGACTGGGAAGTCCTCCTCCCTGAGGACTAGGTTATGGATCAGAAGGTGTCTATAATCTCAGCACTCAGGAGGCTGGGAAATCCTCTCCCCGAGTACTAGGTTTTATGGATCAGAAGGTGTCAGGAAGCTGGTGAGTTTGAGGCTTGCCTCCAATACACATGACGTTGTGTCTAATTTTATCTTGGTTACATACATAGTGATTAAATTGGTGGAAGATAAGAAAGGCATGAATATCTAAGCTGCCAAAACCTTGTCAAGATGATTACAATTTTACACCCCAACAAGAGCAAAGAAAAACTTGAAAGTCACAGAACTGATAATCTGTACCTGATTCTAAACTGATTTGAGTCTTTGCTGATTTGGGGGAAATTTTCCAGCAGATAGCCCCTTAATATGTGTAACAGGGTTGTAAAAATAAGAATAAAAGACTCCCACTATGAAGGTTTCATATGAAACCATGGCCTTGGGACTAAGTTCAAATAACCCATCAGCTAAGGACAGAAAATACTCTAAGACCAACTGGTTGACTGTTGAGTGTCTTTGTCCATTGTTGCCTTTCGTGTTAGAGGATGATGAATCAATCCATAAAAATTCTGAGGACTCTCTGAAGCCTATCTATCTGTCATCATAGCAAAGGCTGGAAAAACTACAAATAAAAAATCCCTGTGAAATTTCACATACTTCACATACTTGCATGTGAAGGTGGGGTGCCTGAGCATGTCAAGACAGGGTACCCACCCAGAGTACTGTTCTTCCAGATGAGAAGGTGAACATTAAAGCCATCAATACATCGAGGCATTACTGGCAAGTACTCTCCACTGAGCAACAATCCTGTAAATGTTTCCACAAGAAAAACATTTGTGTATAGAAATGAGCTTCCATGTTAAACATTAAAAGTGTGTGTGTGTGTGTGTGTGTGTGTGTGAGAGAGAGAGAGAGAGAGAGGGATTTCACATATATCACACATATATGATCTGGGGTCAGTGAGATAGTTAAGGACGCACATATGAATGTATATTTGGACTGTCTTCCAGGCAGTTTTCCTTTTAGTCTCCAGTAAAAAGATTACATGAGCAATTATCAACAGGTGTCTCTACAGCCTACTTGCATTGTGACAAAAGTCCAAGGCATCCATGAGTGTGGAAAATAACAACAGGGACTTTTATTCCTGCCCACAGTGGCTATCTCAAACTGCTGCGTAAACGATGTGCGGCAAAGGCTTTGAAAATGTTAACTTGCAGAGTTGCGTCTCAGTTCATATGCTGAATTATAAAACTTTGTAAGACTTTCTCTGTATCCAATGAGTTGGGCATTGTTGTCTAATGTAGCCATGCATTGCTCCATTAGGGAAAGCTTTCTGAGCCCTTCTATCTGAGATCTATAATTCCCACTAAGTAAAGCTTGCCTATCACTCCATTCTCAAACAAATTTGAGAGTTAAACGCTTCCAGCAATCTGAGAAAACGAGGAAAGGGAAAGGGAAGAAGACTTCCCTGAGATGGTGTCTGTTGTATTGGGTAGAAATCTTTAAAGTAATATCCTTTGCTATTACAAAGTCCTATGTATTTTAGAATCCTAATGGAGGCCAAATGAGGAGTTTCATTATTGACTATTGCAACAAAATGTCTCAAGGATATATAGTATGATGGTTGCCTTGGAAAGCAATAAACTGTCAATCAAGCCTGCAAAAACCAATATAAAAATAGTATCCCACAGAGTAAGTTGACCTTTTAATGTGAATTTGAGATTCAGAAAACTTACATTTTATGGTCCTCGTATTTATATTAAGCAACACCTTTCAGCCACTATATTGACAGAACTTCATAAAAATGGCCGACTGAACCAATGAGCCATGTGCCCTCCCCATGTTGCTTGCTTTGGAGTGTGTGGTAGGAAGATGCTCATGTGGGTGGCACGTGTGTGCAGGCCAGAAGTCAACTGCAGTATCATCCCTCAGGTGCCATCTACCTCGTTTTTGGAAACAGAGCCTCTTACTTGGCCTTGGTTTTGCCAATTAGGCTTGGTTGGCTAGTGAGCCCCAGGGAGCACCACTACCGTGCTTCAGCCTCCTCAGTCACAGGATAACAAGTGCACAAGGCCATGTTGGCCTTCCTGTGGGGCTTCAGGAGATAACACTCAGGCCTTCATGCTTGCACAGCAAGTACTGTACACACTGAGCCGGCTCCCCAGATAGACTGCCATTTTCTTGTTAGCTTCAACCCTGGCTCTCTCTGTCCAGCATCATTATTGTAGTTTCTTCCTGTTACAACCATCTGCCCAGTTCTCATGAAACCTGGACATATCTGTCAGGATATTAGGAACATTCCTGTTCCCAAAACAGAACCCATACTTAAAAATAAGTGGTTTCTCTAAAAATAAAAATAAAAAAGTATAAATAAAAACTTTAGTCTTAGAAAATAATATTTCAAAATTAAGAATACACCTTACTAACATAGCACATAGTAGGTTGTAATTCACTTATAGGCTACTTCGTATGCCAAAGAATAAACCAAGCGTGGACTCTTGTTCCTAGCATATTACCTGGATGTGGTCAACATCATCATTATGACCAGCTGTTCTCTGTGTTCAAGAACTGTATTTAATATCTCACATTCTTCGCTTGAATCAGCACCTACAATACCACCAGGAAGCAGGAATTACTACATTTGTTTCAAGGATCAGGATTCAGAGTGGTTTACAGAGATTATGTAATTTGCCAAATGTCAGAATTCCCACCAGGAATTCCTTCCTGTCAGCTCTTTCTAATCACAATGGGACTGATGATTTGGTAAACATTTAATTACTAATAGTTAAGTTCCTGAGTTGTAGTGTTGGCCAACTTCTGTGGTATAAAGATCAATACCATATCTGATCAAAAACCAACCAGCCTAATGAAGACATTGAAAAATGGAGTTTGGAAAAGCTGTACCTGATTGCCTCTTATGAACCAGTGTAATCTGGTCAAAGGACACCATTAATGGGAAGCATGAGTTACTTCATACATAGTTCACAGTCACATGGACACACTTGTATTTCAAAGTTTGTATTTAAAATAATGATTTTTGGAGAACCAGTTTACCACTATCAAAATACATATTGAGATGTTTTCCAACTGAATTTCAGACCCAACTTTGTGGAGAATGTACAGTTTTAAAAGCTGCTTTCAGAAACATTTGAGCCATACATACTTTATGAATTCATAGCTGATGACACCTTGAGTGAACGTGGACGTAAACAGTAAACTGTGTTGTTTAGCCTTGAAGGAAGAAGCCCTCATAATATGTTTATAATATAATTACAAATTTTTTTTCCTGGATTCCTATATCACTTTCTTCCACTTTGCCCTTAAAAGTGTTTAATGTTCAGTAGCATTCTCCAGAGACACCGTACTCAACAAATTTTAAAGAATCATTTTCAAAGAAGACTTTGATGTTAATTCTCAGATTAAATCTCCTGAAATCCATTTAATTCTAATTTATTATTAAGATGCCATTCATTGTTCCCTTCATAGAAATAATGGCCACAGTGCCACAGGAAAAGACCAGGAGATGGAGAGACTCAGTGACCCGTATCATATGCTGGGTGGGGAATTATTTCCTCTTTATTCTTTTACTATTGACATTAGCCTTTGAAAATGTTTCAAAATTATAGTTGTCTACTGGGATTTATTGGAACATCCACGAAGCCAGATCTTGTTTCTACTTACTTTGTGATCTTCTAGGAAAACCATTGCTAAGGCTGGGCTCCATTTGGTGATACATTGAAAACAAATTCCTAAATGAACACATGAAGTGTGTGATAAAGTCCTGCTACAAAGTCTTGGGTCTGCTGGAGGAAAGGTATTTGTCTATTCGTCTCTTCTTTTCTTTCCCCACTCTTCCATCGCTGTACAAGTTTTTTTTTTTTTTTCTGCACTGATGGAGGTGCAGAATTCTAGGCACGTGCTCTGTCCTAGTTAGCATTAACTGTGAACTTGACGAAGCCTAGAATCCCCTGGGAGGGGGGCAGACTCAATTGAGTATTATACGGCTGTATCAGATTGGTTTGTGGGCATGTCTGTGAGGGATTCTCTTAATTAAAAAGTTGATGGGGGCAGCCCACAGTGAGCGGCACCACTTCTCAAGCAGGTGGTCCTGCAAAGTTATCAAGCCCTATTACTCCATGGTTCCTTCCTCCAGGTTCCTGCCTTGAGTTCCTGTCCTGACTTTCCTCGGTGATGAACTGTGACCTGGAAGTATAAGCTTATGAAATTCTTTCATTCCCTACATAGCTTTTGGTTAGAGTGTTTTTATCACAGCAACAGAATGAAACTAGAATGTGCTCTAGAACTGAGCCACATCCCCATCTGTGTACACTTTCTCATTAAAAAAAAAAATAGTCATAAAAGATCAGCATCTCACCTACCACAAAAACCTGTGCTGCGTAGAGTGGACCCATTCCTCCTGTTTACTTTGGTGACACTTTGAAGGCAATAAATGGACTCCATTTACATGCAGAATTCATAGAATTCCCTGGTTACAACATGTTCCAGAACAAAAGCTCTCTTTTTCTACTGCTGAGATCAACTCTGAATATCAATTTTCAAATCAGAAACAAACCTAACTCTAGTGTAACTCAACATGGATACCTAAAATTGGGGTCTGAATAAGTTGATTTAAGATGGTACATACATGTAAGTCAATATTAAGGGGACTGGAGCAGAATGATTGTATGTTCAAGACCTGGCCTCAAAAATTAACACATATAAGCAAGCAAAAACAAATTGATCTGAATCAAAATGCAATTTAAACTTTATTATTTTGTTAAAGGAAATCATCCAAGCTTCTTTAGTACTACAATACAGATCACCTTCCCCTGAGAGCACAGAAAACGTAGACAACTGTATACCAATAAGAGAGGATCTTGTGGAGAAGGCAGGGAGAGATAGTCTGTTCTCATTCTTGGTACACATCTTGAGATGTCCAGAAGTTTTATCAAGGGATGTGGCTGCTTGTACATTCTTGATAAAAGAATGGTTCTCCTCAACCAATGGAAATCATTCTCTTCAACTGAGCGCCCAGGTTCAAATGTCACTCACATGGAACGGTAGAGGACACCTTCTACGCCAGCCAGATCAGACGAATGGACCAAGGAAATCAGTGTGATGACGTGTGCCTCCAACAGTTCACCCTCGCATCTCCATTCTTGATATCATTTGTTCTTATCACAGACATATGAGCACTTGACCCTAGGGAAAGAAAGGCATCAAACACAGACCAGGTTGGGCTGCCTCCTGTAATCACCAAGCTGGACCCCCATGTAGCCTTTGGAACCGTAGAGCCATGACTGCAGTGCCCACTTTCAGTGATACTCTCTGCCAGGGACCTCATGCATGGAACAGGCTTACTTTGCCTAGGAGTGCCTTGGATCATATCACAACAATATCCTTGCTTTCTATTTTATGTCTGGAGGAAATTCATAGGTCCTTGCCATCTGTGTGAGGGTCTCAAGTATTCAGTGACCTATTTCTTACCAGTTTATGCCATCTTCCCAGAGCTTCCTAATTTTATGGGGATATACATAAGACCATGTTCCAAAGCCCCCATGAGATAACTTGTTAGTATGCATAGGAAGAGCTGGGATTTTGTAGCTGTGTTCTTTTTTAATCCTATTTAAACAGTTTTTCATCCCAAGAAAAGTGAAAATCAGTAGGAAGACTATTGGTACAGTTATTTTTCTGGGAGTAATGCAATCTGTAAGTATTTGAGAAAAATGATAATAATAATTTGCCAAGCAATATGGAGCACAAAAGTCATCCCAATACTTTGGGAGCTGGAGCAGGAAGATCGGAATTCAAGGCCAGTCAGGGTACATAGTGACACTGTATCAAAAGCAAACTAGAAGAGGTTTTTCCCCAAAATGATAGATAGCATTTTATATCTAGCTATAAAAAACAATGGACTCAAAAATGAACTAAATCACGGTTTAAGACTTGACATAATGCCCTAGTTTTATATTAACAGATCCATACATAACTACAAATAGAAGAATTCTTTAAGGCTTTTCAGGATATAGTAGGCAAGGGAATAAATGGAAGATTTATAAAAAAAAAAAAAAACAGCATCATGGCAATAAACTTGAGATAGAAGATCATCTTCCTCAGGTGTCTCATTCAGGGTTTCTATTGCTGTGATAAACACTGTAACCCTGTGACTAAGAGCAACTTGGGAAGAAAAGGGGTTATTTCAACTTACACGTCCAGGAAACAGTTCATCAACTGAGAAAGTCAGGCAGTAACTCTAACAGGATAGGGACCTGAAGACAGGAGCTGATACAGAGGCCATAGAGGAATGCTGCTTACTGACTTGCTGATCAGGGCCTGTTCAGCGATGTT
Source organism: Cricetomys ansorgei (assembly GCA_026225945.1). NCBI lineage: Eukaryota > Metazoa > Chordata > Mammalia > Rodentia > Nesomyidae > Cricetomys > Cricetomys ansorgei. The sequence continues at coordinate 11,754,231 of JAMJFZ010000116.1, forward strand.
GTAGCAGATGTCACAACCTTTGTAAAGTTGGATTAAGATGAGAGAAAATAGCTAGTGAATGCAACATTTTTAAAGAAAATATGGTAAGCATACAAATATGGAAACCCCTACCCATCACTTTAAAGTTGCCTAGACCACATCAATGAGAGCATAATAAATAAAAGGATAGATGATTGATAGATAGATAGATAGATAGGCCCTTCAATGAGAATTCCAAGTATGTAGCAACACATAGCTTATTCCTATCCATGTTCCACAGGCTTGTGAACCAAATGACTTCTACATAGACAGAGCTGCAAACAGAAAACAAAGCTCTGCAGCAGCCATTAAAGTCACTACATGGAGTCAGTAGAACATCTCAGCCAGTGTGGCTCTTGCTGTGCAAGTCAGACGACCTGAGTTCAGTCTTCACAGGTGGTGTAAGGTGAAAGGAGAGCCTGTCCCACAATCCTCCTCTCAGATCCACACACACTGTGACACGTGTGTGCCGGGCTCACACATCATACACATACCATAACAAAAACTGGTTTGGTTTTTTTTTTTTTTTTTTTTTGAGACAGGGTCTCTCTACATAGCCCTGGCTATCTGGAATCACTATGCAGACTAGGCTGGCCATGAACTCATAGGCATCCACCTGCCTCTGCCTCCTAAGTGCTGGGATTAAAGGTGTGCAATACTACACCTGGATATATAATAATTTATATATTTAAATATAAAAATTTTAAATCACTGCAGTGTGTGTATGTTGTATGTGTGTGTGTGCACATGTGCATACACACATGTGAAAAGTCATGAGTATAGAACGCAGATGTCAATGTCAGGCATCTTTAATTATTCTTATCTTACTTTTTTTTAAGACAAAGTCTCTCACTGAACCTAAACCTCACCAATTCAGCTAGGCTCTGAATAACTCTGCCTACCTCTGCCTCTACAGAACTGAGCTTACAGGAGTGCTCTGCCATGCCTGTCTTTTTATGTGAGTGCTGAGCATCCAAACTCAGGACACCATGCTTGCATGGCAGACATTTCTACCAACTGGGCCATCTCCCGAGCCCCAATCACTGTGCATTTTTAACACACACTGGGGAAGGGTTTCCCATGTCTCCTGCTAACATTTCACTGGCTTACATTAGTCATGCCATCCTAACTAGATCCTTAGGGGAATGGAGATGTAGCCTTCTTACATAGCCAGGCAGGGAGCAGAGCACTTAGTGGACAGCTGTGAGCACACTGTCTTGCCTCTATCACAACACGCTTCACCTCATGCACATGGCCAGACTCTGAGGAAAACACTGATGCGGGAAAGAAGTGTGAGAAACAGTGCAGCAGACTTAGCAAGATTTGTAAACTCACACTGAGCAGTAGAAAGGGCAGGCAGCATCTGGGTTTCCTAGCCTTTTTCTCCCAATCAAGAAAGTTCGTCGAATTGTCTGTGATAGCCTCGATTCAGCTGTAAACCTGTTTTTGTTGCTTGTTTTTTCTAAAAATTTAACTAGAAAACTGTTTCAATTCACCTCAAACAAACCTTATGCTGAACTGCTGAACTGGGTTGTCTCTACACTTCCTGGTTCAGGGAACATAAGGGAGGGAAGTGGGGGAGAGGAACGAGCTAGAAGAAAGCATGATGGGTATGTACGTGTGAAAACACAATGATGGATTCAACCCATTACTTTCTCAGCTAACTTTAAAAACAGTACGTACAGCAAGAATAAGCATCCTGGTTATCATATCATGGCATAATACGCCTCTCAAACGTAGGGGACTGCACTGATCACGACTTGGCTGTTTGTCCACTCCTTCATAGCCTCAGCCCAGCATGTGCCTTCAGCAGACAGACCAGGATTTTCTACAACTCAAGAGCACTTTAATCATCTTGGATTGGAAAGCCTGGGGAACTGAGAGACCTACCCTGGGGCTCTCCACGAGATGGCTCTGTACCGATAAAGTAGTGAGCAGTATGTGGGAGTCAGGGAGGAACAAGCAGGATGAGGCAAGTGTGCAGTAGACAGGGCTGCTGAGGAACAACCAGGATGAAGCAAGTATGTAGCTGCAGAGGAAGAGACTCGGGCCTTTTGGTATGAAGAAGAAAGATGGTGGGAGAGAATGTTGAAGAACACACGTCTTTTAGCGCAGTGACACATTGCACTGGTTAAGTTACTTCATTTCCCTTGACCTCTGTTTTCTTACCCATAAAATAAGCAGCAGGCCTGTGAAGGGAATTAAATAAAAGCATGCAGAACACTCAGTTCAGACTCAGAAGTAGCACGAGTGGTTAAATGCATAGTGTGGTTGCTGAAGCACAAACATGAGAATCTGTGAAACGTGATCTGTGGGAGTAGCCCGAGGAAACTGAAGAACAGATTCCAAGAACAGAGGCCAGGGGGATGACTAAGTGAAGGGAACAGAATGTGGAGAGACTACGGGGAGATAACAGTGAAGCTTTGCCTGGGATGCAGGCAGGCGGTAAAGGGAGAAGCCTGAGCCAGGCTGCCCTGAAGGAGAACAGGGGTGACCAGGCTGAACTCCCTGTGTACCACAATGCTAAAGGGAGCTTTCTCAGAACCTTAGCTCCAGCTTCCCCACCCTGATTTGAGCCGAACATGCAGGAGTGTCAAATATAACATAGCAGCCATACAACCCACAGAGTCTGGGTTCCGAGCCCCCTGTAAAGGAGAAAGGGAGAGGCTTAGTAAAGAACACATAAGAAAATGGGGTTCAGAAAAAACATATATTGATGCTGGCTATATTGAATGTATGTACTTAGAAAAGACTGCCACTTAAAGTCTAGACAGTCTGCCATTAAACTCCATTTAGTTAGCATCAGTAAATGCAAATTAATGTATAAATATAATTAATACACATTACTATGTGGTAGCACCATAGGAAGCCACTGGTGTTAACCTGATGGGGTTATTTGTTAGCAATTCAAGTGATTGATTGGCAAGTGACTAATTTTCCGTAAAAGAAAAATAGACATTTAAACCCTTGCCATTTTTATTACCAAATTTATTTAAAAGGTTATGAACTAATCTTTGGCACTCTGGACCATAGAAAAGAAAGCGTGAAGATATTGTTCAGGAGACATCAGCCCTGAGGAATAAGCTAAGCCCTGCCACATGCAAAGTTTCTCAAACATGTTTTACTCTTTTTGTTTCAAACTCTGTACTCCTGGTGTATATGTTACTCTCCGGTGATATATGGACTCACTGTTGAAAACCAACACACTGAGTGCTGAGCCATGAACAGGACACTGCTACCTCCCCCAGAGGCTCAGGAAACATCAGGTAGAGGGGTGAAGAAAGAATATAAGAGCCAGAAGACAGGAAAAAGGACTGTTAGACACTGTCTCCTGAGCATCACCACACAGCCAATGCAGTCCTGACCCCACAGCAGCTGGGCTGTGGCTGCCCGCAGTGGGCCTACACAGGACTGGGCCTATGGATGCTCAAGCATAGATCAGGGCTCTACCCTTCCTGCTGAACTGTTGGCTACGGACAAATTCTGGGGGAAGGGCAGACATTGTCTTCAGTTGTGTATCCACTGAGAAGCCCACAAGGTTCCAGTGAGCAATTCTAAACCCACAGTCACACAGATGACTCTGGTTAAACTCAGTGGGTCTCAAAAGCAAAGCAAAACAAAACAAAACCCAGCTGTGAACATGGGAGATTTATAAGAATGAGGATTAATAATCAAAATGCACATTATATGAAATTGTCAAAGAACAAATTCAATTTTTTGTTCTGGTTTTTTAAAATATATAGGCTACTATGTCAACTAACTAGAGTTCATCTTTGCAAGGAAAGGGCAGAGTGTTGAGGCGTGGGACCCAGATAAGGTACATTTAGAGCCTGAATACAGAAGTTACATAGTACAGACTCCAGCAAAGTATGTTAGCCCCTAGGGAAGATAAAACATACAGGGGCATGGAGAAAGACCCAAAGCAAGCTTCTCTAACTAATCCCATGAGAGCTGAGCCTGACTGGAGCAGATGGATCCATGCAGCCTCTGAAACCGCCTTCAGATTCCATAGCTAGCGCAGGTTTGTGCCGCATGGAAGCAGGAGGTCCTTACAGGTAGGTTTAAGAATATCCTATTAGGAAAGCCAACCCATTTATATCACCTCAGAAAGCCTTAAGTCTACTCATACATAGAACCTTCCTGGGGGCTGCAAGCCTTTATTATAGAGTATTTTCAGGCTAGTGGACATTTTGGTGAGTCTAGGTTCTTTTTCAATCTTTCTACAAGTCTGATTAAGCCCATCTGGCTCTGATTAATTGACAATTAACCTGCCAAGCACTGCCTTGGAAGAACCACATTTAAGGTCCAAGCATCTCTTAGCTGTTATCTTGGTAAAAACTCGATCACAGAAGAGAACGTGAAGCCAGACAAGCGATCAATGGTGGATGGTGTAACAGGGCTGGGAGTGTCAAGAGGCTCCATGGAGGAAAGGGGATGTGGGCTGGGCTGGAAAGAAGCCCGTTTGTTCCTTCTTAGCCTCCCCCATGTTTAACAGTGTCTTGCGTATGATAAATGTGTAATCAGTAGGTGCTGACTGAAAAGAGGGGCAGTAAGGGCTAATATACTTCTCAATAAATCACCAACAGCCACATCCTTGAGATTTCAGTTAGTGAAAGCATTTGTTAAATATCATTCCAAGGTGTGTCTCAAGGAATAAGTATGCTTTCCAGGGCATCTAGCAATCAGCTGAAGAAGAACCAGAAAGCCCTGGCCTTCCCAGCCAGTGCCCAATCAAGGGGGAAGGAAAAATCCTCCCTGTGCATCTGGCAGAGCAAGAGGACTAACACGAAAGAATCTGTGGTTTCATGAAATTCAACAGGCTCACTGGTGGGTGGTGTTTCATTCCTTTGACTGATCTCATCTATTTCTGGTATCTAGTCTTTGTATGCTGTGCCTAAGATGTGAAGACAAGGGAGAGAACGAGCAGATGCCAGGATAAACATGAGTCTACAGGGGTATCTGGTGGCTGCAGGCCCACTTGCTCATTTTTTTTAAAATCAAATTCTTTGCTATTTTAATAGCACTAGCATTTGGACTCAATGGTTCTTTATATGCTCTCCTTGAAATTGACAGCTTTTGAACGATCTCTCTCTCTCTGTCTGTCTTGTCACCTCTCAAGTGTTGAGATTACAGGCATGTATCACCCCACCCATTTTGTACGGTGGTGGGAATCAACCCAGGGCTTCTTACATGCTACCCACTGAGCCACAGCCTCAGCCCAGTCCTGTCTCTTCCATGCAATCGGTGGCTTTGGTTGAAAGTGACTGTTGCAGGCTTCTCCTACCTTCTGCGGTTCTCTGCAGCCTGGGTACCCTCCCTTCATACTCTGTCATTACCCTTGCTGCCAGCTCTTCCCTTACCCTATACAGCTCATTATCATCTGCATTAGAAGGACACATGTGACTATTACTTACCCAGTCATAACTCTCAGAGCTACGTCTCCCTCAGATTAAAACCCTGAGACCCAAATGGTTACTGGACAGGTCATCTTGAAGCTCCATAGGCATCTTTCCAACTCAAAGCCACCAACATTCATCATAAATTGGCTTTTTTTCCTATTTCTAGGAAGCGTGAGACGTGTCTGCCCGTCACAGGCCTTGGCCTTCCTGATGCCAAGTTTGATGTCTCTCAAGGCTGTCTACTTCTCCCCATCTTTAATGCCACCAGCCTCATCCTGGCTACCTCTAAACATTACCTTCATTACTGCAGGGCCCAGACTACCCTCCAGTGTGTCTCTACTCTCATTCCTCTCCAATCCTTCTCTGTGCAGGAGACAATGTGGTCTTTACAAAATCTACAAAATTCAAGAGGTTTGGGGGTTAGCTTGGTGGTAGAATGCTTACCTAGCAAGAATAAGGCCCCAGTTTTGGTCCCATGATCTACAAAAGGGGGAGGCGAGGACAAAATCATGAACATTGCAGAGTAATTCCAATCCAGCCCTGGGTCATAATTTGTAAAATTCAGTAAAAAAATGTAGATGTGATCAGGACAGTCACACACACACACACACACACACACTTACATAAGTCACTTTCCATGTCTCCTGAGGAGAAATATCAAATCCCTGCACAGCCCTGAAGCCCCTGCACAGCCCTGAAGCCCCTGCACAGCCTTGAAGCCCCTGCACAGCCCTGAAGGCCCTGCACAGCCCTGAAGGCCCTGCACAGCCCTGAAGGCCCTGCACAGCCCTGAAGGCCCTGCACAGCCCTGAAGGCCCTGCACAGCCCTGAAGCCCCTGCACAGCCTTGAAGCCCCTGCACAGCCCTGAAGGCCCTGCACAGCCCTGACGGCCCTGCACAGCTGATTCCTGCCTCCTCCCCAGTCTTATCTCACATTTTTCTTCATCCTTTCTTTGCATGTAAAGTTTTAGACTTTCAGCACCTCTAACATGCCACGTTTCCTTTGACCATGTGGCATTTCTACACATCCTTCTGGCCAGCCATTTTTCCGTCCACCATAACACTCTCTCTGACATCAAAGTTAGTTCCCCTTGCTCTGCACACCTCTACTCAAATTGACCTCCCTCAGAACAGCCATTCCTGAGCTTAGACTGGATTAGCGTCCCTTTAATACACACACAACTCGGACCATCCTGCTATATCTCAGACCACTTATGACTCCTTAGTTATCAGTGATTACTTGATCAACAAGCCCTCTATTGAAGTTAAATATCCTTGAGTAGGAATATGTTTTATTTACCAATATTCCCAAAGCCTACTACCATGTCTATGCATTATTTGAAATGTATATATATTAAATTGATATATAGTATGTTGATAGATTCTCCATTCCTCCTCCAAACACGCAGAAAATATTTTTGTCCAACCCTATTTTCTTAACATTCTTCCTATCTCTTCATATCCCTCCCTATTTCTGCATCACAAGTAGTTGAACATAACTGGTTCCAGAAGTCCCGCAAAGTTTTTGTGCTTCTAATCTCATAGTGCTCTCATCCATATGTTTTAAGAATCATAGATTCTCTACAATAAAATCATCAATACAGCTTTGCATGTTCCTAAAAATAGTGGTGACTCACTCCCATCTCTATGTGCCGATGCCTCCTTTGGGTCTTTCCTCTTCCTGTGTGGAAGCGTTTCTCAGGTCATGGCACATATTTAAGAATTATGATATTCACACAGCATGCCGAATTATATGGGCATATGCACCAGAGCCTAGAAGCTGAGGGATCTGATAACTTTACAGACTCATAGAACTTGTGGCTTGCCACCCAGATTGGGAAGATCTACCTTCTGTGATATCTGTTCAATAATCAGGCTTTGGTGAAGGCTGGCTTTCTCTAGAAAATCTTTTCTTTCACTTTGTGACCCTGTTATTGCCTGCATGACTTAAATAACATGGAATGCTTAGTTTATGTTCTGGACTTTTCCATCAAATCAAAAACCCCTTTGAACAGAGAAGGTAGCTCACCCATCTACCCTTTATGCAGTCCTTATAATACAGCAATGGTACCCAGCCATAGGAATAATTAACAGAAAGGGGGACTGGAGAGATCTGAGAGACACATAGTTCACGCATCCAGGACGATTATGGATACATCTCCCTCAACCACCGCTTTTATGTTTGTAGATGAAATTGGAAGAACTAAAGCCATCAAATCATGCCTTCCAAGCCCTTTTACCTATAGATACGCTTTCAAACTACACCAGGACTAAAAAAGTGTCGCATTTCAAATGATAAATACCCCCAAGTGAAAAATCTGGCTACTTTGGGAAACTGAGTCCAAAGTACCCAACAGGCTAATGTTCTTTTTTGCTGCCGGGCAATTTTCTGCCAACTGATGCTTTCACACTCAGATGTTTCTAATAAGCTAGAGGAGAGAGATTCCAGAAGGTGAAGATGTTACAAACACATTGAAAATTGTCAACATTTTTGTCTAACTTCATGATTGAACCGGGTAGAGCTTCATAGTTTTCAGCCGCCGGGAATGTTCTTGATGTGGTAAGAAAAGAGAAAAAAAAAAAAAAGCAAAAGCAAAAGGGAAAGCCAAGGCTGCCAGAATGAAATTTTGATTTCTTAGATGAACTTGACAGCAATATGGGTACCGGCCAAAGTCCATGGTGACCTGGAAAGTGCTCCTGGGCTCACCCAGGCTGGTGAAGGTGACGGAGCTGGTGGCTAACTGTGTGGCCGCTCATCCCAACACTCTCCATCTGGGAAGAGACGACTCCCGGCAATGTCTAACCTCCACACTACCTGCCCTCTGCCTTCTCTTGTGACTGTCAGCTCATCGCCACTGACCTAGCAGACAAAGGCTGTTTCTTGGGGGTTGCTCTTGTCCCTTGTAAATAAATAGCCCAGTGCCCTTCAGCTGTGAAATGCGGGTGATGTCAGGATGTGATGATGTTATCACTAATCTCTAAAGCTGTCGGGAGGAATGAAGGAGAGAAGAGACACAGCCTTTAGAACAGAGCCTCGGCTGCCTCCAAAGCCTCTTCTAATAGGAGAACTGAAGAACTCTGGGAAAGTTGAGAGAGCAGCCATCTCCAAGCCTTGGATCTAAACATGTAGTAAAAGCAGAGCCCCAGAAGACATGGTTGGCAGCCACAGAACGTGCCACTTTATGTAAAACGGACATAATCTCTCCGAGTTTTCTTCCGTGAATGGTGCCAGATGAGATGGCATGAGAAACTGTCCTAAATTCTGGAAGGCGTTAGAAAGTAACAAACACTCTGAAGGTCATTCAAAGGACTAAGGCAGGGAGACACTTCATAGGTGCTGTCTCTGCTCCACTGGCTCAGCCCACCCATGTGGGACTCTCCAGTTGGCACAGCTCCAGTTCTCATCAGAGAGGCACACTTCAGCTCCCTAAATGACCAAGCTAGTCCGTCCTTGAGGTATCCATTTAACCGCAAGGATCCCATTGGTCTTGTCCTTTCTGCTCTATGACTGGCTTCATGAACTGACAGCTAGCATTGGATACTAGCCACGACTTAAGAATTCATAGCCACTGCCCAGCACAGCCTCCCACAGAATTCCTTACCAGGTCTCTAGGTGGGTAAGGTCATCTAATCCTGCACTACACCCTCATGGTGGTTTTGCTTCTCTGATCAAACACAACTGATGCAGAGAATATCTTCCTCTCTTGCTTCCTCCTTAACATTCACTGGGAGGTTAAAGGAGGTTCCAGGGAAATGAACCACACCATCCTCTGCTACAGGTGAACTGTCACATGACTAGAGAGCACGTGATCATAGTGATCTGCCTGCTCCAAAAGCTGGAACCAACAGCTATATCCATGTTAGACAGTCATTGAAACTTCAACCCGGGGTTTCCATTGTATCAGACCCAAAAGAAAAAATTCTTCAATTCCTTTAACAGCAGGAAGGACCAAAGAGGAAGGTGCCTGGTTACCCTAAAAATTTCTAGAGTTTCTGAATCCCCAAATCCCACAAGACCAGAGTAGAAAAGTTCTTAAATGTTTTCTTCTTGTGGCCCCTCTTCATTTAAGAAATTTTTAAATAATCTTAGATCTTCAGGAGTATGAAATCAAATTTTTACTGATAAAATAAATTAAAAATCTATCTTAAAACAACTTCTTCTATGCATATAGTTCTACTGCTTATTAAAGATAAAAGCATCTCTAAAGAGATTAATATAATTACTTATTTTTCATAAAGAATTAAATGTGGGCTGAATATTTGTTAACCACAGGATATAATCCACACCTTCAACATCCTTCAAAGTTGATCAATACTTTAATTTTAAATAATCAATTATGAAATTTGACACTTTGCATAAGTACACAATACAAAATGGCAGGAGGGTACTTAGGGCCATTTCAGAAATTGTTGGATGTTCTGTCCTCACCCCAGGCCAAACTTTGTTGAATGATTTCTTTTATGTAAAACTTGAGTTAAAGACCTAAATAGCAATTTTAAAATCAAGCATTCCAACAGAGTACAATCCAAAGATATACTAATTTAATGCTTACATGCTGAGGAATGACAACAGGAAAATATTAGAAGCCTGTGTTTCTCATAATTAAACCATCATGTTTCTGTAAGAGTGGAAAACTTTGCATGTGCAGTAAAAGCACATCAATTCGTAACATCCAACAGTCTTGAATCTGAGCCAGGTGGGTTCAGGCAGTCCTCACTGGCACTGGCGTGATGCCCCACGTGCTGCCAAGTGCATATGTTATATGTGCAGAATGAGGCTGTTGTGAAGTCCCCAGACGCATCGTTGACAGCACTGCCAGAAATACCTCCAATCCATGACCTGCTTGATTGTAAATTAACTTTTGGTTGTCCCACACTCAGAAGCTTCTTATTGTTGCCAAAACTCTTGGACCCCGTGTGCAGTTACATGACCCCACGCGGGGTCTGTGATAGCTAAACTCGATTGTCAGCTTGACACACCTGGGAAGAGGAAACCTCAATTGAGAAATTGCCTCTGTCACCCTGGCCTGTGGGCATTTTCAAGATCATTTTCATGATTGCTACTTGACATAGAAAGGTCCAGCTCTCTGTGGGCATCGCCATCCCAAGGCAAGTGGGCCTGGGCTGTATAAGAAAGCTAAGTGAGCCGAGTGATGGTGGCGCACGCCTTTAATCCCAGCACTCAGGACCCAGAGGCAGGCGGATCTCCGTGAGTTTGAGGCCAGCCTGGTCTACAGAGTGAGTTCTAGGACAGCCAGGGTTACAACAGAGAAACCCTGTCTCTAAAAATCAAAAAGAAAAGAAAAGAAAAAAGAAAAAAAGAAAGCTAGATGAGCAAGCTGGAGGGAGATAGCCAATACGCAGTATTCTGCTTCAGTTTCTGCCTCCAGATTCCTGCCTCAGTTTCCCTCAATGACAGACTAACTTTTCCTCCCTAAGTTTGCTTTGGTCAGTGTATTATTACAATAACAGAAAGAAAACTAGATCAGGGGCGTGACCCACAGCTTAAGAAACTAGAGGCCAGAGGCTCTGGAGGTGCCTGGGTTAATTTCCTTCCTACCCAACAAAGAGAAACTACACACTTCAAGCCAAACTTCCCTTACAGGGTAGTTACGCTTATCAGATAATTATTTTTAATGTATGATATATTAATTTTAAACAATTGCCTGCAAACAATATATGTATTTTCAACTCGATGGAAAACTGACTGTTAGTCCACTCTTCATTGCGCAGTGTTGACTAGCAGAAAAGTTTTCCCCATTATCAAGCCTGCATATTTAATTTCTTTGAAGTTCCCTGCTCGGGGCTTCTTATAAAAACAGTGAATTTCAAGAGTTTTATTTGCGAAAAAGAAAATCACTGAGGGAAAACACTTTTAATGTTTCCTGTACTGCCAGCAAGTCACAAAATATCAAACATCCCCAGTGTGTGGCAATGTCCCAGGACATCACATTTGGTTCGTGTCACATGAAAATGCCTGCAAAGCCTATGTATGTGTGTTCATGTGTACACGTGTATGTAGATGTGTGTGCACGTGGAAGCCAGGACAGCCAGAAGTGTCATTCCTCAATCACTGTCCACCTTGTCTTTTGAGACAGGATCTCTACCTGGTTTGGAACTTGCCGGGTAGATAAGGCTGACTATCAAACCCGAGGGTCCACCTGTCTCCGCTTCCCCGGCACTGGGATTGCGAGCATGTGTCACCATGCCAGCTTCTTTCTTAATTTGGGTTCTGGGGATTGGAGTTGCAAAGGAAGCCCTTTACCAATGGGGCTATCTCTGCAGGCCTCAAAACCTGCAATTTTAAGTGGTATTTTTTCCTCACCTAAATAACTGAACTGACTTTTCAGATGTTTCTGCAGTGCTCACCAGGGCTTGAGTTATAGCTTGGCATTAAAACATTTGCCTAGAGTGCAGGAGGCCATGGATTCGGTTCCCAGCACTGCAAAAAGTAATTACATAAAGTGTGTATTCAGTCTCAATGCCACATTGTGGCATTTCTAGTATAACATAATCTATGAATTTCTGCCACAGACTAAACCTCCCCACATTCTCTATTTGTCATAAGACAAATTACTTTAAATGCATACTTGTTCTTATTTTAGATCATAATAATATTGATTGTATCATAAAAGCACTGCTTATATTATCAATAATAACCATGATATGTAAAGAGTCATTTTTATTCTCAGGTTCACTAAATTAATTTTGTAAGGCAAAAATTTACCCCCAAAAGCTAAAATAGCATGCGTCATGTAGTTTAAGTATCTCTGATACAAAAATTTCAAATTTAAAATACTCCAAACTCTGAACAGTGTGAGTACCAGCGTGATAAATCAAGTAGAAAGTCCCACACCTCACTTATGTGGGAGGGCACAGCCAAACCACAGACTCCTAAAGAATATAGAAAATCACCTCCATGTTGAGTGCATGCAAAACACACATGAATGTGTTTATACTTCAGCCAGACTGCCAGGAAATCTCATGGTAGAAAACGTGCCAAAATTTGCAAAAAACAAAAATCCAAATCTAAACCACTTCTTGATCCAGGCACTTCAGACAAGTGATAGCCAATCTAAATTTAGTTTGGAGAGTATAGAATATATGCTACATACTTTGATGCCTGTAACTATATACATGGATATTAAAGCTTTATATATGCACAGATATATATTAGATTGAAGCTAATTGTACATTACAGTAATAAAATGGGCTTTTTAATGACTTTTAAAGTTATTTCTAATTCACTTGAGAGAAAAACAGATTTTTACTTATTGATCTTTGTTATGGTTTAGATATTGCTTCTGTGTGTCTCCTCAGGGGGTCAAGGGGCCATTCCTCAAAGTGATGGCATCTAGGGATGATGTTAACCTCAAGATGTCAGTCTTATGGGGATCTTCGGGCCTGGGGTGTATGCCCTTTGGTAGTTACTGAGGCATTTGCTCATGTGTCCCTGTTTAGTGCTCCTCAGGGAGCTGGTGTAAATTTCTGAGTCTGGCCCCACCCAGTCTCTCTGGCTTCACATCATTGACCCTATTTCTTCTCTACCCCATGCGCTCAACCACTGCCACCCTCCATGAGATAATATGACAGAACAAAAATAGGGCAGGACTGCCCAAGCCTGGATCATTGTGCTTGAATTTCTTTTCTTATAAGGTTACGCTCCCTCAGGTACTTCATTACAGTAGCAAAAAACTGACTCCTCCACGGAGAATGTAATGGTTAGGTGTAATCTGTACTTTCAAACACTGTCATTCTTTCTCTGTAAAGTTAGCTTTTAAAATACTATCATATTAATACATTATACAAGCTTTCCTGTCAGAGAAATAAAAATTATAGTGAAAGCTATCTTGTGATTAATTTCCAGAATTATGCCAGTTTCGACTTCATTGTTTTGATCCACTATTGAGAGCACACATTTAAAAGATATGAGAATACAAATCATTTAAAATTATGATATTTACAAGGGAATAAAGTGTTCTGCCAAGAAATAAATTAGCTAAATGACAGAACCAGGAGTGACTCTGCCAAGCTCACATGTCCCCCTTGATCTGTCCCCAGTTCTCTTCACCCTGATCTGTGCTGAAGGGTAAAAAAATGACATATTTATTGGTTGAAAAGACAAATGTGATCTTTAATTATGTGATCCCACAAAGTACTCTGTGAACTCCCAAACTGACAGCCACTGGTTGGAAAATGTCATAATATTGAATCACTTTCTAGAATATTCTATTATAACTGGGTTTTGTTTGTCAACTTCACCCTTGGAGAGAAACATGGACTCCCCACAGTTGTGCTGGGAGTCACAGAGTAGAAACATTGACAAACACACTGCTTTCATCTGAGACAGGGTCTGCTTCCTATGAAAGGCCCCTGCTCCAGCTGACTGTGGGCTGCATTTCTCCAGTTGGAAAATTTGTTGCCAACTTTATCTTTTCCTCAATGTGTGTTTGTCCCGTTGGTGGTCTGAGAATCAACCCCAGGACCCTGTGATTGTGAGAAGACTGTTCTCCTGCTGAGCTACACCTCCAGCCTTAATACATCCTGAATGAACATCTGTATAGAATCAAGCCATCTATATGAAAGCAATATTCTCCCTTTTTGACATTACTTTTCAACTATGAGACCACGGCTCTGAAACCACACCTGAGCGTCTTGGAGAATAAGATGTTAAGTTCTAAGATAATGGGGTCATATCAACAGTGGGAAGGCAAGGGAAAAAAACATCAAAATATTTTACGACACATGGATGTTACCTTTCATTTGAACAAACAGATAAGACAGCCTGTGAATTCTCTTAATTGGCTCTTTTTAATTCCAGATCTAAATTATATTTGTTTATCAAATCAAAACAATCAAAGAAACTTCTTCGCAATCTTTTCTCATCATTGATATTTCAAAAACAGTAAAACACCTTTGCCAAATGGCCATGAATTAAGTATAGCTTAAGGGTAAAATGTACAGTGTCACTTTCCTCTGATAGCCAACAAACATCCTGTAAGTTCTGTCATTATTCTCCTTGCGTTTTGTATTTCCCCAATGCACTCCTGCTAACCTTAGCCTGCCACCCTGGAGCAGACTAGTGCATTTTGCTGATGGAGTGGAACTACCATAAACATGCGCAGCAAATCCACACTGGGTTCTGTTGCATCCTCACAGACGTCACTACTAGCACTAGCAATAGAAGCAGGCACTATCTTGAAGCTGTAAAGTGGTCTTTTAAAAAGAAAAAAGATGAGAGTCCTGTCTCCCACTTAGAAATGCTGATATGCTCATCCAGATGTTGATACAGTGCTTCCAGATGTTGATATGGCCAAAGAGAATGGCCCAGCTCTGCAGTATCTACTTAAGCCAAGTGTTTGCAAGAGGAGAGCCTCAGTAAAACATTTCCCACAGAGTGGACAGCTGTGGCCGGCATATTGAGGTATCCAATGAACCCATTAAGCAAAGAAACATGCTGCCCCCTCCTGAGAAAGTGAAGTACACAGCACACTCCAGGCCATCCAAGCTCCAGCCAGAGAGTGTGGACTATGAAGATTTTGTTTCCTGGGAAAAGTCTCGACCAAGAACTCTTTATCCATCTTTTGAGAAACCTCCTTATGATGGGCATAGTGGCTGGACTAGTTGACCTTCCACCAGCAGCAATATGTGGGATTCCCGCTAAGAAACAACCCTCACTGTTATTTGCCAGTATAGTTGTCTTTTCAAAGTTCACTTGCTTTGTTTCAGAAAAGATGCCCATGAGGAATAAAGATGGAAGGCTTTGGCATGGAGAGAGGGTAAGAAACTGTATATCCTGATCTGCCTTCTTCTGTTCATGAGAATCACTGGGGAGGCGTGAGGAAGCACAGCCTGGGAATGTTCCAGGCCTCCTTTTACGCATAAGAATTAAGGAATAGAAAGTTCAAATTCCCTTATTGACCCAGAATTAGCTCAATGCTGAGACAGTGGCCTTAACAGCTACTTCGCAAATAGGCCAAGAGCCAAACGTGAATGTTTCAGGGGTTTTAAGAGGCAAGGTCAAACACAAACATTTTCTAGATTGAATTATGTAAGCTGACAATTAAATGAGTCACTCTGAAAACCGTTAAAGAAAATAAACACTCAAGATTCTTGTTACCGAATTATTTAGGTTTATTTTACAGTCAGCTAGCTCCTGAGGTCCAGCTGTCTACCCTGTGCGCATAACTGAGATGCCAGAGGATGGTATGTTACTCTACATCTCCCCTCGGGTCCTCTAGCAGAGACATCATGCCATCATTAAGTGTTCAATAACAGGAGGATTTACAGCATGGAAACCAACAAAACCCAGCAGTCAGAGTTTGATTGATTTTCACTATCTAGACTTTAAAAAAAGGGTGGTGAAACCCTTAATAATGCAGATTGCAAAAAGATAATGTGGATTTAAAATAATGCAGTGTAGCCAAGGTGTGGCCAAGTTTTCTAACTACACAAGATTTTGAAATTTTTTTCCAATTCTTGAAAATTGTTATTTGATTTCAGCAAAGTTGCTACTTTTCAATAAATGAGTGACGTTCTACGTTCGCAGGTACTGAAGCTGAAATTATTTCTGTCTAATGGTAGAGCACTTGTCTAGGATTTTAAAGGCCCTGGGCTCAATTCACAACTGCACAAAAACTGAAAATAGTTCAATGAAAACACATATGTGCTAGTCTAAACACACACTTTATATCATATGCATCTAAATACTCTAATTAACAATTCCTATATTTTCTTGAGGAGTCTCACTTCAATTTTAAGGCTATATATGCAATATATATATATACACACACACACACACACACACACACACAATGTATTTATATGCATGCATTCTTTTAGCTGACCCATTCAAGGTTAATGATAGACACCATATCGCTCCTGCTGACTGTAGAATATATACCTAAAAATAGCTTGATAATAGGACTTAATACAGCCACCATGCTCAGAGAATTTACTGCTTCTAAACAGTGTCGAATAATCCATTTTGAATTTCTCTACTAGCCCCAATCATATCCTTTATGGATTTTACCATTACGGGCAATGACGATGGCGGTATGGTGACGAAGGTGGTGTTAGATTAACCCAAAATTCAATCAAGGATTGAATACATCGAGCTAAGTATCAACCTTGAACTCTGTCAGTTCCTTCGGTGACTTCCATGTTACTCCGCACCAAGTCCCATAAGCACTTGCTGTGCTGCAAGAAGCATCCGACCTGGCTGAACACGGCTGTCTCTGTTTCCCTCACTTAGTTCCAGGACACCACAAGTGCCCCTTTCCCCTCAGCAATCTAGCCATTCCTCGTCACTCCCCAGTCTCTTACTAGCCCCTGACTCTTTCTCTCTACACCCCATTAATAATCTCAGGCAGTCTCCTGGCTTTGCAATACACCAGCCACTCCCACTTTTGTATCACTGGCCAACCATTCTCATTTAAATTTCAAATTTCCATATCCAATTATTTCCTGAACACAAGAATTTCAGTGAGAAGTTGGGAAAGGAAAAACAATGTACAGCCCTTTTCTCTTAATTTTAACAGGGATAACTGAACTTCTTGCTTTTTATTTATATTTGTCTTTGCATTGATCCAAGGGTGAGAGGCTGTGAGAGGTCTCTGCACTGAAGGCTCTCGCCGTCAAGTCTAACTGCCTATTTTCAATCCCTGGAACCCACATAATGGAAAGGAGAGAGCCAGTTCCTACAAGTTGCACTCTGACCTTCACATCACATGCACACCGTCATATGCACACACAATAAATAAATAAATACATTAATAAGTAAATAATTGTAGACATTTTTAAAACTTCTTGCTCTGGGCTCAGGTTTAGGTTCCCATGGTATGGCTAAATGAAACAAGATCAAGATCGTTGAGAAATATGGCACCTACTGTGGTGCCTCACTCCAAAAGATAGTGAAGAGATTGAAAATGGCCAGCACGCCGAGTGCTCTTGCTTCTTCTGTGGCAAGACCAAGATGAGGAGATAAGCTGCTGGCTTCTGACACTGTGGTTCCTGCATGGAGACGCTGGCTGACGGGGCCTGGACCTAACCCACCACTGCTTGCTGTCAGCCAAGTCTGCCATCGGAAGACTGAAGGAACAGAAAGGCCAGTAGAAGCGTTACCGTTTAAGACTTGCCTGGCCTGCAAGAAATGGGTTAGTTTACATACAAAGAGAAAACCTCACATAGGAAAGGAAAACTCAATCTTAATCAATATGTATGTAACATGATTCTAATTAGAATCTTCGTAGGTGAGGTTATTTTGAAATTATATAACCAGTGAAGCTCGTATAAAGGAATAAATACCAAAATGAGCAATAAGATGGAGACATGGGATTCCCAGATCATGTGCGCAACTTAGAATTCTGGAAACTTCATGTTCTTGTCCCTTTACCTTCAACCTATGCACCCTTCTCACCTAGTGCCTGGAAGAGAATGTGTTAAGTATCCGGGTCACATATCTGTGCCCGGACGACATTCACTGGGACGAAATAAACCTGCTGTTCAAACATATTGGAGTCCGGATCCCCAGGAGAACGTCTGTCCACTGTCTGTTACATCTGCATGGCCTGTGTTTCAGCTCCTAAACACCTGCAGAGTCCAACGGTTGCGGACATTCCCGTTCTGGAATATTCTAACTCACCGCTGTCTGTGACTCTGCATGCCGGCTCCAGGCATCCAGAGCACAGAGACATTATACAATATGTGGTCTTCCCACAGCACCTATGGATATTAGTTTCCCCTCCAGAACTCTCTGGGAAAGTTAAGAGAAGGATTTGCCTTTTGGCCTCCAAACCTCTGGCTAGAGGTTTCAGAAAATAACCCATAATCACACACACACACACACACACACACACACACACACACACACACACACACACACCTGTTCCTATCACCACCTAAAAAGAGAAGAAAATACCATCACTTGAAGTTTTCCACGGTGCTCATTTTCACTGACCTTTTTTATTTTCTCCACTGAATGGCCCACTCCCTCACATTTTGCCTAAAGCTCTGTTTCATGGAGGGTGATAATGAGCAAGCTAAGTGCTGACAACTTTCAGGATGACACAGAGTGTGCTGGAACAAGCTGTGTTTCCTCTTCCTCCATACACTGAAGACAGAAGGGATATGAGCCTGGGTATCGCTGAGACACTGTGGCAGGTGTACAGCCTACCCAGGATGAGCTCACTTCCTATGCTTGAAGAGACGGGATTTGCAGAGCTGAATTTCTCAAAAGATACCCTAGCATTGTGAGGGGGAAGTCTAGATTATATTACAGACTCTGTAAGATTAGTCCCCAGTACCCACATTGGACGGAAGCTCACAACTGTCATAACTCAGCTCCAGGGATCCAGTGCTTTTTTCTGGCCGCCATGGGCATCTGTGCTCAGAGGTACATTCGTAAGCACAGACACATGCATATGCATGCAATTTAAAAACAGGCAATAAATAATTTTTTAAACATTTAAAGTCCTACCAATGGATATTCTTTTCAGATGCAGTTGATTCTAGCATTATTACTATTATTAAGATATAAAAATCTTTGAGATTTTTAGAGTAATGACAGTAAATCTATTCTTAAAATCCATTGGCTGAAAAATATGTTTATGTCTGAAGAACACTAAAGTGGGTCCGTTCCCAGTCAGAGAAGTCCTAGGTTAAATAGATGAACAACAAAAAGCAACACAATGAGAAGGAAATTTCATCTAAACTTGCCTCTTGCACTAAAACTGGCATTGCTGGGCAGTGGTGGCGTCGTCGTCGCACGCCTTTAATCTCAGCACTTAAGAGGCAACGACAGGCGGATCTCTGTGAGTTCGAGACCAGCCTGGTCTACAGAGTGAGCTCCAGGACAGCCAGGGCTACAACAGAGAACCCTGTCTCAGAAAACTAAACAGAAAAATAAGAGGAAAAGGGATAGGGTACGGGGAGGTGACAGGGAGGAGGAGGAAAAAAAAAAAGAAAAAAACGCTGGCATATAGGTCACAGCCCTCGGACACCCAACACACCAACCGATGCCCACACTCCACATATGTGATCACACCTCCCTGTCTCTGCGTATTACAAAGCATCTTTAGAATCATCACCTCACCCGGTCCTTATAGGGGCCCTGCAAGTGAGCATGCTTAGGGGAAGGGGGGCTTAAGGACCTGGTGACAGGGAATATACAAGACGCTAAGTACAAGTGGCAGAACAGGACTGCTAGGCCACAGGCATCATCCTCCCAACTCCAAACCCCTGTAATAAAGGTCATATCTGGTCCCTTAAGATGTTCTGTGCATTGAGATTTGTTTAAATCATATTGCTGCTCTTGCCACCGCTTGCGAGGTTGCATTTATCTTACAGATAATTTTACAAACAAGAAACTGAAGTCCAGAAAGATGGATCGCTTGTCCACAGTCATAGAACTTGGGAGAACTGTATCCAGAACTAAATCTAAAGTATTCCTAGCTGTAAAGCCCACACTCCTGACTCCTCACCTCACACCTGGCATATGTGTGATTTGCAGAAAATCGTGTAACAACCAGATGTTTTCCGCTCGTCCCTCGGACAGAACTCAATGGACCTCCCTCCACTGGGGAGCCTACTTATCTACCTGTCCTCCCTTAGTTGTCACAAAGGTGCTCCGAGGTACAGATCCTCATCCAGACTGTGCCAAACAAGAGGTTAAATGTCAAAGGACAGACTGAAGACAGAGCTGGAATCTGAACCTAGGACTCTAGCACTGGTTTCCATGTTTACAAGGAGCTGGCGTGTCTTTTACAGCCACAAAAGCAAATCAACATTTGGAAAGTTGGTGTACACTCTCAGTAGCTTCTTAGGGGACAAGGATTCTAATAAGCCTTGCATAACACTATTATCACAATATACAAGCCACTTGCAGACAACGCTGTGATAACCATCACAGATTCAGAGAACACTGCTCCGCCATGACACCACCCTTTCAGTGCACGTCCTAACCATTCCTTTCACGATGGCAAACGCTAGCAATCCAGGGCACAGGAACGGTAGTGCTCCACACCATCTTCGTAATCAGCCCGGACTGGGACGATGCTTCCGGGAATTGTACAATCCATCAATTGAGGCTCTCAGAGCAAATAAAAAGACATTCTAAGGGTGAGTTTTTCCCACGGGAGCATGTCATTCAACCGATGTCTAACGGGTGCCAGACTTATCAGGATACTTCCAACTCCCCATCTGATAAGAGGTGTCTGCATAATAAAAATCTGTTCTTTCTTCTCTCGGGCACAAACAACTCAGATCTTACCACTCCCAGCCACAAGGAGTTAGCATTGCCAGCAGGTCACCTAGCTAAACTTGTGCACAGTTTCCAGAACCTGTAATAACCCAGTTCAACCACCCTTTTTTATCGTAGGAAATGCCTTCATGGGCATCTGTCCTTCTCTAACATCCTTACTCAGGTTTTATAATGATAGCTGAGATAATGAAATGGCCTCTCTTCCTGATGTTCTTCCTGATGTTCCATGTTCTCTGCTCAGGGGAAAGTAACTCAGTCGCAAGCTGGAACATGGTTTTCAAACTCCAGGCAGTTTTGAAGAGCAGCGGGCATCTTATTTCATTTTCTTCTGTGAAAAAGAGCCACGCAGCCTCACGGCACAAGAGAAATCCATTCTCTTTTCTCACAGTGCCCACAGCACTTTATTTGGGATTTGTTTGTGTGTGTGCTTTGCCTGTTTAGACATCTGCTCCTATAGTCCATGAGTTCCGCCGTGAGCAGCCCAAGGCCCACATGTATCTGATTTCTCACATTTCATCAAGTCCACTGTGAGAGAGCCAAAATTTTTCAAATGAATTAACAGTTAATTAGCTAATAATGAATCTGACCCTGGGACTTCACTCTCCTTGTTTTATTGTGGCCAATAAAGTAAAATCTGAAAATCAACTACATACTTTTAGGTCATGAGTTTGTGGAATTGGTACGACCTGGACTTCTCATTGCCCAAGTGTGTGTATCTCACGAGCAGTGGACACAACCATGGTTCTGGGGAAAAGTCTCCATAAAAAGCCACTTTGAGTGTTCTAACGTTTGTGATGAGGTTTCTCCAACCTCTGCTCTAAGGATGGCTGCGAATAAGCCCTTGTAGGACTCAGGAAAGCCCCCTGTGTCTCTCCTTTAGCCTAACATAGAAGCTCTGAGTCACTGGCTCCTGGGAAATCTTTTTCTCCATCAGAAAGTGCTGACCACAGTCTATCTCTTGGCCATGATCTCTCTCTATGCTTGACAACCCCTCCTTCCAACAATGACGTTCACTCATTCCCACTGGTGTCACATGAAGATGATCAATCGTCCCTGGGCTCACTGGGCTATGAAAACTCAGCTTGGCATGGAGAGCACCCCACTCTTCCAATCCCCAGTCACAAGCCTATTTGGCTGCCAAGCCTAACCCTCTGTCTTCTTATTTACTCATCGTCTGTTCCCATTCTCTCTTCTCCTTGACCCTTTGCAGAGGTTCGGAGTCAGAACCAAGGGAAAAGGATAAAAGAATCCACACGAGCATTTTATAATCACTCAGAAGTTGACAACTTTGGTCTCTAACCATGTTCCAGAAAGAAATCTTGCCACTTGGTAAAGAGCAAGTATGAAATTTTTAAAAGTAATAATAATATTAAAAAAGGAAAAGAATTTGTAAGTAAAATAAAAATTAAGTTGAAAACATAACAATTATGATTCTAACAGGTCGATTTACTAGAAATGCCTCAAAAGTATCCAAAACAAGCTGTTTATTAAAAAAAAAAAAAAAAAAACAAGACATGAAAAGATTTATCTTCAAGGAATCAAGATAATGCGGGGTGACTTGAATCATAGGAACCAAGATGACAGGCTCTACTTTAGAACACGTGTTAACTCACGTGAAAGAGACTTCTAAAGATAGAGTAGGCGAGGAGTGTTATTCAGCTGATACAATTTTAGACTATACGAAGGAGAAGTTGTTCAGGAGATATTAGAGACTCGGTTTAGGAAACACCCATTTCAGACCCAACAGAGAGGCACAAAGACTGGTATGTGGGAATAAAGGTGGTACCTTTATCTTTGATCTGTCTCGTGTTGGAGAATGCAGATTATGCACACAGACACAATGAACACTTTATGAGTGAATCCCAGAAGTAGGTGCCTCTAAGTCTGAAAAGGCATAGACCTTCGCGTGTGGGAGCTTGCCCTGTAAAACTTGCAGTACGTAAAAGCAGGATATAATGTGTTTCTAAACAGTGTTTCTAACCTCCTCTCTAACCTCTAAACACACACACACACACAGTATGAGGTTAGGGGTTAGATGCTTCCTCCTCTTGTTGATGACAAATTTCAATTCCATATCCCAAATTTCTTCTTCAGCAAGCTATTTCATATTGGAGATTGAAGACCAAGATATTCTACCAACAGAAATCCCCCAAAAGGAAAAAGAAACATCAAGGCCAGTGAAGAATATATCGGTTCTACTAGCATTCACCTCGGATCTGATGACGGCTTTCTTAGGAACAAATTTTGTCTTTGGCATTGAGTAGAGGAGCAATAGAGGAGATGGAAGCTAGTATCTGTTGCGTGCCTACAATGTTCCAGCACTGTGTTACACATACCATGCATCATTTTTTTTCACCTACTCGATTCTGAGAGAAAAGTGCTAACATTGCCTCTTTCCCTTTTCATAAGTGAAGAAACTGAGGCTTGTCAGGGTTGTTGGCGAGAAGACGGAAAAGTTTATCATTGGTTTCAATGCAGAGTAAATGCAAATGGATTCATTGGAAGGATTCAGCAATACCGACTGTCCCTACTGGATACAAATTGGGTGGAAGAAAGATGAATACCATGTTGCATAGAATGGGGACACGATGTGCGAATCAACAGCCATAAGCAGCGTGGAAGCTCTGGGATTGCTATGGCAAGTGTGCTCTTAGAGCTGGACATGGGTGTGGGCCAGGAACAGCCAAGAAGCTCCAAAGATAAGGAGGAAGTGAAAAGCCTTTGAAACGGTCAAGTGGATGGTACAGCTTTGATGAAAAGCGGAGAGCTCTCTAAAGTGGGCGCCTGCACTCTGGCCATTGTCAACAACTGATACTGCAAAGAGGCCAGAGAAGGAAGGAAGCTCAGTGTGAGAAAGGGTTGGGTGGGGCAAGGGGGAAATGAATGTGGAAGGGTTCCCCTCTTTGTCTTTATTGCTCTGTAAACTGTGTGTATTTATTCTCCACTGTCCTCCATTGCACAGGGTGACAATCAGCAGCAGAATTAGGCTGCTCTGTTTGCATGGTTCAGACGTTAACGCTAAACATTTGCTCATTTGGGACCTAACAGACCTCCTCTGCAGCCATTCAAACAGGGAAGGGCTTGGTCAACAACATGTTTGGCTATTTTATAACACCATAATAGCTGTTTTTAAAAAAAGAAAGAAAGAAAGGAAAGGAAAACGTGATTATTTTAGGGAAAAGTTAACTGGCTCCTAACAACCCCAGAAGTCCAGGAATACTAGCACCGCACACTGAAGGAGTTTGTGTAAAAATAAGTACAGCAGCAATCATGGAGTCCTTCAAACCACAAAGAGATTTCACATGAACTCATGGAGGGGTATCTCTAGTTTTATAAAGGAACTAAACTTTAGGGACTTAAGAGTCATTTATCTATTGTCACCTGTCTTAAAGATTCAAGTCCAGGGTTCCCCAACATCAAAAATCATAATTTAACTTAATAATAATAATAATAATAATAAAGTTACTCTTTCATCGTGTGATACAAATAAATATGAGAAAGAGACCTAGAAAACCCTGGAATGGCTCTTGAATACCTTTGACCACACGCCTCTCCTATTCTGCGAGAAACATTTATTGGCTATCAAAACAACTAAATCTTTGGGATGTTTCATTATTGTTCCTTGTGCATCCAAAAGAAAAATATATTTTGTTTTATATTTTCCTTATATTTGAAATGAGAAAGGTACAAGGTCAAATGTTATGCTGATACTGCTGTGAATCACTTGCCCATCTGTGGTGCAAATACTGCCAAAATTGTCAAACACACACATACACACACACTTCATATACACATACACTTCACACACACACACACACACACACACACTTCATACACACATACACTTCACACACACACAAAGTTCATACAGACATACACTTCACACATACAGTTCATACCTACATACACTTCACACATATACACACACACACTTCATACACACATACACTTCACACACACAAAGTTCATACACACATACACTTCACACATACAGTTCATACCTACATACACTTCACACATATACACACACACACTTCATACACACATACACTTCACACACAAACAAAGTTCATACAGACATACACTTCACACATACAGTTCATACCTACATACACTTCACACATATACACACACACACTTCATACACACATACACTTCACACACACAAAGTTCATACACACATACACTTCACACACACACACATACATACACACTTCATACACACATACACTTCACACACCCACACACGCACACTTCATACACACATACACTTCACACACACACACTTCATACACTCTTCATACACTTCATACACACATACACTTCACACACACACACTTCATACACTCTTCATACACTTCATACACACAAACACTACATACACACATACACACACAGTTCACACACACAGACACACATTCATACACACATACACTTCACACACACATGCACACATACACACGTGTGTGAGCCTAGAGGACAACTTTCAGCAATCAGTTATCATCATCCACAGTGAACTCTAGGGAACAAACTCAGGTTGTCAGACTTGGTGGCATGCACTTTTACGCACTGAGCCATCTCGCCCCTCTAAGTCCTCCCATTTTAATCCTATGGCCCAACATTCATGGTCCTAGGAACGAGTTGTTCTTTGTCTCACATACTGGTTTCGTTTACCATCATTTAAAATTTCAGCACGATGAGACCATGAGATGCGGAACCCAAAGAATGAGTTTTGTTACTAATTGATTAATTAATTGTTAACTTTTTCCTGCAGCTGGCAGAGGCTGCCCTCTGCATTCCTCTGAGACTCCTGTACTAGCCCCCATCTGTACTGAAGCTGGTACAACTGAACAATCCCTCTGTGCTTCCTCGCTTCCTGTTTCTATTTTACACAAGGGACCCCCCATGCTAACCCTAACCTATCTGCAGCCGCTTAGGAGACACCACCGCATCAGCATACCTGTTTCATGGCTGGTTTGTTTTTATTTTTGTTTTACGGTCATCTGGCCTGAGCCATGACTTTTTCTCATACTAGACAAATTCTCACCTAATCCCCTGAAAAGAACACATTCACACCTTCCTTACAGAATCACCAAATTGTCATAAAAAGGTACACTTGCCATATATACCATCGTGATACCATTAAATGCAGTGGGACAGCAATGGAGGTGAGCGCTTCACCTCCTGATAAACTGATGTCCTGGTCATGTGACCTCCAGCAAGGCCAACCCCTTGTGCAACACTCACTCTAGGTTTTGAATGCTGTAATTATTCTGAGTTTAGGAAGAGATGGTCCTGACACTTCTGTTAATGGGAGCATAATCTGCCTTCTCTTCATTGAGACTCAGGATTACTTACTCAAAAAAGTGTTTTCTTTACAGTCTCCCCTTTGGAATCCCAGAGGGAAACAAGCCCTAAAACCCTCGCTGGTGCTAACCACTTAGACACTCACTCTGTCGACTGCATTCCCTCCTGGTCCACTTGAGGTTGGCAGTTACATTTTCTGATTTTAATATTTTTGTGGGGAAGGCACATGTATGGATTCCAGGGATCAAACTTGGGTCACTAGGCTTGGTGGCAAGCACCCTTAGATTCTGAGCCATCTTGTCATGCCCTGCATCTTATTCCTCTTGCCCGTCATATACACTGAACTTGGATCTTGACAAAAGACCAAAGTTTACTGTTATTTCAGATGCTTGGAAGAGCTCCAGGTGACAGCATCTCCACACACACACCTCTCCACCAGCCATCCCCACAGAGCCCCCAAGCTGTTGTTGGTCACTGTTCCCTGGGGTTTTAAAAGAAGTAACTAGTGGTTGAGATATAGCTCAGTCAGTAGAGTGTTCGCCTAATATGAACAAAACCCTAGATTCAATCCTCAGCACCCCAGAACCACATAAATCTGGGCATTGTTATACACACCTATAAGTCCAGCACTGTAATGAGCAGTGGAGGCAGAAGGAGTTCAAGGCCATCCACAGTGAGTTCCAGGCCAGCCTAGGACACATGAGAGACTGTATCAAACACAAAGAGGGATATGGAAGGGAGGGATGGAAGGAAGGAAGCTGAAGGGGACTGAAGAGAGAAGGGCAGACACTAAAAATTAAAAATAAAAACACAGGGGGTGGTCCCCCATACAAGCTGGTATATTGTCACAAAGGATTATCAAAAACCATGTGAGCAACTAAGAGGGAACTTTCAAAAGCATCTACTGGTTTTGCAGATTCCAGTGGGGTTTTCCCACTCTCGGGGCTCCTGGAGGCTAAGTAGACTGCAGCAGGCAAGTAGACTTCTTCCACCGTGTGTGCGTATGGCACTGTTAAGTCATGCACATGGGTTTAAACAGCTCTCTTACCGCCCCCAAGCTTCCAATTAGACACTGCTGTGTACTCTGCAACTCACGTTTAAAGC
The DNA here is from genome assembly GCA_026225945.1 of Cricetomys ansorgei. Taxonomy (NCBI): domain Eukaryota; kingdom Metazoa; phylum Chordata; class Mammalia; order Rodentia; family Nesomyidae; genus Cricetomys; species Cricetomys ansorgei. The sequence continues at coordinate 11,781,318 of JAMJFZ010000116.1, forward strand.
CATAGTCACTTTCCGCTCGTCTCCAGATTCCTCTCCAGGTCCCACTCTCCCATCACTTAGGATTCTAATCTATTTCTTCTATCCATATAATTTTCATCTTCTAAGACTAAATGATGGATCTCTTACCCAGCCTCTATCTTTCTTGTCCTCGTCAGAAGATAAGCACCTAAAGGGAAGAGATTGTTGTACCTTTCTTGATTAAATATTCAGAAGTATTCACGTGGAAGCTAGGGCATAGTTGACACTCACACCCAAGAATATTTTTTTAAGGGACAGCAAGATGGTTCAGCAAGATGGTTCAAGGTAAAAGCACTTGTCATCAAGCCTGATGACCCAAGTTCAATCTACTGATCCCAACAAGTAGGAGAGAACTGAACCCTTCATGTTGTCTTCTGATCTCCATACAAATGTACCATGGCATACATGTGCACATACACGCACATACACATGAATAAGTGTAATATGTTTTCTTTAATTTGTTCAACAAATAAAAGACAGCAGAGACTATCGTGTCCTGCCTATTAATCCCACTACTCCTACCCAGCAAGAAATGAGCTGACGCATGGTAAACACCACTTGACCAGTTGGTGTCTTCCTTCATGTTTGAACAGTCCTGAGAAGGAGGGTGAAGCTCAGGTATCTTCATGAACACACAAGAGAATTTTTTCATCTGTCCTTTTCTCAGAATCACACACAGAGAGAGAGAGAGAGAGAGAGAGAGAGAGAGAGAGAGAGAGAGATGCTTGCTGTCTGTGGCACCATCAAGGGCATTGGTACAGCGATAATGAATAAGAATGGGATAAGAATGAAAGAGGGGAGCCTGGGATGAGGGATGCAGACACTCATTCAAGCCGGTGAGAGTCTGTGGGGACCAGCTCAGGGTCTCCGTGCAGGAGACAGGGAATGAGGTGAGAGTGCGCTCATAACCCTTCTGCGTGCACCATCTGGGAGGCCAGCAATTTTACCTGTCAATTACCATCCTTTCCAGGCCAGCAAAAATAAACACACGAAAAGTGCAGGCTTTGCATGATCTTTTACCACGCAATGTAGCTCCCTCTCCAGCCCTTCCTCCAAAGGAAAAGGAAACTAAAAAAGCAAATTTTCATTCCTTTGTTTAAACCAATGGGACTGGAAAGACAAAGATTCGACAGTGTGAGTGTAGAGGTTGGGTTTTTCATTTTTTTCATTTTCTTCCTTTTATAAATTAAACTGCTTAAAGTATTTTTAAAAGGTCATAACTCATTCTCAATGAACTGAAAGCTGTAATAAATGTGAACTGTGTGCTAGTACCTAGTCACCTCTACAGGGCTTTCCTGTGTGTTTTACAGAGATGCTCTAAGTTGGATTTACAGCCAGCCAGTGAAAGCAAGACTGTCTACTGTTGTGCAGAGAAACAGAAGGCACAGGATACACATGTGTACTCATGAAACATCTGTGTCACTCAGCACCTTCTGGTCCCCTGAGAAACATCATCGGAATTGTCCACTGTCCTTTGTCCGTGAATGGCTTTCATTGAAATCCCATGTGCACCAAACATTCTGCTGTTAAAAGAACATTACTGTGGAAGCCTTTTTAGTCTTGAAGAATGTCCTAGCAGCATGATTGTCTGGGCAGGAAATGCAGTAACAGGTATACAAAAAGCAGGGAGGAACAACGGTGTGTCCAGACTGCAGGAAAGCAGGCTAATGTCTACAACTAGCTCGGTGTCTGTAAAACAGTACCACTGAAACTTTGTCAATGATATGCTTTGTCCAGAAGCAATAAAAACATGGCATTCTTAGAAGCAAATCTCATACAAATGGTTTTTAAAAAAAAAAAAATACCTGAAATATCCAAAAATTGAAGAGAAAAAAATCAAATTTATATAAACAGTGTGTACAATAGTGTTTATCGTAGAGTTTTCCCATGTTGGTCTACAAGTTCCCAAAATTCCAGCTCAAATTCCCCAGCAAGCTCTTTTGCAGAAACTGATGATCTAATTCCAGGAAATCCAAAAGATCTAGAATAATAGAAGCAACTTTGAAAAAGAAGAACAAAGCTAGAGGATCAATGCTGTCTGGTTTTAAGCTTTGCTAAAGTTGCAGTGACCAAGAGAGTGGGTACCAGCACCCACAGAAACAGAAACTGCTAGTACATACATGCTGTGTAGGTATATGTATGTGGGGTGTATGTATATGTGTGTGTATGTGTGGGATATGTGTGGTATGATGTGTGTGTGTGTGTGTGTGTGTGTGTGTGTGTACAACTGATTGACAAAAGACCAAAAACAATTCATACATATGACTTGGAAAGTAATTTTAGCATGTTGAAAAATTATAATCATATGCAACAAAAGTAAATATTGATTCCTACCTTTCACTGTTTTTCAAAAATAACTCAAAGCTGGGCCTGATATTGTACATGAATTATCCTGGCACTCAGGAGGCTGAGTCAGGAGAAGAGGGAGTTCCTGCCCAGACTGAGTTACACAATGAGACCCTATCTCAAAAACAAAGCAAAACCCAAAACAACTCATACAGATCAAAGACCCAAATAGCCACCTAAAATCTAGCAAAAATCTAAGAAAAAAAACAAAAACATTTGTGACCCTGAGTTGGATAAGAAGTTCTTAGATACAGTTTCAAAGAAAGATTCATTAAAAATTAAAATATAACTTGCAGATAAATTCAATTCCCCAGTTCAAATCAATTAGCAAATTTAAACTTTATATTTTTGAAAGATATGGATTAGACAATGAAAAACACAAACTTTATATCTGATGAGGGACTTGTGTTCCAAATACATCACAAAGTCTTAAAACTTAATAAGAAAGCAAATGTCTGAGTTATCTTTTGAAAAATAGACAAAATCATCCAGGTGGTGGTGGTGCATGCCTTAATCCCAGCGTTCAGGAGGCAGAAGCAGGTAGATCTCTGTGAATTTGAAGCCAGCCTGGTCTACAGAGTAAGTTCAGTGACAGCCAGAAAAAAACAGAAAAAAGAAAACAGAAAAAACAGAAAAAAATAGACAAAGTATTTGAATAAACATTTCACCAGAGAAAATACATCGGTGACAAATAAGAGCACAAACGTCCTCAACACATTATTTGCTAGATAAATGCATAGAATACAACATTTCATCATGTGCATATTGAGGTGCACCAAATTTAAAAGACTATATCAAGTGTCCATGATGATATCTAGGGGGTGGCAAGATACAAAATGGCTCAAGCACTTTGGAAAATAATTTGTCGGTTTCTTAAAAAACAAAATCATCTTCAACAAAATGATACAGCTGTTCTAACTCTAAGTATTTACCTAAAAGTGAGACCATGTATTCTTACAAAATATTGGACAAGAACGGTGAATGTTTGTTAACATGCTCATGACAGAATGAAATGACCAAAAGCTGGAAACCATCTAACAGCTGGATGGACAAACTTCCAGTGGAATGTTAACACGATAAAAGCAAAAGGAGATACGATATATCTACATCATGAATGAATCTAATAAAAGTGATTTTCAGTGACAGAAGACACACCAAAAATAAAGGGTGTGGATTCTATCTCCACACAGCTCTAGAACATGAAAACTAACCCAGAGGAAAGGGTTGGCTAGCGCTGGGAGATGCAGAAGAAGGCGGGAGGGAGAGATCCCAAAGGTACAAGGAGAACCCCAGGAAGTGTGGTTACATTCACGTAGGGACAGATTCATAGATACATGCCAAACTTTTGAAAAACTATATACTTTAATGGTGTGTAACTCATTTTATATTGATTATACCACCATTAAACTGTTTTCTTATTTCAAAATGCAAACAATAAGGAATGCTTTACTAAGACAACACTATGTCCCTGAGAGTTCCCCTCTGACACCTCATCAGCTATAGGGAAAGAAAATGAGCAAGGAGGAAAAATTTCATCATTTTTCTAAAGCTGCCTCTGCTGAACACTTACCAAACATCCCGTTATTCTAATAATGAATTTTACAATGGCTTGTAACATCCGCCCAGGGATGTTTCCTTTTTACCCAAAGGTATCACTAAAACTAGTGTAGAATGAATATCTGGCTTTGAGTTATGTTTCCTCACAATGTGTGCCCTGTGACCTTTATTGCTCTCCTCTCTCCACCCAGAGCTCTGAAAATAGACTCATCGCTACCAGAAACAACAGAACGATTTAATGTGTCTCCCATTGCTAGCATTAATTATTCCATACTTCCCGAAGACCAGAAAGCCAGTTGTCCTTGGTGTCACACAGCTTGGCTCCTCTATGCAGAGTCAAGACCCTGGCCTGGACAGATCTTTATGCTGTGTCAGCTTGTAAACAACTTCATCTTCCCAATAAAGGAGTTCTTGGGTTTGAAAAGTTCAGTTCCCTGGTTCAAATCAGCTAGCAAGTACCACTTCTCAGCAATGAAGAGACTTCTCAGTACAAAACTGGGGAAACAAAACTGAACTATCTTCAATCTTCAAAGTAGACTTAAGACTCCAAAAGCTTGCTAACTTATAATGCTTTCTACAACATGGGTTCCCAGTACTACCGACTGACCAATGCAGCCAAGAGAGATCAAGGTGTCCAGGATACAGATTCCTTCTGAACTCTTTATGGAGAAGGTGAAGGGTATAGGGCAAAGTCATGTTTCTAGAGAGGAATCAGCCAGCAGAGACGGTGTCAAGTTCTCTTTCTGTGAGATAGCATCCAACTCATGGTAAAACTGAAGGAGAGCCCCCTTGGGCAATTACAGCTGGCAAGGTAACTGGCCAGCAGGAAGAATGTAGATGGCTCCTAGCCACTCTCAACTCCTTACAGAGGAGTGAGAGGAAACCATGACCCAGAACTGACGCTTCCTCAGAGCGTCACCCAGTGTTCCCAACAGAGAATACAGCCAACTGATAATGGAGCTTTGAAGTGTCTGGCCAGGGGCCAGGAGACATTGGAAATGTCCTTTAGAGACTATCTGCTTTAGATTACTCCCCCTGTGTAGGAAGACGCACATGCTGACTTTAGCCTTTCTCCTGCTTTCAGAACCCAAGAGCTTCGGTTTGACTGATCTCAAGCCTGCTCTTTTGGCTTAGACTAAATGTCAGGCTTAGTGAGTCTGGGTGTTTTTGTTGGGCTTTTTCCCTCTGGTACTGCACCTCGACTCCACATGCATTCCTTTTCTTCATTGTCTCATTGTAAATGTTTTACTCCTGATCTCCACAGCCCCAGAATATTCTGTTTCTTTCCTCTGGATGTTTTTTCTACAGATGGAATAGAAGCCTAGGTCTACCTGACAATTAAATGACATTCTAAACTGCGTAACTACAATCCCATTAATTAAAAATAATTAGTTATTTCTCTGTTGCTGTGATAAAACATCATGACCAAAGACAGACAGTGTATGGAAGGAAGAATTTATTCTTGGCTTACAGTTCCAGAGGACTAAGAGTCTATCTTGGCAGGGAGGCGTGGCAGCAGGAACAAGAAGCTGAGAGCTCACATCTTCACGGGAAAGTATGAAGCATAGAGCGCAAACAGGAAGTGGAGTGAGATTCTCAAACCCCGCCCCCAGTGATGTACTTCCTTCAACAGGGCTGTACCATCTACACCTCCCCAAACAGGGCCACCAACTGGGGACTAAGTGTTCAATTCCCCAAGAGAATAGAGGACATTTCTCATTTAAACCACTTTGGTTGAATTATGGGTCAAATAATATGCCGTCCAAGAAACTGAAGCATCTTTCTCATATCTTTAAAGGTTATATTCATTTGATAATAGATTCTACCACTCAGGTCACAGAACACTCAAATCCATGTTGTTGTTAATATTTCTACCAATATATTTTAACATATGTGATCTTGGTCGCTCCTTTTTGTGAAAGTATATTAACCGTTGAGTGTCAGGAGCTAAATCCTTGCCGTTCAAAGCACTGCCCTTGGACTCAGCCCTTGTCATCACCTGACAGGCCTTAGGAAGATGACTAGGCCTCAGCACAGACCAACAGAATCCAAATTTCATCATAACAATATTGTCAGTGAGTCCTGTGCACATTTAAGTTCAAAGAGTCTTTTAAATAGTTATCAGCTCCTTTGAGGGAAAAGGAAAATCAAGGAAAAAGAGTTGCAACATGCCGACTGACAAAGTTCCAAGAAGGAACTTGAGCTGGTACATGGTCTAGTGCCTTCCAGTGGTTGGCTCTGCATTCTTTGAGTCCCTCCCGGACCTTCACCCCATAGAACTAAGAATGATTCTTGGCTGGATGAATTGGGCTCATGTATTTAAACTTCAAAGGTGCTGATCAATCAATGAAGGCTTCTCTCAGATCTTTCCAGGCTTGAAAATACGCTGGCTATATGAGGAAGTGGAGTTGTTAATGAACTAAAAGGTCTTTGTTGGCTCCATCTGAATGTGGACATCAGGAAAATCACCTTCTGTATGGTGACCAGGGCTCCCCTCAAGAGAGCTCATCATGAAGACTGTGCAGAGGAGAGGCTGACCTCCATGAATGACAGCTGTTCAGCAGGTCTGTGAGTATAGGGAATCTCACATCTAGAAGCAGGGCATAAAGTCACAGTGACTGACTCCACAGTAACTCTCAGCAGCTGATAATGTAGACTCAGCCCTTTCTGGTCCCTAAACATTCCAGTTGGCACATGGAGGGTATCACATCCCCAGACTCAACAGAGTGTGGACAGAAAATATTAAAAAGAAAAACTGCATCTTTACTGGGTATGTTTAGACTTTCTCTTTGCTGTTCTTCCCTAACTCATGTGGTATAACTATTTATGCATTCTAATATACTGAGTATTACAAGAGATGATTTAAAGTATTGAAGATACCCAGGCTATAGGCAAATACAATTCCATGTCACATAAGGGACTTGAGCATAGAAAGAATCTAGTTATCCTCAATCTCCATAGATAGACACTGAGGGACAACAGGTCTGACTTCTGGATGTCCATTGTCATGTAGGGTGAAGGACAACAAAGAGACAAGAGGGAGACCTGAACTATGGCATCTGGTCCTGTCTCTGGTGGTCAGAATGCCTCATACCAGCCATGACCTCATAACTGGTCACAGGAGCTCATTCTCCCCTCTCCATACTCAGTCTGGCTCTTGATTTCTGTGTTAAGGTCTACCGGGCACTGGAGGTCTACTCAGCCTCTTGCCCACCTGGTAGGAATCCCTCTCAAGAACTTACCAGACTCACTCTGAAAGCCACAACTCATCCTCTGGACCTCTTGGGATCCTCTTCCAAAATGGGCAGTGGACTTCACATTTAATACACACACTATCAGACTGTAAGTATGGCCATTGCTAGGAAGTCCCAACTGTTCTGTTTCACTTGAGACATTCAATTTTTGTATCCTATTTATTTATTTAATTTATTCTACTTATTATTTATTCTATTTCTCTATTTATATCTATTTATTATATTTTATATAAACATACAATATTGCTTGTGTGTATTCTATTTGGGTCTTAGTTTTTAATCAGCATGTACTCATTATAGAAAACAGTAGGTTTCATTATTTTTGTATTCTGTTTTATTACATTCTATGTAAACATATAATATTGCTTATGTGTATTCTATTTGGGTCTTAGCCTTTAATCAGCATGTACTCATTATAGAAAACAATAGGTTTCATTATGACATTTTCACACATGTACATTGGGTGTTTTGCTCACAATCACCCATTACGTTTGCTTGTGCTGCTGTCCTCTGATTCTAACCCCCACAATCCCACTTTGACACAAATATCAGTATATACATAAAACAGATGGGCAGATATATAGATAGACAGACAAAGATTCCAAATAGAGAAAATGTGGTGTTTGTCTGAGGCAAGCTTATTTAGTTTGGCTTGATGATTCCAGTCCCATCCATTCTAAAAATGACATAATTTTGTGCTTATTTATACCTGAATAAACTCCACTATGTTCTGGGCATGGTGGCACATACCTGTCATCTCAGCACTCCTGAGGCTGAGGCATGAGGATCTCTATGAGTTCCACGCCAGCATCGTCTACAAACCAACTTCTAGACGGGGCGGGACTACACGAAATTCACGAATGCTATGACAAGAGCATGGAAGACACACAGAGTTCTGTGGCGCTTCCTGGCCACTGCTTTCCAGTTTCCCCACCTCTCCACATCGCCCCCAACCCATGAGGTGTCTAGAAGTTCAAGGAAAAAAATAGATACTTAAACTATAGATAATTAAAAGGACAATTGTAGCTTTTCTGTAGGATGAATACAACAACAGAATCACGGGGCCCTGGGAGACGACTAGCCAGTGAAACTCTTGCTTTGTGAGTATGAAGATCTGAGTTCCACCTCCCACCCCTGGAGAAAAGCAAAGAGAACTCTGAGCATAGTGGCATACATTTGCAATCCAAAACCGGGAGACTGAGACAAATTGATTCCTGAGGCTTACTGCCCAGTCAGCCTAGCCTATTCAGCAAATACTCAGTGCCAATGAGAGACCCAAACAAAGACAGAGTGACTGAGGAGATGGCTCACAAGTGCTTGCCAAACAAGCATCCTATCCCCAGCACCCATGCCAAAAAGCAGAGTATCGCAGCACATGACTGTAATCCTAGCACTGGGAGATTGGCCATAGAAACAAAAGTATCCAGAGGATCCCTGGGATTGGCTGGCCAGATAGTCTATGCAAATCAATGACTCCGGGTTCCATAAGAGAGCATGCCTCAAAATATAAAGTGGAAAATGACGGAGGAAGACACCCAACAGTGGCCTCTGGCCTCCATACTCACGTGCACACACGTGCACACATATGCACACAAATAATAGATACAAGTACTATACGCAGATAAGCCCAACAGACTACACAGATATATTTGAGAAGGAAGCATCACACACAGAAACACTTCAGTTGATGAGTTTAAGGCTCATAAGCTGCAATCTAGACCGAGGAGACAAGATTTAGGAAAACATGAAGAATGAGAAAGCAAAGCACTCTGGAAAACAAAAATAGCTTGAAGTACCTAATGCTGTCAGAGGGCTTGAGCAGAAGACTGAAAGGCTAAGTAAATCTGGTAAACGGGGACAAGATTCCAGATGATTCCGTGTATTCTACTGAAGTGATTGCTCACAACCTGTCGATCATAAGTTTGTTTGAACAGCAGTGAGTAGAATAAGCCCATCACTTTCTAAAGACTGCACTGATAAGAGAGTCACTAGAAACAGCAAGATTAGTCAGAAAATAATTGCGCTGGTCAAGAAGAAATGTCCAAGCCCTGACCTGCTTATGGAGAAAAGGAAGGAGGGCCAGTTAGGAGGCTCAGTGGGCAAAGGCCATTGCTACCAAACCTGATGGCCTGAGTTTGATTGCTGAGTTGCAGGATCAACATAATGGAGGGAGAAAACCAATTCCCCCAAGTCCTCCAACCTCCATACAGTACTGTAAGAAAGAGAGGAAGGGAAATTATAGATGTGAGGTGGAAATGAAGTCAGGAGTGCCAAGGAGATCATTGCACATGACAGTGAGGGAAGAGAAGAGAAGAACAGGCACTATCTGACCTGAGTCTGGCCCCTGGCTGTATGGAAATGCACACATAATATGAGGCTGTACACATAGCAAGCGAATGTCCAAATAAAACCCAACCACAGCAAGGAGCCTTATTAACTAAATAAAGAGCTGAAGATCGAATAACATTAGCAGCCATCTCTTTATAATCTAAACTCCAACACTTTGGGGAATCAGAGGTTGATTACAATAAAAACCCCAAACATATATATTCAGCAAATGTTTCAAACCAAAAAAAAATCAGAAAGATGAAAAGTAATCTAGTTTAAAAGGGGAGCAATAATTAAATAAGAAATCTAAAGACAATGATTGCTGCCTGGGGGTACTCAATTAGCCAGAGTTCACGGGCAGTGAAGCCAAGGTGAAGAAATTCTGAGGTCCTGCAGTGAGACGCTGGAGGCTCACTCTGACATGGGAAAGAGCCTGAAGGACCAGGGGTTAAATCCCTAGAGGACTCAATTGGCTGGGTACTGTGTGAGCTGTGCTTCTGAGCCTTGGTTCCCTTGCGTGGAAAAAGAAAAAGGTAGCCTCTTTACTGAAGCTATGTAGAGCGCTTTGCTCCTCATTAGCCTTCAAGAGATAACAATACAGTCTGTAGCCTAGTGGCACAGGCCCTGCAACCCCAGCTGTTCAGGAGGCTGAGGCAGGGGGATAACAAATTCAAGTATTGCCTGGGCTACAGCCTGGGCAACTTAGTGAGACTTTGCCTCAAAATAGAAAGGTAAAAGGGCCTGGGGAAAGCCACATGTAGCCATACATGTCTGTAAACCTAACCCTGGAGGGTGGGAGGACATGGACAGGTGGATTCTTGGAGCTTGCAAGCCAGCCAGTCTAGGCAATTAGTAAATGTCATGTTCAGAGACCCTGTCTCAAAAATTAAGGTGGCGACAGAAGAAGACACCAGGCATCCACCTCCAGCCTCCATAAGCATGCTCACATACACATAAAATAAAAATAATTTTCTTAATGCCTGGGGCTGTAAACTAGCATGCTCAAGGCCCTAGAGTAAATCCTCAGGACTGTGAAAATGAAGGGAAGAGAGAGGGAGGAAGGGAGGAGGGAGGAGGGAGAGAAAGAGAATGCCTTACTATTATCTTTCCCCCAGACGATAACAGCTTTCCTGGCATTAAATCTCAGAGGAGCTGACACTTCTCAGCATGGACACAGCAAACAGAATGGACAAGTTTATACATATCAGGTCCCTTAAGCAAATGGCAAACAGACTAATACCCTAGTGAGCCAAGAACTGGAGGCTCCTGAAGTCTGGAATCTGGAAGATCTCATTTACTCATGGTACCGGTCTGTAAGTTGATTTTCAGTTGAGTAAAACCTAATGTTTGCAATCACCCCACAGATGAAGACTGACTCCTCAGCTTCTGCATCCATGGACAACCTTGGCGTGTACCCTAATGGAAAAGGCATCCATTACAGATACCTTCCCTGGGCTTCACTTGGGGGGACAGTCCAAATAAGATGTCACAGGCCAGGACTAGGAAAGGTTAGAGAAGGAGCAGGGAGGCAGCATCTCCCACTTAAACCTCTTCTGAAGCTGCTAAACATTCTCCTCCAATAGAAGTGGGATCAGGACTGCCTTCCTTCCCAACACCCTTTTGTGTTCCTCTTTTGAATATGTTGCCTGACAAACTCATTACCCACATGTTTTGGTAGAGAAAGACCCAGTGATCAGCTATTTGTTCCTCTCATCTAAATCAGAAATCACTTTACTAAGTTCTTGGCCTGAAAGCCCACAGGTCTCCCCAGTGACTATAGCCCAATACCTCACTAGCACACACTTACTATTTTCTCAACCTGCTCACATAATCCAAGTTCTAGTTATAGAGAGAAGAAGTCACCTGACTCCTAGTTCCCTACATGATTCATTGACTATTACATGTTACACTCAGAGGAGTGAAGGGGGGGTGGGGATTATCCACCTGACCTCCAGCATTGACAAACAAAATAATTGAGTGAATCAGTTTAGGCCCATGCCATTATGGCCATCCCACACAAGTGATAGATAGAACATAAAAGTGAAAAACAAAGAACTGGGGACAGGCTCAAAAGCATCTTTGTGTGCTAGGAAAGAAACAGAGATACAAGCAAGCCAAAAGGAAGTGGCTAGCTAGACTCCCAAGTCAGGAGAAATGAGAGATTTAAAGTGTACAACTTCAGGACTTCAAGTGGGGTGTAGCATTCCATGCTCCTCTCTCCCCATCAGAACTGGAGCCACAGGAGAAGGGAACTGCAAGAGAAAAGGAGCGTACAGGTTCAGAGGAAGTTGGGAACCTAGGGAGGTGTGGAGACAAAACTCAGCCTTGTGGCCATCAGAAGTTGAAATCAGCCAGCTCCTCACTCTCTATAAACCCAGCATGACTGTTGAGAATGGTTATTTCCTTGTTGTAGAAGTTTATTTTTAGTTATGCATAAAATAATTGTTTTGTGCACTGTTGGGTGAGGGGCTGCCTAGGCCTTGGCATTTTGTATTGTCTACAGCTGTTGGATTTATGTGGGGGATGTTTGATTATTCATGATCTGCATGTGCTATCAGTAGAATACCTGAGGAGTTCTGTATCAATAAAAACACCTGAACAGAGATGTCAGGGTTCCATTGTCCAGGATGGTGCTTTCCCTGACAGTTGGTTCCCTCTGCTGAGGTCTGGCAGGGTCTGCATCTATGAAAATGTCTCCTTGTCTTTATTATGGATCCACATGGTAACATATTGCTACAAGTGGTGTACCATGTTGGGCACCATTTGTAGTAGTACACTACAATATTTTACCCTCAACTTAGGGAAAGAGAATGGAAGGATAGAAAGAAATTTTCACTGCTTTTGCAGGTAGCCTTGGTAGAAAAAGAGAGAAAGATAGAAATTTTCACAGCATTTTTAGGCTGTCCTAAGCTTGGAGAGGACTAGCTGAGAGTGAGTCAGACTAGCGTCTCATCTCACTATCTGCAAACCCAATCTCTCCAACTGATGTTCTTCTATGCAAGAATCAACAAACCAACCAATGAGCCACCAACCAACGCCCACCCTGGCTCTCAAGACTTCAGACCTTTTATATGCTAAGCAAAAGTTCCCATAAACCCAAAGGGCACACAATTCCAAGAACAAGCTACACATGCCAAAACAACTGTACCTAACCAAATTATAGCCACCAGCATCAAGCATTCCAAATCAAACTCATAATCATTCACCACACCTGGGATGGGAACATAAACCCAGTCCAAACGCCATTTTGTGTTTTTAAAGAATCCAAAATAACAAAAACTTCTTCCAAGTGTCCAGCTACACTTCCTTGCCAGGGCTGTTATGTATTAAAAGAAACTCAAAAGACAGAATAAAGTAACTTAAAATTAACTACTAACTTGCAATAATAATCAGAGAGAAAATACATTGAAAATTAAAAATACCAAAAGAAAAAAAAAATACTTTGGAGAGACTTTGTAAAACCTCCTAAATACCTCATGAGAAATCACAGCCAAGATTATAAAGCTTCAGAAATACAAAAGGAACCAGATACAAAAATATGTGGGAAATGAACAAATCCTATTCAAAGGGAAATGTACAGCTCCAATTCATTTACCTAAAATAAAACAAAACAAAAGAATAAAATAAAGCATTAAATAGCTACCTTGTGGAGTTAGAAAGAAAAAAATAAACTAAAAGCACTAGAAAAATCAAAGTCAGAAGTGAAAATTAATGAGGCTGTGGCTCTCAACCAGGAACAGCTTTGTCCTCCAGAGAACATTCAGCAATCTGGAAATAGTTTTGTTTGTCATGTGTCTTAGTCAGTGTTCTACTGCTGTGAAGAGACAGCATGACCATGACAACTCTTCTAAAAAGAAAAGCATTTAATTGGGGCTTGCTTACAGTTTTAGAAGTTTGATCCATCATCAGCATGGCAGGAAGCATGGCGTCATGCAGGCTGACATGGTGCTGGTGGAGCTGGGAGACCTACCTTTGGATGCACAGGCAACGGGAAGGAGAGAAACACTGGGCCTGGCTTAAGCATTTGAAACCCCAGAGCCCACCCTCAGTGACATACTTCCTCCAACAAGACCACACCTAGTCCAACAAGGCCACACCCCCTAATCCCTGTCAAGCAGTGGCACTCCCTAAAGACCAACCATTCAAATCTATGAGCCTATGGAGGCGATTCCTATTCAAACCACCACATCATGACTAAGAAGGAAACACAGTTCACGTTTAGCAGGAAGAGGCTACAGATCCTTCCCAACAGTCTACAATACACAAGAAAGAAGCACCCGTAGCCAAATGTCAACAGTGCTGAGATTGATGCACACTCTTAGGATGGCTGAAGAAAGTGTTACCTTTAGACTAAGTTAATGGAGCAGAAGGAATGGCTTTGAAATAATGCAGTGAACTCTGCTCTGTTCATGTTGTCTTATGGGCACTAATAAGAGAGACAATTCAGAATATTATCAAGCATATGAAAAGCATATGTATCTATAAACTGTTCCATAGATTGTCTGCAACAATAGAGGGGAATGACCTTGAATTCTGAACCACACCTGAGTGCAAAGCTTGGCTCAAAACTTGGTTCCCTCGTGTGCTATGGAAGCATTCTTTTACTAAGAATTCAATATTTACTCTACACCAAATTCTCTCATCTTTGACTGTTTCAGCACAGTAAAATTATTGCCATGAAGCAATGGTGAGTATTAAATGTAATGCATATGAAAATCCAACAGTATTCCATAATACACTATGTCCCTTAACTGTTTGTGAATCGATGTATTTTTTCAAAATATAAACTCATTGCCAAGTGTGTCCCAGAGTGGGTTCCCATTAGCAAGGAAAGAATAGGACTACAGAAGGACCTTTGCCCCTGGCCAATGACTAAGGAAGTTCAACGTTCAAATAGAGGAAGCTGAACAAAGAGCTACTTTCCCTGGAGCCAACACCAACAAAGTTTTCCAATTTAGATCATTCCAGAAGATACCACCCCAGATAGATGCCAGGTCAGCAAGCTGCCAAATAGTGAATGGGAAAGAGAGGAGGCTGAGTCTGAATCAGGTCAGACAGACACTGAGCTGCATGGTGGTAAGGAGTTCCATGTGCCTCTCTTCTCCTTGTGATCCTGTATTTGAGCTGCTCAATCAAAAAGTCACTTTCCCATAATCCTAGACCTAGAATTAACTGAAAATAGGAATCCCTAAATTGGGTATAAGCATAGTTAGTTCCATTCATACCTACAACTGATATAATCAAGAAAAAATGAATAAGGGATGTAGCTTGGTGGGTGCTCTTCAAGCACGTATTAAGCTCTGGGTGTAGGCCAAATTCCAGCATTTGGGAGGTGGAAGTTCAATGTCACCCATGGCTACATAATAAGCTCTAGGTCAAACTGAAATCAATAGCTACAGTATTCTAGTAGGAAATGAGTCACAAATTTGAAGAAAAAAATGATAATTATAACTCATCATACATTTCTCCACCTTGAGCCTTGGCTCCTGTTATCTTACTTTTCTCTGGAATTATTGGTCCTTCAGTATGTAATTTCCATGAGATATGGACATAAGGACAGAAACAGGAGGCAAGGAGACCTCAGAACAGCAATTTTCAACCTGTGTGTGGGTCGAATGACCCTTTCACAGGGGTCACCTAAGACCATCTGCATATCAGATATTTATATTAAAATTCATAAAAGTAGCAATATTATAGTTATGAAGTAGCAACAAAAATAATTTTATGGTCAGGGGTCACCACAACATGAGGAACTATATTGAAGGGTCACAGCATTAGGAAGGTTGAGAACCATTAGCTTAGAATGAGAATAGATTTAAGGAAGTATAATTAGACCAACAGACAAATCATCATGTAGGTGACATTGAATGCCTGCTACCTTTCTGTTCCTAGCTCTCACTGCCATCTCAGTCCCAGCCCTCTCAACGTCTCCAGCAATTCTAGTCTCTGCAGAAGTCTTGTGGTCTCCATGATGCAAACTCTCTAGCGATCAAAACAGTAGCCACACATTCTATGCTGTGCACAAGGTCAAGACAACAACAGCCAAGAGCACCCTTGCCCAAGTGCTATCAACACAGATAATAAAAAAATATATACATATTTAGAGGCTGGAGAGATGGCTCAGCAGTTAAGAGCACTGACTGCTCTTCCAGAGGATATAGGTTTGATTCCCAGAACCCACATGACAGCTCACAACAATCTATAACCCCAGAGAGTAACATCAGGGAGTCTGATGTCCTCTTGTAGTCTCCAAGGACAACAGACACACATACATACAGGCACACAAACATAAAATAAATAGGTCTAATGCACATATATGTGTCTCAGAACACTCCAGAGAAACCTGTGATGATCTGGATTAGACTGAGCTTTCAAGTTAACACATAGGGAGCTAAGAAAGAGCCCGTGCAGTGTTTTCCATTTGTTGTCTAAATAGTTCATCTTTCCTCCCTGTATTACAGGAGGCTCCTTCAATACACTGTTAGATTCACTGAATAATTCAAAGCCTTTGGACAGATGACTGAGGAACAGTGACAACACAGAGCAGCTCCCAAGACGCTTACACAAGGCTCTTTCTGGCACATGCGCCCTCTGGCCTTCGTATCTCATCCTATACACTGAACACAAGCAGGTCTGAGCCTCCTAGTTCTAGTTCTCCTAGGGAGCGTCTTTTTGGATAACCCAGGCTCATCTCTGAGCCAAGCACTGGATTTGGGCCAGTCTCAATCCTAATTGAGAGTGAGGCCCACCCTGGCATTAACCCCCTCAGCTCCCACACCAAGAACCCGTTTAGCTTGGCTGATCTTCTATAGTGGCTTAGCAGATCCAAATCACCCAGTGTTCACAGAGGCACTAAGTGCAAGTAGTTGTTTTCTATTCTGAGTCATTTCAGGGGCAGTCAACTCATCTCCCCTACCTGCCATGGGCATCCACAAGCTCTCCAACATCTGGTTCTTATTCCTGGCAAGTGTGCTGTGTAGTTTTCCCAACATATACCCTCCCTGATGGTCTGCATTATCGCCAGTTAAGGAAGTAATGATGCTTCATCCACCATATAACTTTACTATAAAGACTAGTAACTATGGACTACAGGTGACAAAGATGTCTATAACAAGACAATCATCCTTCCTCTGTCCCTTTAAAGTTAGCCTAACTCCTTATCAACCATCACAGTATAGAGAATCAGATTTTTAAGTGGTACATTCTAAAGAAAAATGATTCTAGTCTTATACATGATAATTTTTTTTAAAAACTATATGTATATTCATTCAACAAATTGTGTTGAACATTATAGTGCATTCACTTGACACAGGTGAGTAAAAGGAAATAACCCTCTGTTAATAGGAGCCCCGGGCATAAGTTATTCAAGCAAATTAGACATGATGTGGGTCTTGAGTTTGACACTGAAGCTATGAAAGTGCAGTCAGAATGGAGACCGGACACCCTGAACAGAAGACTCACCTGGAGCAAGGCAGAGTCATCCATTGTATTCAAAGTTCTAAGGAGCTGAGTGTGGCAGGGCAGGAATGCCAAGAGAGGAAAGTGGTTATTCAGAAGTGGTAGGTAAAATTGGAAACAGCCTAGAGCAGCAGTTCTCAACCTGTGAGTCATGACTCCTTTGGAGGATCAAATGACCCTTTCACAGGGGTTGTCTAAGACCATCTGCGTATCAGATTTACATTATGATTCATAAAAGTAGCAAAATTTACAGTTACGAAGTAGCAACAAAAGTAATTTTATGCTTGGGGGTCACCACAACATAAGGAACTGTATTAAAGGGTTGCAGCATTAGGAAGGTTGAGAACCACTGGCCTAGAGCCAAGTCATGAACCTATCATACTGCTGTGTGGCCTGTCCTGGGGGGAAGGTACCTGATGACACACTGGGGATTTGATTTCACTCAAATGTAGTTTGGTGAACCGATAAGTTTATTGGGCTTACAGAGAAGAGCATGGAAGACTCATAAACAGTCAATGGAATCACTAAAAAGCTCACCCCAACATGGGTGATAACTCACAAAAGCTGTACCCCTGGAGCTCCCTGTTCAACTTGCAGGCAGCTCCACCAAAGAGTCTTCTCTCCCCAGCAAGTATTTACTGCTTTCATAATCTCCTAAAGGGGCCCTGTGAATCCCATATGTTTTTGAACCTCCAAAGTTCCTTGAGCTTCCCAGGTCCTTAAGTCTCACTAGTTTCTGGGGTCTTCTGAACCTCCCTCTGCATTCTAGGAGGGGATGCTTCAGTTAGGAGGGAATAGCTGTACAACATACACCCTCCATCCTGTGTCTTCTCCAAGTTCAGCAGCATCTTTAATGTCTGGGTCTTGACAAAGTGAACAAGCCACAGAATTACTCATGACTTCTGTATGAGCCCCAGAAACTACATTCAAGAACAGACAGAAAAGGGCAGTTATCTGGGTGATGATCACATCTTAGCCCCATTCTACTTGAATAGCACATGCTCTTGGTGACAGTCCCCAGTGGGGCTATGCATGGACTGGGGGTGGGAGAGGATCCTCTTTGCTTTCTGTTGCTGTAATACAACATTGGCCCAAAGCAAATTAACTTATGGGTCACAGTCCATTGTTGACGGAAGCCAGGGCAGAAGCTCAAGGGAGGAACCTGGAAGCAGAAACTGAAACAGACTATGAAGGAACACTGCTTATCAGCTTGCTCTCCATGGCCTATTCAAAGCTACCTTCTTATACACTCTACGCCCACCTGTCCAAGAGCGGCATGCCTACAGTGGACTGAAACCACCCCCCCATGTTAATTAGCAATCAAGGAAACTCCTCACAGACACCATTGCAGGCCAGTCTGAAGGAAGCAATTCCTAAACTGAGGCGTCTTCTTCCCAGGTGATTCTAGTTGTGTCAAGTAGACAAAGCTAACCAGCACAGGGAGCGATGTAGCAACGCGCTTCCTGTCATTCCTAGATCACAAACAGAAGAGTGTGGGCTCTTTGAGAGTACTTCCCACCTCTGTCTGCTGTCTTCAGAGTTCCTAAGAAGTAGAAGCTGCCAGTACCTTTTCAAGCACCTGCCCTAAACCATTTGGATTTTTGGATCTCACACCACTGGCTTAGTGTTTATATCTGTTTCCTTTTGTATTCTTCGGCTGTGTCTTAGGTACAAATGAATTTTGGTTCTTTTTCCATATCTCCCAGGAGGGCTGGAGGGAAATTAAGTCAATGCTTCCTGATATGACCTAGAGAAAGGGCTCTTTCCCCCATCTGTCG
The DNA here is from genome assembly GCA_026225945.1 of Cricetomys ansorgei. Lineage (NCBI taxonomy): Eukaryota > Metazoa > Chordata > Mammalia > Rodentia > Nesomyidae > Cricetomys > Cricetomys ansorgei. The sequence goes on from JAMJFZ010000116.1 coordinate 11,800,057, forward strand.
AAGAAAACAGCACAGTACAAAGAGAGAGTATCTGCAAGACTAACAGATTTCTGGAGTAGAGAACTGGAGAGACAACCCACTCTAACGGGGTTTGGATATTATTTGGGTTTAGGGTGTCCTATCTGGTGACTCTCCACTCCCTCCATTTTTCTATTGGTCTAAAGATGCCTATGTGCCCCTTCTATAGTAGGGTTGGGCCTCTGTCTCTGTGATTACTGATTGGCTGGTAAGACTGGGTACTACAACCGTCTATGTTCTTTGTGGTTAACAGGTACAGGGAGACCCACTACCTATGAGAGAAATGGGCTAGATTTCATTGAAACATAAACTTACTGCTTAAGACAAAAGGCCACAAAGAAATGGAAACATACTGCCCATTGTTGGAGCAGAAAGCCATTTTAAAAACTCAAACTAGGACTATTATATTCTTGTTCTATTGTAGGGGCCCACAACTGCCTTCCCTGCCTTGGATAAAGCAAGTGGGGAGGGGCAGACACATAACAAGACCTAGGAAGAAGGCAATCTTTGGTAGAAGTTGCACAGTCAAGATGAATAGCCATTATGCCTGTATTCCTAAGCCTAAACACAAGCTTATTTTATGTAAGTTTACCCTGTGGGTTTAAAATCACTTCAACTACGTAATATGAGAAGAGACTGTATTAGTCAGGCATCTATCTCTCAGTCCAGTTTTTTTTATGGACTAGTTTCTTCAGTTATTCCCAAGAACCTTCTGGAGTGTCCCTATAAATGAAGAGCATGTATCCCAATGAAGAAGAGCCCATGACATCTGCTTCCAATCAGAACACTGGAAAAGAGATTGCTGGAACTTTGTGGGAGACAGTGTTGAACCATATTCAATTGGGAGCTCAACAAATCTTCCAGATGACAGCAATAATCTGACCTGCCTATTTCTCCAGCTTCATCCCACATCCCCTGCCCACACAGTACTCCTCTTCCAGCCCTAGTGCACACTGCATTCGGCTCCATTAATCTACTGCACTTTCATTTTGATCCATCCCATTTGTACCACTATGCAAAGTGCCTTCCCCAAAGTCCCTTCTCTGCCGGGTCAAATCCCATTTGTCCATTATTTGCAATAATGGAGATGACATTAGCACATACTTCAGAGAGTTCTTGTGAGAATTAAAAAAGACTATCCAGGTTATATTCTCAGATAGTATCTGGCTGTGTACAGAACTCCATACATCTTAGCTGTCATCATTCCACTTCTTTCCAGATTCAATTCAAGCATCATCACTGGTAGCAAGCCATCCATCAGTCCCTTCCTCCGTATCAGGTGCCCATGCTTGTACACTGGCTGCATAATGGATGTGTCTCTCTCACGATGGCAATAATAAGGGTGCTTTATTGCGTGTTTTGTGCAGCCTAGGCTCTATTTCTTATATTTAAATCTGAAATTAGTGGGGTGAAGTATCTGTTCTAAAATTCTCATTTTGGAAATGAGTAAGCAGATAGGTTAAGCTACTTTCCCAAAGTCTACTGGCGAGTAGTTGACTGAATAGAAGCTCAGAGAGTGAGCAGCTTTGAGAATCTATGTCTAACACTCATCACACTGAGCACCTGCTGATTTTGTTGGTTCAAGGTGTTATTGCTAGTGCTGCTGCTGTTGCTTTCTGTTCACTTGGCTCTTTAAAGATTTGTGTGTTTTTATTTTATGTGTGCAGTATTTTTTTTTCTTCCTTGTATATCAATGCATCATGTGCAATGAAGTACCCACATTGGCCCAAAGGGGGCAGAGGATTCCCTAGAACTGTAGTTAGAGATGCTTATGCTGGGAACTGACCCATGATCCTCTGCAAGAGCAGCCAGTGCCCTTAACAACCAAATCATCTCTCTTAGTTTTGCTCTTGTGGTATATTAGGCACTTCCTAAAAATGTTTGATAAATTAATAAATATCCACACTCTAACCATAACGAGAAAAGATGAAGACTAGAAAGTAAAAAGTAATAATAGTAATAGATTGGCCTAGGACAGCGAAGAGAGACCGTCCTGTCCTCCTGACTGCTTTCATGGCTATCACCTAAAGAAAATTTAGTGTAAAATGGGCTTAGAGTGTTCATAAAGAGAGTCACGGTGAGGTCTACGGATGTGTTGACCCAGCAGAGGAAAGCAACTGTACGGAGATGACTCCTCCCTGTGGGAAATCTGCTAACAAGGAAATCAACCAGAAAGTGACTCATGGCTGTAGTCCCACCTCCCTTCCTGTCCACTCGTATCTGTCACATTCTGAACTCCAAATGCCCTCCAGTGTCCCTGACTCACTATGCCTGCGTGAGAAGTGCTATCCCCTCTGTCCCGCAGGCTAGTTAGACCAAGTCAGGGCTAGAAATTGTGGAGAGCTCTTGCCCCACGTGCCCACCGCCCTAGACATGTTAGCATCTCATATGATAATTCCAATCTAGTGCTGTGGTCCATGACTATAGTTTGTCTCGTGGATTAGATTTAAAGCAACAAAGTTCAGCCCTAGCCTGGCGTGTGGCAGCCCTACAGTATATACCGAATGGACCGATGAGTGAGTGAAGGCATGACTGTGGAAACAAAAGCTAGAACTGATCCATGAACTCCCTCCTTCTGTGCCTGCCTTACACAACACACTAGCCCGCCCAAAGTGATCTCACCCATCTTGGGACACAGCACCATCCAACAAGCATTTATCACGCTGATAGGATTAGACAGTAGACAATAAATTAAACCCAATCACACCTCACTCTTCCTGTCCATAGCAAGAAGCATAGAGCCTAGTTGATGACAGATACTGAACTGAAGTTAAATAAAATCATCCATCCATTCAAAATATATTCATTGTTCCAAGCTTTGTGTTCATATATTAAAACACCTAAATTTTCCAGTGCTACCCTGACACCTTGAACTTCATAGGTCTCCCAAAGCACGGCCATGTATTTTCCTTCCCTCAACAACTATACACCCCTGCTGAACAGGAAAAGGTCTCTACTCCATTAATTTCCCATCGGTCATGCCACTTGTATCCCATCCAGTCGTCAACCTAAAGGGTTTCACCCCCTGACAGGCATTAAATCATTCAAAGAGACCAATCACTTTCTTATGAAGGAGCCACAAGTAAAGTAACCTTGCCCTCTTGACCTTACAGAGCCTGCCTGTCACAGGCCTGCTGCCTCTCTGCCATGAGTGTTGTGGCCCTAGATAGCATACAGTGTCTGTCCCCTCCAGATTGACTACATGTAACTGACTTATCCCCTGCTATTAACAGTCTTATCTAGGCAGAGTCAAGTATCTCATGCTATTTATGGAGAGGGAATCTCATCTTTATCACTGGAGTGAAATGTACATCATTAGAACAAGTTCTGGGGGCTCGGTGAGTAAAGGCACTTGTCACCAAGCCTGACAATCTGATTTCAATCCCAGAGTCCACATGGTGGATGGAGAGAACATATTCCCACAAGTTACCCTTAACACACACACAAAAAAAAAATAGAAGACAGATACATAGATGGATGGTGGGTGGGTAGGTTGATGGATGGAGAATAAATGCTGTTTATTTGGCATTAAGCAAAATAAGTCCTCCTCACTGAAAGCTGGGGCTCCTATTTCAACCAAATGCCAAATTTCTCAGCTTCCTCTCCTGAGGTGAACAAAGAAATTCTTAAGATGGAAGCTATCAATTTAGAAAAGAAGGCAAAGGGAAAGAGTCATGGGGAGGAAGCAGGGTCTGGTGTAGGGGGTTGGGGGGAAGCAGCTTTACCTGGGCAGGAGACTGCAGCTCCGTGCACAATGCTGTGGCCTCTAAGGCTGGAGTGGTGCACGAGGTGGATGGAGTCCCTAGGCTCCAAGAGGCCTTTTCCTAAGAGGGAAAGAGAGTACACCAAGAGAAGAATGTGAGCTCATGCTCAGCACTGTCAAGATAAAAAATGATAATAGGAATGGCAATGTTGTAAAACAGGAATTACAAAGTTAAAGACTTTGAGACACATCCGGCCCTGACTTGGTATAACTACAAACATTTTCAATGATTTTTCAAAATCCAAAGGTAACTAGCATTTTGTAGCACATAAATTATGCACATTTCAAATTATAGCACTCTTAAATAAAGTTTTATTGGAACAGAGCCACATACAATCACTTTCAAATCACGATGGTCCCACACTCGCACACAAAGGTGCAGCTCTAATTAGACTCCATAAGCTATTAAAATAGAAAGAAAATACAAAGTTACAAGGGTGGTGTGGGGAGTCTGGGAGGAGCTGAAGGGGGAGGGTAGAGGTGGCTGTGTTCAAAATTAATTTCATAAATGTATGAAATTCTAAAAAAAAATTAAAACATATTTAAGTAAAGAAAAAGTTCCCCAAGGTTGAGAGCAGGATGATAAGGGGGAAGTCAATGCCCATCTGGGAGGGGTGTTCACACAGAAGGCAAAACAAACAGCAAGGTACTGCAGGCAGGCAGCAGGGAATTCAGGATGTAAATCACTTTCCAGACCAACTCCATACCAGGCATCACTCTAGGCAGAGGACAGAACAGACTGCACAAAAATGCCTTGCCATGAGGAGCTTAAGCTCTAGACTGTCGGGAGGCTTGGTGGCTGTGTCTACTTTTCCTTCTGCATTCTTCCTTGTGTGTGTCTTAGTTTTGGAAATCCCTGCCTCTTGGGAAGTTGAAGGAACGGTTCCGTCAGGTGGGTGCTTGAACAATCCGAGTTTGATCCGAAGCACCCACGTGAAAAGATGGGTGCGGGGGTGTGCACGTGTGATCCTAGTGCTGGGCAGGAGGATCTCCGGGACTCCCCAGCCAGGCAGCCTAGCCTACTTCGTTCCTGATCATCAAGAGACCCTGGCTCAAACACAAAGGTAGGCAGCACCTGAGACCTTACATCCATCACGTGTATGTGCTAACATGTACACCTGCAGACACACATGAACACAAACACCACATAAAAAGAATTAGGGAGAGGGAGGGGAAATGAGACAGATGTAGTATGCAATTCTCAAAAATATTAAAATTTTAATTTTAAATTTTAAAATCAATGCCTTTTAGTGCTTGCTTACCCTTACCTAGGTATAAATGTAATTGCATCCTTTCTCCTTTTCTATACAAAAGCTAACACAGAGCCTGGTACCTAAGAGATAGTAAGTGAACACCCATAACACCACCCATCCTTTGAGCACACACCCCTGTCCTGTGCTCTGCACCAGTAAATCTGGTATATTCTAAGACCAACATTTTCCAAGTGTTAATTCTTGTTCTAAGCAAACTTTAAAATAAATAAGGTGTGTGTCTCTCTTAGATTTAGGGACAGCAAACTGTAAGCAGCCAGATCCTAAATATATCAGCCACAGTGTATTGTAGAGTCTGCCATGCTACCCAACTCTGCAGCTCTCAGATGGAAGTGGTCCCAGAACAGTGGTTCTCAACCTTCCTAACACTGTGACCCTTTAATACAGTTCCTCATGCTGTGGTGACCCCCAGTCATAAAATTATTGTTACTACTTCAGATCTGTAATTTTGCTACTATTATGACTCATAATGTAAATATCTGATATGCAGATGATCTAAGGTGACTCCTATGAAAGGGTCATGACCCCCAGGTTGAGAATCATTGTCCTGGCCAATGGGACATACACATGCATCAGCTGTCTTCAAAAGAACTGTAATTATGAATATAGAAATATGAATTCCAAGTGATTTTCTCATATTGTGAAATGTAGTCTTCTTCTCATTTATTTTTATTTCATAACTAAAATTGTAAAACTCAGGCCAGCTAGATGGCTCAGTAGGGCTGCACGATGCCAAGCCAGATAACCTGAGTTGGATCCTTGGGACACACGTGGGGGAAGGAGAGAACTGACTCCCAGAAGTTGTGCTGTAAGCTGCACACAGGCTGTATCATGTGCACACACAAATGCACATACATAAATAAATACGTCATCTATGTCATCAGCCCATGGACCCAGCACCGGTCAAAACTTGGAAGTAAGCAGGTAAGGCTGTGACTGTAGCTTGCCTGGTACACTTGCTCATTGTGGATGCGGCCCTGGCTTCAATCCCCAGAACTGCAGAAAGCAGGTGTGGTGGCACATGTCTACAATCCCAGCACTCAGAAGGTGGAGCCATCCTCAGCTATATCCTCAAAGCCAGCCTGGGCTATATCAGACCCTGTCTCAAGAAAGAAAGGAGAGTAGCTAGAGGGATGGCTCCGTGGTTAAGAGAATTTGTTGCTATTGCCAAAGACCAGAGTTCAATTCCCAGCACTTACACGTTGGATCACAATGAACTAATCCCAGTCCCAGGGGATCCAAGGCCCTCTTCTGACCTCCTAGAGCACCAGACACAAACATATTACACATGTATAATGCAGGCAGAGCATTCACACACATACAGTAAAATAAATAAGTCTTTTAAAAAATAAAGAAGGGAGAGAGGGAGAGAAGGAGAGGGGGAAATGTGTACAAATGAGAACAAATATGTTGGTTTCCCATCAACTCAATTGCTATGCACCTGATGTGTTCAACACATAATGCCCGTGGATGCTGAGTTGTGCTGATAAATAAAATTATGATCAGATAAATTTACTGAGTAAAAGTTACTAAGTAGTTTCCCATATTGAATCAGGTAAGTGTATGCTGTGAAATGCTCAGGCCCCTGAAGCTTTACAATGCAGAGCACATGTCAAAGGCAAAGGAACACAGCCACTGTGTCTGCTCCATGCAGTATTTTTAAACATCCAAAACTTTGTTATTTCAAACGAAATGCTTCAAACAAGGCAAAGCACACATTCCTCACTCAGAGTTACGTACCCACGATGCCAAGTTTGAAATACCCAAACAAAGCTGCTTTTGAGTAATCTGAAGACAAAAAAGTATTTGAAAAATTTCTGAACTGCTGGAAAAAATAGTGAGTTTTTTCACCTTTAGATAACTCTGAAATGGGTAAGTGGACTCACACTTACTTTCCAAAATAAATCCTTTTGAGGCTGAGACTGAGAAAAAGAAGAGCCACAGAGATCCTGTATGGATTCCATTGATGGCTTGTGAGGCTAGGGATCTGGGAGGGGATTAGAAAACTTGGGTTTCCAACTCTTCCTTGGCTAAAACTCATTCTCATTAGCACACGGTCCCAGTTTAAAAAAAAAAAAAAACCCAAGCAGATACTCAGCAGGGTATGGAATATCAGTGCACTGAATGAGGTCTTCCCTAATGCAGATTCCCATCAACCTGCAGTGGGAAGTCAACGAGGGTTCCCACCCAAAGGGAAATCAGGAGGCAAGGTTTGCACACATGCTGGGTGTCAGAGGTCAAGCAGAGTGAAGAGGGAGCAGCCAGAGTGGGAGAGCTCTGATATAAGACAGAAGGCAGAAAGGATTTCTAAATGTGCAAATAGAAACAATATATACCCATACACCCGTGGTGTGGTGGAATTAGAACTGGGGGCATCCATGTAACCTCATGGTTGTCGATAAATATAAAACAGATAAATAGAGATATATGTATAGATACGCCCAGACCACCGACTTTAGCCATAGGCACTGAATCCGGTAGAGCAGGAAGCAAAGAACAGGGAGTCCCGCCCTTTGTCTGGCTTTCTTCTTTTCCCCTTTGTATTCAGTCTGGCCCCATGCCCCTGGGGCCAGGGACCCCTACCACCTACATTCTTGGTAGGTCTGTCCTCCTCAGTGAATCTCTGGAAACGTCCTCACAGATATTCCCAGAAGTGTGTCTCCTAGTGGCTTCTAAGACCAGTTAACAATGAAAATTTTCATTCATTTTGTTCATCATATTTCATTCTACATCATAACTCCTGCACCTAAGGCTCAGGGAATGTGGAGAAAAAGAGAGTTGAAAGGCTATAAGAGCCAAAGAAGCAGAAAAACCTGCTGTTAGATTGTGTCTCCCAGAAATGACAAGGAAGCTTCACTCGTGATACTGTAAATCCCAAATCCGGTTGAGAATGAGGCTACCACAACTGAGCCAAATTTGAAGCAAGCTAGCTTTCATTAAATTAAATACTGGCCAGGAAGATAGACAGTGGCCAGGACCATTCTGAGATACCCATGGAGTGAACCTGTCACCTCCAGAGCTCCCACAGAATGGTCCCAAATCATGTGGCACAGGTGCTTAAAAAGGCAGAACCCGTAAGGCTATGTACTTCACCAGGTCCAATCAGTGGCAAGCATCTGTCTTGATGTAGTTCCTGTCTGGGTTATCTCCTGCCTATGAGTGACCAGGCACAGCCAGTGAAGGGTCAACTTGGGATCTAGATATGCCCTACCCAGGTTGTGTCCTTGGGCAAGGGAGATTCATGGTTACCTAAACTGAACAGCCCCACCTAGCATTCCAGAGGTTATCTTTTTCTTTTAGAGATGTCTTAGGCACAGTAGCTAAAATTTAAAAACATAACTTTTGCTCTTACGATACCTTAGCAATGTGGCTGCCTAAACAAAGCCTAAAGAATTCTGTACACTAATAGACATTCTAACATGGAAGAGGGAACTCTCATGGGGCCGTACCCCTAGATTAAGAGCTATAGGCAATAAGAAAGGCTAAGAATGAGAAAGTTTTCCCCAGGGATGAGCCCCCTAATTGGTTATCCAATACCGACTGGTCAACCCTGAAATCATATACATACAAGTATGTACTTGCACTAAGTGGACTGAGCAAGTTACATGTATATATTTATGCATGTATGTGTATACCCACCCCATATCCATCTCTCCCCAAATAAAAGCAGTCCTCCCGGGGTTACTGCTCAAACAGGGCAAGATGGAACAAGGCCAGCACTGATCCCTACATCAAGGGTAGACTAGGCAACCCAGCAGGAGGAAAAGGGTCCCAAGGGAAGGCAAAAGGGTCAGAGACTATGCCCCCCACCACCATAGCCGAATGGTATTTCAAAAATGCAAATCTGAGTGTGTCACTTCAACAGCTTTGAGCACTTCAGAGGCTCATTACCTTCAGATTAAAATTTAGCCCTGTCATGTCCCATAAGGCACATTCTGATCTGGCCAGGATAAGCTCTGTAAAGGTGAAGGTACTTTTCTACTCTTTACAGCTGTGTCTCTGGCCCAGCAGAGTCTAGATCGTCACGGGCACTCAACACAGTGGCTTAACCCACAGTTAAGATAAGGCTAAACCACTTAGCTTCAGCCTCATGCATACTGCTCTCTTCCATGTTTCTGTCTCACTTGTCCCTCCCAAATGTCCTCACAATCCACCTACCTGGAATGCATTGCCCTGGCTTTGCCCACAGCTAGCTTATCTCCTTCAGAGCTCACCTCAAATGTTACCTCCACGTAGGAGGAGCTCTTCCCTGTCTATCTGATTTAAGCAACCCCACGCAACTCTTTATCTCGTCCACTTTGGCTTTTCTATACCTTCAATTCTCTGTCATTGCCAGCTCTTCTCTGATTGGCTAGGAAAAATCTCCTTTGTTTAGGGACAGCCTTGAGGTTTGGTCTTTTCTGGCTTTTATTCAACTACTCCTAGGAGATTAAAGAAACACACTTGGACCATCCTTGTGCTGGAGCAGATTTCCTGGTGAGGAGCTGTGAACACCAGGCACCTCGGTTTACATGCTCAATACTTGGCGCTGATGCGTCTGTTTAGTGTTGTGACAACTGCATTGTGTTATAATTGGCTCCCTTCGTCATCATAGCACGTGTTTGAGTGGATGTCGCTATAGTCGTCAGTCCAACAAGTCTTCTGCTTGGCTTGCTAAGGGTCCATGTGCTAAACAAGGGAGATGTCCTGCACTGAGGCCAAGCCTCCTAGGACATGGACTGTGTCTCGCTTGATGCTGAGCCTGCTGAGGTTCCAGCACCCAGTAGGCTGAAACATTTGTGGAGCTCCCAAGGATTTACACCCCTGGCCTCTGCTGCATGCCTGGTCTGTGGGAAGGCACTCTATGGAAGCTTCTAAACAAATAGCTCAACTACTGTAGTCCCCACTTGCTGGCCCATAGCCTGGCTCTTCAGTCACATCCAGTTGACTTCGAATTCCGATAGACTGAAGCAAGGAATCGTTTATCAAGGAGGCTGGTACACCATCAACAACCAAGCTTTACAACAATGTGAACTCCGCAGTCACTCGTAAATTACTTCAAGATAAACACAAAGTCTTGAAGTGAAGTGCTACCAGATTAATGAACAGTACCAGAATCTAACAAGCAGCTTCTAACACTGGGTCATCCTCTAAGGGGAGCTCTGCAGGGCTAGGGATGGGCCATGCATGTTCCAGGTTCTGCATGACATATATGCGCAAGTCAGCTCAGTGAGGTGATCTGAGAATCTGGAAAAATGGCCCTGAGTGCCAAGTTCACAGGCTCGTATGGAAATGCTATCTGCCCGCTTGCTTTCCATAGTCCCACACTCTAACAAGCCAGGGCCACTCCAATGCATACAAGGCCTCTCAGATATGGAAGAAGGGCAAAGTTCAGAAGAGGTAGACAGGAAGCCATAGTGACCCAGACCTAAGCAGAAAAAAATTCTTGAATAACATCATTGATGCTTCACTTCCTGCTCTTGATAATGGCAAGAAGCTTCAAAGTTACTACCCCTTTCCTCGCTCCACCCAAGCAGCTCTGACCCCCAGTACACAACAGCAGAGAGCAATGAAGGTCATGTTCTCGTGTATCTTACCAGATTGCTGGCAGCGGCATCAAGAACTAATCCAGATTTTTTTTTTTTTTTTTTTTTGCTGCAATATATTTTGAGTTTTCTTTTGCCAGTGTTGTATGAGCTTTTCTTTTGATCCACCCAGAATATAGGAAGGCCACAATTCACATCCTCCTCTTCTTCCCCAATAAATCCCTTCCTGACTGGCCTCAGGGACCCTCCAGGCTCTCACATGCTCCAGGGAGGAGGATGTATCAAGGACTAGGCATGCATAGACAACAATCCAGGGCATTTTTTTATCTGCTGCTTAATGTAACTTAGAGAGATGGATACTCAACAAGTTCAGTCGCTTCACTCTAACATACCTTCAGAATGAGCCCTTAAACATTTAAAAAAAACTGTCAAGCAGTGCCCACTAGTGAGTGTCCATCATATGTGTGTTGGGTAAATATCTAAGTGAAGAAAGTGAGATTTAAGGAAAAGCATCTATTGTGTAACCCTTACTCAGGGCTAATTTGTCAAGCTATCTATTGTCACTTTTGACATGCAAGAAAAAATATGGTCAATGAGATACTGAGGTTTAAGATTTATTTATCGGTATATTTATGCCAAGAAGCATAATAAATTTTGAAGCTGACAGGGGTGAAACAGCTCCAGGAACCATGTCATCCATGAGACATTATCACATGAGGTACAAGGGGCAGGAAGCAGGATGACCACCATACTTCCCAGCCTGGCCCAGAACTGTCCAGTTTTCCCACAGATCACCCTCGTGTATCCATCATGCCCCTAACTTCATATGTTCAAAGTTCAAAAACTCAGTATTCGGTTCACTGCAGGGTACTCGATGGAGCTGGCACAACGTCCATCAGAACTCCAGAAAGCTATTTTATAGAAACTGTTGGATTAATCCTCAAATGCATGTGGTGATGCAAAAGAACAAGAAGATGAAATAACTTTGAAAAGAAAGCAAACTTGGAAGACAGGAACCACAGGATCCATCACATTGCAAACCTGTAATAACTAGCACAACGTGATACCATGTACGTAAGTCACAAACTGAAGAAAATCAGCGGAAGAGAACAGAGACCCATCCATATTCATGTGAACAATTGATTTTAAACAAAGACGTAAAGTCTGGAATAGCCAAGATGGTGGATTAAAGTCTAGCTTCTCAGTGACTTGAAGTCAAACCAGATCAGAAAGCAGATTCTCCTAGAGGTGGCTGACTGAGGGGACACACTGAGGATTAATACTGACAGCGCCTTGGAGAGACCAACAGACTCTGGTTATTGATACAGGCACATAAAAATAAAATAAATAAGTCTAACGCACATATATGTGTTCTCCACAAAACACTCCAGAGAAACCCGTGATGATCTGGATTAGACTGAGCTTTTTAAGTTAACACATGGGGAGCTGAGAAAGGGCCTGAGGAGTGCTCTCCATTTGACTAATTCACCTCTCCTCCCTGTATTCCAGGAAGCGCTCTCAACACACTGTAGGATTCACTGGACAATTCAAAGCCCCTGGAGAGGTGGCTGAGGAACAGTGACACAGAGCAGCTTCCCTGAGCCCAAAGCAGGGCCTCAGAGGGGAGAGTAACAGAAAGCCTGGGGAGCAGTGGGGAACAAATGACACAGAAACATGAGGAATAGAAAAGCGGTCTGAACTCAGTAGAAGATGCTTAGCCGCTATGCATCTCCTGAGAAGTGCCATGCTACAGCTGGGACCCAGTATGAGAAGGATGAGACCAAGCTTGCTGCTTGAGGAAACAAAGCCCAGCATTACTTTTCCTTTGGAACACACAGCAAGTACCGTCATGCTGTGCTGGCCAGGGCCTATATCTGGACCCAATGTGTCTCCAGCAAAGTGCCACTGAAATACACTCACTGAAGAGCAGGTGTTATGGCGTTGGAGACTGGGACAAGAGGTCCAGAAGACAGTAGAGTTTGAATTTCTTTAAAAGTAAGAGAACCACATTTACACAGTGGGCGGTGGGCAGGGACTGGACCTCAGAAAACCATAGCTATGAGAAATGCAAAGTCAGGAACCTGATGCGAATACTCCACCCACCACAGATTGTTAGCTGGCTTTCCATGTGGGCATCACAGGATACCTGAAATCCAGAAATGCCATTTTGGTGCAAGACCAGTTTCAGGGAGGTGATGGAGGGAGAAGGGGTTTCCTCAAGCTAATCATTTCTGAGTAAATTCTAGTCCAGGGAACTTTGGTTCCCGGATCATGTCCTGGTGAGCAGAGAAACAAAGAACAAAGCAATTCCAACTACCCCCATCCCAAACCACTCTCTTGCTAACTGAAGAGAGAAAGGGGTAGGGAGGGATCCAAATACCCATGAGTTTTTCCTGTCTCTAAGGGATACACAGCCCAAGAGGACGCAGAAAGAAGTGTAGATTGACAGTAGTAATGAGCTACACCTCAAACATATAATCCTTCTGCCTTCATTTCCTTTTTTAAGATGTATTTTTACTTGTGGGGGGGAGAGGGAGGAGAGAGAGAGAGAGAGAGAGAGAGAGAGAGAGAGAGAGAAAGAGAGAGAGAGAGTTATATATGTACAGGTGCCCACAGAGGACAGCAGAGGGTATCAGATCTCCTCCAGCTGGAGTCTCACTGGATCTGGGAACTGACCTCAGATCCTGTTCTCTCAAACACTCAACTATTCCTCCAGCCCCCTGCTTCAGCTTCTTGAATACAAGAATGATAGGCCTGTGCCACCTCTCCAAACCTCTTTTCTTTCTTGCATTTTTTCTGTTTATCATGTTCTTTATGTTTTCTTATTAGTCTCCTTCTCATAGTCAGAAATTAACATTTTTTTCCCTTTTAAATTGGCCTCAACTTTCCAACTTCATCCTTCTTCTTCCCTTTTTATCTTTCCAATATTCTCACTTTTCTTTTGCTTCCCATGTCTCAGTTTTTTTCCTTGCTTTTTAAATCATCGTTCATAACTTTCTGGATTAAAATATTTCTGTCCCATCATGCCTGCTGTTAGAGAGTCTGGGTCACAGCTGGCGCCTCTCTGTTGGTGGGAGATTGGTGTGCTAGGGTCACTACTGCTGCAATGAAACACTATGACTAAAAAGCAAGTTGAGGAGGAAAGTATTTGCTTGGCTTACACGTCCACATTTTGTTCATCATCAAAGGAAGTCAGGACAGGAACTCAAAGAGGGCAGGAACCTGGAGGCAGGAGCTGATGCAGAGGCCATGGAGGAGTGCTGCTTACTGGCTTGCACCACATGGCTTGTTCAGCCTGCTTTCTTACAGAACTCAGGACCACCAAGCCCAGAGATGGCACCACCCACAATGGGCTGGGCCCTCCCCCATCAATCACTAATTAAAAAAATGCACTATAGGCTTGACTATAGCCCCATCTTATGGAGACATTTTATTAATTGAAGTTTCCTCTTCTCAGATGACTTTAGTTGTGTCAAGTTGACATAAAACTAGCCAGCACAGAGGTGAGCACAGCTGATGCAGGAAGGAAGAAAGCCCAGAAGAGAAGAAGGAAAGAAGAGGAGAGAGGTGGAGCTGAGAAAGACTCAAATACTAGAAATTAACAACATAACAGGAATCAGCACATACCTGTAGTAGTACACTATAATCCTTTACCCTTGATTTAAGGAAAGAGAAAGGAAGGATAGAAAGAAATCTTTACCACTTTTGCAGGCAGCTTTGATAGAGAAAGAGAGGAAGGTAGAGACCTTCACAGCCCTTTTAGGCTGTCTTAAGCTTGGAGAGGCGGAGCTGACAGTGAGCCAGACTAGCATTTCAGCTCACTATCTGCAAACCCAATCTCTCCAACTGATGTTCTTCTGTGCAATAATCAAAGAACCAACAATGGACAAACCAACCAACAACCCACTCCAGATCTCAGGGCCTCAACCCTTACATACTCTAAAAAAGTTCCCATAAATCCAAGAAGCATGCAATCCTAAGAACAAGCTACACATGGCAAAACAGCTGCACCTAACCAAATTATAACCACTGGCATCAAGAATTCCAAATCAACTCGTAACCATCCACCACACCTGGGGTGGGAACAGAAACCTAGACCAAATGCCATTTCACATTTTTAAAGAAACCAAAATAACAAAAACTTCTTCCAAGTGTCCCACTACACATACCTTTCAATTATAACCTGGGAAGTAAATGGTCCCAATTCTCCAATTAAAAAAAATCTATGCCGGCTGTTTAGGGTAAAGACAGTGTTGACTGCATGGAGGAGACATGCTTCCTGGCTAAGCAAGACTGAAAGCAAGGGGATGGAAAATTATATTCCAAGTAAATAGAGCCCAAGAGGAAGAAGGAATAAGTCATTTATGTTCAAAGTAGCCCTCATATCGAATCAGTCAGAGACGACTGACTGATACATATGGGTGAAGGGTACCAGTGCATCAAGGACAAATAAATAACATGCTGCATTTGTTTTCCTGGGTCTGGAACTTAGTACAGTGAGGAGTCTAGCAAGGAGGACAGTGGAAAGTGATATGAAGGGAGAAGGAAAGTGAGAGGCAGAGGACCTTAACCAGGGAAAGGGGAAGGTAATAGAGAAGGAGGGTGAGAAAGAGTGCTAATAATACTAAGGATGCTTGGGGAAGTCATGGAAGACGAACAGAAAAGTCATGTTTTCATAAGCTTACTTAAAATGCATATGTAGAATATATGTGCATATATACATACACATACATATAGTTACACCCTACAGGATAATAATGCTACCCTCAAGAGCCATATGGCTATCTAGCAAAAATTCTAGATCCAGGCATGGAAAACCTACCTTGGAGTCTCTGGGTGAAGGGGGGTCCAAGAGACCCCAAAAAGCAATTTAGATTATTGCCATCGTCCTTGGTTGCCTTCTAGAACTTGAAGGAAAGATCCTATTATTAAAGACACTACATACTTCACACATGGGACTTGGAAGAACTGAGCTTGAACTGACCTAGAACTCTCTTCCCTGATGACTCTCTCTTACAGTAATAGAAGGCATAATGTAAGCTGGGAGAAAAGCAATCAATAGTCACTCTCAAGTATAAAGCTTATGAATAAAATAATGACAGACCCAATGGTGCAATAGTGGCACTTCTATCATGGGTGTAACCAATAGCTGTCCAATTGGACTTACAGCCCAATCAATAGGAGGGGATGCATGTCTGGTATTATAAACCTAGCTAACTACCTGTGGTTGATGAAGTCATAGACTCTAGAGGAGCTACTATAGCCATTTTCCTAAACCAATATAATTCTTAACTGTATCCTAGATACTTATTCTTATACCCACAGGTACATGTAGCTCTCAGCCCTCACCAGAGAAGTTTCTTTTTATAGCAGACAGAAATAATTACAGACAGTTGCAACTGGTTAAAACGCAGAGAATGTGTCACCAAGAGGTACCCAATTCCTACCCCTACCCCTCAAAGAACATCACAGGAGAAGGGGTGGAAAGATTTGTAAGAGCCAAAAACTCAGGACACCACTGTTATATAGTGTTTTCTAAACTTGACAAAAAGCTATACCCATGAAATCTCAACAAATGGTTGCCTACACAAGGCCTACATAATGACACCACCAGTAGACATGTTAATATAGATAGGGGAAATTTCACAAGGCCCCACCCATAGATCAAAAGCTGGTGGCAGTCATTGGGAGAAGGAAAATCAGTTTTATCCAGAGATGAGCACCTCACAACCCTTGGTTATCCAATCCCAGGTGGTCAGCTCTAAACACATGTACATATAAACAACACTAAATAGACTCAGCAGTGTGTGTGTGTGTGTGTGTGTGTGTGAGAGTGTGTGTGTGTGTGTGTGTGTGTGTGTGTGTGTGTGTGCATATGTGTATAACAATAGTAATTAAGGAATAAGAAGAATTGAAGAAGAAGGTCATGACTTGGAGAGAGTGTGGGGGAAAACAAGTAATGTTCGAGGGGGAGAATGGTAGGTAGAAATGATGTAGATATAGAACTCATGTATGAAATTCTAAAAAAATTAAATTAAAATTTAAAAAGTATATAAAGAGTATGATGGTAGTCTAAGTACATTACATATGTGTATGGTGATGTCATAAGATGTTTTAAAAGTCTGTTTTTAAAATGATAGAATTGCAGTTATACGCCACCACTCTAGAGGCAGTGGAGACCTGGAGAATGGGGCCAATCAATGAGGCGAACTAAAGTCTTGTGCAATAACCAACTTTATTCAGAGCATCAGACAATTTAATCTTTGAGGTTTAAAAACAACATCACATGCGTAAAGTTCTGAGTTCGTGCTGCATACAATCACAAGAACAAGCCACACATGGCAAAAGCATGTTTTTCCGTGGAGGCATATAAAGGATAGCTTAAATAAATTTAAATTAAATTTTAAATAATTTAATTTAATTAAATAACACCAGCAAACAATAGCAAGTTATCTGAAGGAAACTAACTCCTTTCCACTACACCTGGGAGGAGCACAGAAACACAATCCAAGAGCAACTCCGTGCTTTTTAAAACTGAGGTCACAAGACTCCTGTCTTGTACCTTGGAGTGTTTTCACAAGCACTCAGAATTCTCTTATACAACTCCATTCCTGGACCATGTTCCGGCATGTACATATGTATCAAATGTTGGTTCTATCAACTTCATAAGGCAAATACTACTAGGCCATAGAGGCACCAATAAAGAAATAGTGGGGGGTGGCTTCAGTATGTCACTCACCAATAGATGAGTCATCAGACTGAAAACAATTAACAAAGAGACTTCACAGATAACCATAGAACCATAGAACAAATGGACTCAAGTATCTTTGGAATGTGCCCTGTGTCGACCCTGCAGACTATAGCTTCCCTTCAACTCATGGAGCGTTCTGCAAATCAGAACACATTTTAGCTCATAAAGCAAATCTCAGAAAAACTGGGGCTGGAGAGATGGGTTCAAAGTTAGGAGGCACTTCCTGTTCTTTCAGGGGATCCAGGTTTGGTTCCCAGCACCCACATGGTGGCTCACAACCATCTGTAACTCCCTTTTTTGGCCTCCTTCAGCACCAGGAATATACACGCATGGTAGGCAAAGCATTCGTACACATAAAATAACAATAAAATTTAATCTCTTTTTAAATTGAAGCAACGTCTTGCATCTATGAAATTGCAATGGAATGAAATAGAAATCAACACCAAGAGAAACCCTCCAAACTATAAAATCACGTGGACATTGAACAATGCATTTTCAAATAAGCGAGTCACTGAGGAAAGTGGGGAGGTAAAATTCATTCAATCAAACGAAAAAGAAAACACAACATATCAGAGTCTGCGGGGTTTAACAAAGACAGTTCTAAGGAAAATGGATAGCTGTGGTTTCCTATTTTTACAAAAATTAGGACTGCTGAGAAGGCTCACTGCATAAGAGTACTTGCTTGCTGCTAAGCATGACAGCCCAAGTTCAATCCCCAGGACCCTCCTGTGGAAAGAGAGAATGGACTCTTGCAAATTGCTTTCAAACCACTCTCCATAGCTCACATGTGCGTGTGTTCACACATGTGCACGTACATGCACATGAAATAGATAAATGTAAGAAAATAATAATCACAGAGATCTCAAATAAGCAACCTAGAAAAACAAGAAAAACAAGACCAATCCAAAGGAGAGGAAAACATAAGAGCTGAGAGAAATGGACTCACGTCTAACAGAACAATACAAAGTGCCAGGGAAATGGAGCTGGTTCCCTGACGACAAAGAAGCCAAGGCACGGTGGCACACACCGTTAGTCCCTGCGCCCAACAGCAGAGGCAGGCTGATCTCCATGAGCTCGAGGCTAACCTGGTCTACATAGCAAGTTTCAGGCCAGCCAAGGATACATAGCGAGATCCTATCTCAAAAAAAAAGTAAAAACAAACAAGATTGACACAGACTCAGCCGAACCAACCAAAAGAATGAAATAGGACCTAAATCAACAGAATCAGAGGAAATTACAACAGATACCACTAAAGTACAGAGGGTTTGTTATAAGCTGTTTTGAAATCTTACACTGCAATAATAAAACTGGAAGAAATGGATACATTTCTAGACATAAATTCCTTAATAAAATTGAACTAAGAAGATACAAAAAAGTCAAATGGATGAATAGCAAGCTATGAGATTGATGCTGTAACATAAAATATTTTCCCAATAAAGAAAAGCCCAGGACTGAAGGGATTGACTGACAATTTTTACTAGAATGTTAAAGAATAACTAACCAATGTTCTGGAAAGTGCTCCATAACACAGAGAAAGAGAAATGCTTCCAAACTCATTCTTGTAAACCAGCATCACCCTAACTCCAAAGCTGGATAGACACAACCAGAAAGAAAATCTATAGCTCAGTTCCTCTGATTAACTTAGATACAAAAATCCTCAACTAAATATTTGCAAGCTGAACTCAACTATACATTTAAAAGATCATAATCAAGTTGGCATCATTCCTGGGATGCAGGAATGAGTTAGCCTATAATAGCTCGATAAATGTAACACAGTACATAAACAGAATCACATGGTCATCTCAACTGATGCAGAAAGAGCATTTGACAAAATTAAATATCCTGTCATTTAAAAGGCCCTGAGGAAATTAGATATCATGCTTCAGTATAATAAAGGCTATATAAGACAAACCCAAACCCACTGTTAACATCATACTAAGTGGGGAAACACTTAAAGCATTTCCTCTAAAATCAAGAACAAGATAAGGATGTACACGCTTGGGGCTCTTATTCAATATAAAACTTCAATATAATATTTCATCCGTATTACTTAGGCAAGAGAGAGAAAAGAAACCAAACGGATAAAAAAATGGGGAAATAATTCATATTCTCCCTGTTGGTTGTCAATATGATCCTACACATAGAAGACAGTAACTCTACCAGAAAACTCTTAAATCTGCTCAATACTTTGAGCAACATATGCAAGATATGAAATGACCACATAAGAATTGGCAGTTCCCCTAGACTCAACAACGAAGCTGCTTAAGAAGGCAGGAGAACTGTCACATTCATGATTGCCTCAAAAGGAGGAAACTCCAAGGAATAATCCTAAAAGAAAGAAGTGAGACTCTTGCACAAAGACACTAAGGAAAGAAACTGAAGAAGACACTAGAAGGTGTGGGGGCGGGGGAGGACTGCACACGCTCATGAACTGGCAGCTTTAAGATTGTGAAAGTTGTTGCATCATCTAAAGCAACCTACACATTCAATACAATCCCTGTCAAAATCCCACTAACCTTATTCAGAGAAGTACAAAAAGATATCTATAATTCACATGGAAGCATGGAGAATCTTAACCAGCCAGAGCAATCCTGAGCACAGGAGCCACGCTGGGGGTATCACAGTATCTGATTTCAAATTATATGACAGCCATAGTAACCAAAACAGCATGATACTGGGTGCAAAAATATATGTGCAGACATAAACCCACTCAGCTAAATATATTTTTTCAACAAAGGATACTGGGACAGCCAGGCATTCATTTGCAAAGAAAGATATGAGAGGGGATGAGAGGAGAGACAAAACAATTATACATTATATTCCTGCTTCCTTGGTCCAAGCTACAATAAAGAATGGAGGCAGTGCCCACCCTCTCTCTTTCTCCCATACATGTTGACCCTAAGAACCACATTCAAATCCAATTGGTTAACTTAATGTGTCCCAAGAGACACTGTCAGATGAGTCAGGAGACGAGATAGGGAATGGCAGGAAATACCCAATGACAGATTTGTTGCCAAGCAAGTGACCACTGTGGGCAAGTGGAGTTCAAGCTGACTAGTGTCTGGGAGCCAGAGTAGAAAATGCACACCCATTACCACATCACCTGACAGTAACTGGATCAAGGGACTCACACACCAGTGTCTGACGGTCCTCATTGGAGCCAATGCTGCCTCTAACAAGCTTAGTCTAGTGGGGAGATGGTTTGTCTTATTAAACTTTGAATCCCAGTCTGACACAGGCTAAGTCCCTTACCACAGGCTCCTCCTCTGCAGGAGCCAAAGCCATCTCAGACATCCAACTACAGATTTGAGGACAGAAAAGCAATGCAGAGCTTGCCCTTTGGAAGTTGAGCAGTATGCACTGAAGTGGTAAGATTTCTTGAATACCAGCCAGTGATAATGGCAAATGCCTTTAATCCTAGTACTTGGGAGGCAGAGGCAGGTGGATCTCTGAGTTTGAGGCCAGCCTGGTTTACAGAATGAGTTCCAGGGAAGGCAAAGTTACAGCAGAGAAACCCTGCCTCAAAAAAAAAAAAAAAAAAATTGCAAGCACTGGCTGCTGGTGAGTGCTTGGTGAGACGCACTCACAAACACCCACAGACTCGTCTGTATTCCTCAGCCTTGATACCAAACTGCTGCAGACAGAAGTGATGTGGCTCATGTCAGGGCCAAAGCATCTGCGAGTTGGTATTACCTTTTAAACCCTCTTTTCTCACACCACAGCAACTCAAAAACTTCATGTTCCAGATAAGACATCTGCAGGATACAACTAGATTGGATCCCTCAGTTGCCACTGGGAAAGAAGCTGAACCAGAAAGTTGCAAGACCCATAGCTGTTTTTATGCAAAGAGAAACAAACCTAAATATGCTAGAAATGGAGACTGCTTGACTGGTTTGTTACTGCGGCAAAGCTTTACCTAACCTGTCTCCTATAGACAAGATCTTTTGTCCTGATTCCAGTAATATATATTCACTTGACAGTTACTGATAGAATACTAATTTCATGCAATATTTTTATGCTAGATATAAAACAATGAAAAGAAAGTCTCTACGGGGCAAAATATATGGGGAAGCCATTTGCCTGCCAGAAAAGAAAGACCAGAATTGGAAGAGGTCATAATTTTACTAGAAGGGGACACATGGCACATTCAAGGCAAGGCTATTATGAGAGGAAAAGGCACATGTTGGTGCTGGGAAGCTGGCTTAGCTTTTATGGCACTCGCCACACAAGCATGAAGACCAGAGTCCAGATCCTCAGAATCGATCTGAATGCCAGGTGGTGCAACTATAACTCCAGCCTCAGGAGGTGGAGATAGGATCCCTAGAGCGGGCTAGACAGCAAGACTAGCCGTATCGGGAGCTCTGGTTTTTATTGTGAGAACCTGCCTCCATGAGTAAGATGCAAGACCATCAGATGAGGATTCCTAGCATCAATCCTGGGCCTCAACATACGTGCACATGCACGTGCACACACATACACACACACAAGTGTACCACACATATGCCAAAATGTGCATATACACACATATCTGCATCTCACACAGACACACACCATTTAAAAAATGGGAAAAAAAGAAAGAAGGCAAACTTCTCTTTGCGAGTAATCTCAACATTTGCTGAAATGTCTCCCAGTGGCCTCATGTGTCTGAATACCTGAATACCTATTTTGGAAAGGTGTAGAACCTTTAGGAGGTAGATCCTCACCGGAAGAAATGAGTCACTGAGAAGCAGGTCTTAAGGCTTTATTCCCTGGCCCCCTGTCCTGCCCACTCTGCTTGTTATCAGCACATAGTGTGACTAGCCACCTCATGTCTGCTATCAGCACATAGTGTGATCAGCCACCTTATGCTTCTGCCACCATCCCTTCCCCACTGTGATGGGCTATGTTCCCCAAACTGTAAGCTAAAAGACACTTACCTCCCCCATTGCATCTTGTCAGGCATTTGGTCATGGCAGTGAAAGAAGTAGCTAACAGCCATCAAGGGCATCTGTTAGATCCAGGGACTAGGGAATAACTAGCAATAACACTGACATTGGCCAGCTGAACCAAGCAAGGGGAGAGAAGTGTTAACCAAATATAAAATCCCTGATGGCTGCTAATTGTCTTATTAAACCTTAAACTCAGCTTGACCCAGGGTAGATGCCCAGTAAGTGTCCACAAAACGTACTAAAAGCTGCACTACACCGTTGCCCTTCAGCCAAGAGAGCGAAGGGTCACCTCACATCTCCACTCGGCCAACTCTCAGCATCTCAGCCCTTGCTTATCACTGCCTGGCCTGTGACTTCCTGCAGCAATCCCAGAACGCAGAGCTCACAACAAGCAGCCAACTGAAAGACTGTGCTCTGGCGGCATGGGCATCAAATCCCCAGCAGTTGTTCCACGCTGGGCCTGAGCCTGCAGACCAGATAGGATAAGGTGCAGTGTTAGTGGCCCTTGAGACTAAAATGCAGCCTGCAGCTTCCATTGGAACCACATCCCACCTACAATGTTCATTACATCACAAGTCCCTGAAGCTTGCTGCCTGAGCACTCTGAGAGGCATAACGCCTCTTGCACTGTCTTCGTCCTAAAAAGGGATAATGACACTGAACTAGACACATTTGGAGGACAAGGCACATCTGTCATGGAAGTTTACTTTTTAGTTATGTATAAAATAATCATTTTGTGCACTATTGGGAGAGGGGCTGCTTTGGTCTTGGAGGTTTGTCTGCAGGTGGTGGATTTATGTGGGGGATGTTTGATTGCTTGTGATCTGCATGTGCTATCAGTAGAACACCTGAGGAGCTCTTAATAAAGACACCCGAGCTCAGACACTCATGGTTCCACTGTCCAGTATGGCACCCGCCTTGATGTTGGTTCCCTCCGCTGAGGTCTGGCAGGACTTGCACGTATGATTATGCTTCCTTGTGATCCTTGGTGGGCCACCAAGGTGGGTGTGCTACAACTCACATCAGCACATCTGTAAAGTGTTGGGGTCTCCCGTGGCCATATTCTCACCCTTGATGTTGTTCCACCATTCCAGATGCCTCTGCCCTGCTAGGATTCCCTCAGTTTCTAGTAGGGCAAAGCCTAGGCAGAGTCTTTGGAAAATTCTACTCTTAGGATACTAAACAGAACTGAGTTGACTAAGAGTTTACCAGCACAACTTAGAGTGAGGTAGAGGTTGTCCTTCATATACACACGTCACAGCACCCTCAGCCTCCAAGGCAATAGAGGAGGTTCTGGGAATTTTCTGGCCCCAAAGAGACAGACTTCCCCCACTATACCATGTGTCTGATCCTGGTTGATCTTCAGTGCATTTTCCCCACACACACACCTTTGCTGTCACTGCTCTGCCTCCATTCTTTGATGACTCTGCAGTAGCCAGTGGCTACTTAACATGGATTCCAGGGATCTGGAGAGATAAATCAGTGGTTAAGAGCACCAGCTACTCTTCCACAGGATCAGTGTTGGTTTCCCAGTGCCTGCATGGTAACTCACAACCATCTGTAACTCCAGTCCCAGGAGATCCAATGCCTTCTCCTGACCACTGCAGACACTGCACAAAACACTCATACATGTTATGTAAGTAAATAAATAAAAGTAAGCTATGTGTGCCGGTGCCCACCTACAATCCCAGGACTCCAGAGGTAGAGGCAGGAGGATCAGGAGTTCAAACTCATTTTTGGAATTCAAAGCCAGTCTGTCAAAAAAAAAAGAATGTTTTAAATAGAAATAGATGGTATTCAGTTGATCTTGGTGGTACATGTCTATAAATAACATCAGTAGGGAGACTGTGGCCGGAACATGGCAAGTTCAAGACCAGCCTGGACTGTAGAGCAAGAAGTTTCAGGCAGCTAGGCTATACAATAAGATGACCAAAAAAGTGTGTGTGTGTGTGTGTGTGTGTGTGTGTGTGTGTGTGTGTGTGTGTACTGTAAGCTACCTTCTTTTATCCTCGGGCAAATTCCTTTTACTTAGCTAATAGCTTTGGCGAGAAAACAGCCGTACAAAATCTAACACAAGGCACCAGGAGGTATAGCGATCCTTTTCTGTTAGATATATAGCTTGCCCCACTGCTCACCCCAACAGTTGGAAGTGGTATTAACTGACCCTCGGATAAGCATCAGGAAACAGTTGCTTCTCACTACTAATCATCTATTTCTGGAGCTAACTGCAAAAGAAACACAGGCTCAGTCATGACTCCCTTTAAAACAACATCTGCTGAGCTTTCATCTCCACACCCCCCTCCTCCCTTGCTCAATTCTCTTTCTTGCTCACCAACCCCCACCTGGACCTTCACTTTAGTCCAAAAAAAGAAGCTGGGTTGTTTTTCTTTTCTTCAACTCTTTCCCCACCCCGAATCGTAGCACAACAAACCACATTTTTACCTATGTGGAACGCCCGGGAATGTTTTCTTTTTGATATTAAAAAGTCCTCCCACCAATTAGGTAAACACTAACTACACCGCGGAGCTGGCTTGTTACTACAGAGCCCAGAGGAGCATAGACCCAAGGGGTTTTCAGAATTGTTTCAAAAGGAACCCCAGACTCTGGCTCCAACACCAGGAAGAGATATAAACAGTTGGGAGTGCCAGGATGGGAGCTCAGCAGCGCTTGCTGAACAGCCACGGGGTAGAAAGGTTTAACCGAACTTCAGATCCTTTTTACAAGTGGCCATGGGATTTTTCCCTCTTCACTTCCACAATAGGACCCAGTCTAGATCAAGCATGGTGTTCCTGAAGATTCTAGCCACAACAGACAGACTTTTGAAATTGCCTGGACAACGCTCAAAATCACAGAAGCAAAAGGGTCATTCACCTGAATACACATCTTTCCCATGTTCTAAGAGTTGTGGCGTTCTCGGTCTTGACTTTAAAACAAGAAGATGGGAACAGGGAAGATACAGATGATTGCTTTCTGACATAATTCTTTTCCTTGATATGTGTGTGTGTTCACATGTGAATGGATACAGATGTATATACAGTTGAAGATATATGCATATTCACATAGCCGGATGTCACCTTGCCCATCCTTGGGAGCCATCCACTGTGGGGTTTTTTGGTTTTTTTCCTAAGACAGGGTCTCTCATTGGCCTAGAGCTCATGGTGTAGGAAGCTGACTGGCCAGTGAGCCCCAGGGTCCTGCCTGTCTCTATCCCCTGGATGCTGGGATTCCAAGTGTATACTCCATGTTCGACATTTTTACATGGGCTCTAGGAATCAAACTCAGGTCCTCACTCTTAGTAAGTAGAGGTTCTCCCCAGCCCTCACCCAGCTTTCAACAGACAGGTGGTGTGGTGCTCCAAGATGAACTTGCAGCATCCAGAAACACATCTTTGGGTGAGTGCAGTGCATTGGAAGGCTTCACAGGAGAACTGTGCATGCTGTCCTGTTCTATGTTTGATTTGCTTAATGGTAACGAGGACTCCATTTCAATTCTTTCTTCATTACCCCATCTCTGAGATAGAGAGAGAGACAGAGAAAGAGACAGAGAGAGACAGAGACAGAGAGAGACAGAGACAGAGAAATTCTTCAACAGAGCATCCAAGAGGACAAGCACTGGGAAATAAGAAGCCCCTGTGAACACCCCCTATGGTATCCATCAGGATTCAGTCAATCATTAATGAAAACAACAAAAACACCCCCAAGGCTTCCATTCTTCCTTGGGTTCTAAGTTACTTTTGTCTATGGCATCCAAGGGCAAGTTAATTTTATTAAGAACATTTTTAGAAAGCTAGAATGTCAGAACCTGACACTACTCCCTTTCCAGTCCTCTATTCTTGGTAACATCATTAAACACTGGCTGGGCCCAAAGGCAGGTTGCATCTTTTTTCAATCTAACAGCCATTCCGTGGATAGCATTTGTTTTTCATTGCTGCCAAGGAGGCAATCTGGCTCTGGTTTCCTTTGAAGAAGAGCCCGTTAGGATGAGTCAGGTCTACATGGGGAATAATTAGGTCAAATAAATGAGTCCTTCCAGCTGCCTGTGGCATCGCTCAACACCCCCACATTGACATGAAGGAGCCGATGCTGGAGCAGGCACATAGCTTATCTACTGTGAATTACCCCTCCCTTCCTCCCGGAGGATATTCTCAACATGTTCTCAAGACTGTGATGGCTCCTCTTTTTGCATCTGGAAAAGTGAAAACTGATCCATAAAATCTTGGGGCATTCCCATCGCTTCTCCATGCTCTGGGAGAAAGTTTCTGTCCCTTGAGGAGATACAAATCAATTGGCACACCGGTCTCCGTGGACTCCCAGATGCCTCAACCTGAGCTGTCATGTCCATTGGCAAAAGAAAAAGAAAATTCAGTGATGTCACGGTCGCACGCCAACTCTCATTAGTCTTCCACTTGAGCTGATGGCTGAAGCTCATTGCACAGACCGGCATCTGCCATGGTACTGCTCAGGGACACCCAGACGCTCAGATCGCTCACGGGTATGTGGGTTCAACAGCTCACATACTCATTTTGTGGTTGATCTAGGGCCAAACCACTGTCACCCAGATTGAAGAGTTAAAGACATCTCCCCTTCTCAGATACAGAGAATGGGAAAACTATTTCATTCATTTCATTCATTCATTCATTCTCTCTCTCTCTCTCAAAACTCTGCTAATAAAAAGAAAACAGCAGGATGGTTTTGTAGTGTATATGTTCACTGGAATTAGAAGGAGTTTTAGCAGAAGAAGCCTTTCAGAATGACAACACCCCCCCACCCTTTGACCTAGCCCATGTCTCTCCATGGGGCCTCAGGCTGGGTGGGTATTACTGATAAGCTCCTAGCAGTCCCCCTATTTGTATACTCTAAAGCTCCTTTACTTGACAACTGACGAATAAATTTTCTTTTGTGGGATAAGAATAGGTGACCTTTTCCCCCTAAATTTCTATCCTGGGGCAAGCAAAAAAAAAAAGACTTCTCTGTGCCTTTGCAACATATGGGCGAAATGGTACCTAAAGCCTGAGAAATGCCCTCTAGCTGCTTTGAAAATCACTCAGCGTGTGCTTGGGCACCCTGAACAGATACACAAGTTGCAGCACAGCGCCTTCCTCAGTCTCTGACCAAACAGAGAAGGGACTTCCTTTATAAATGTATTCAAGCCACTTGTCCCACTCCTGAGCTCGGTTTCCAAAGAATTATCCAGTGAGCTCAGTTTCCTAGGAGAATGTATCACACGCACTAAGATAGATAATCCCACCCTTGCGAACCATTAGGTAAACTTAAAGAACAAATTAGACCCTGTAGTTCACTCCCACGCCTGTGCACCACTGCAGCCATGGGATTCTCTAAGTGGAGTTGAAGTCAGGCTTTCAGAGGAGAGCCCGACCCCACCGCCGAGACCTGGGTGTGTAACTCACAAGAACAATCCATGACTGTTTGCTTTCAGTTTCTCCCATCTGATGGCGACCTTGTGAATACTGAACCACCAGCAGAAAGCACGGAGTCAGATAAGTACATGAGGGGTGAGAATTGAATGGAAGAGCTGGCGAGAGGAATCCAACCAGTCCCAGGAGGCGAGTGGCAGCAAGGGTTGGAAATCTCTAAATAACTGCCCCTCTACCCCTGCATTCTTCTACTCTAGAAATTCTGGACTATGCTTTGCCATTAGCTATGCAAATGCTGGTAGCTTTAGAAAAGTTCCTTTCTCATCAGAATCAGAGCAAATTCTCTTTAACTTCATTTTTTTTTCCCCATTCGTTTTCATGTTTTCAGCAAAACGGAGAAGTAACATTCATTTCCCATGTGCTCTGGGCTCTGCCACTATCAGAGTTCTATGGATGAGTCTACAGTGATGCCTCACCATTGTCCGCAGCCCAGAGTTCACATGAGAGCTCACTCGTGGTGCTGTGTAATCTATGGGTTTCTAAGCTTTTGTTTTCCCAGCGTTCGGTATTAAACTCAAGTCTTTCCGCGTGCTAGGTAAACTCTCCACTTCTCAACCATATCCCCAGTTCTGCTCTGTGAGGTTTGACAAATGTGGAATGATACATAGGTACCACTGTATCCCAGAGAATTTCCACTAGCCAAAACCTACTGGTGTGCATTTGGCATCTATACTGAGTTGAGCAGCACAGCAGCATAGTTTAGTGGGGAAGTGTGGGTAGTGGAGTCGCAGCTAGAAGCATGCCTACACCCCATAGGTGAATGTAGGTAGGTCAGATTACTCTCTGAATATTTTCCCCTCTGTCAAGCTGGGATAATTACACTGAAACTTGAGTATAAACAATGTTTTTAGTAAAGAGATGACAAAGTTAACACAGTTGGGATAACATCTGCCACAATAAACATCAGCTTGCTCCCTCCATTCTTGATGTATATACAGCCATAAAAACAGTACCATCATATCACTACTCACCTTAATTATGTGTGTGTGTGTGTGTGCACGCGCGCCACGAGCATGTGGAGGCCAGAGGTCAAAATTAAGAGTCTTCCTCTATTACTTCCTACCCTATTTTTTAAGACAGGATCTTTCTAGATGAACCTGAAGCTCGCTGACTCAGCTATGCTGCTGGCCAGTGAGCCAGGGATTCTCCTGTCCTTACTTTCCTAAGGCTGGGATAGCAAATGCATGCCACTGTGCCCAGCTCTATGTGAGTGCTAAAGATTAAACTGGTTTCTTCATGCTTATACAGCAAGAACTTTACTGACTGAGCCATCGCCCCTGTCTCTGTCCTAAGTGTTATTTATTCATACATGTCAAACAATGCCAACCAAAAGCCCAGTTACTCACAGTAAGTATAATATTTAAGTGCCAAACACCAAAACAATAGTATGCCCAATTATAAAGATAATATATAGACAAAACAGAAGAAAGAAATACTGGAAATAGACAAGAAGCAAATAAACAACTAGCTGTACATTCTTTGAGAGTGCTTATGTGTCATAAGCTTATGTGAGAAATATAACTTATGGAAACATATTATACTGAATTATAGAATTTCAGTATCATTAAGAACTAAATCCTTACATGACATTTAAAAAGTATTAATTTTTTTTTTTACTTTTAGTTTGCTCTATAGAGCACAAAAATCATCTGGCTCCTTGAGGACTCCTGACATAAGTTGGTCACAACCCAAGTTTAGGAGGTTCCTAAGGGAACATAGCAATAAAATGACTCCTAATGACACATTGCTACACCCATAGATCAGTGCCTCACCCAGCCCTCATCAGAGATGCTTCTTCTTGTGGTAGATGGGAATTAACACAGAATCCCACAGCTTGACAATGTGCAGAGAGTGAGAGACTTTACAATACTCGATCCTAAATGGGTTATATTTATCAACCCCCATCTCTCGGGGTCCAGGGATCTAGGAGGAAGAAAAGGCAGAACTATTGTAAGAGCCAGAGGAGGTGGAGGACTCCAAGGAAACAGTGTCGTCTTCCACACAACAGGACTGATGCACGTGTGAACTCACAGAGACTGTGAGAACACACACAAGACCAGGACAGAGTCAATCCAAACGAGGTCCTAACACTGAGACAGGGAAGCAGACCCAAGCTCCCACCCCTAACTAAGAAGTTATTGGTAATTGATGCCTGCTGGCAAAGGGAACTCAGTTTTCTCCAATGGAGTGTCACTGGGTATATATCAACTGCTCTCCAAGGCCGGCCTGTGCCTACAGAAGTTAGCCAACACAAACAAACTTCATGGGTTGTGGGAAGGGGTGTTTTTTGGTGGGTGAGTGTGTGTGTGTGTGTGTGTGTGTGTGTGTGTGTGTGTACTTTTGGAGGTTTTTGGCATTTGTTTTTTGGGTTTTTTTGTATTATTGGTCTCTTGCTTATTTGTTTTGATTTCTGTTTTTGTGTCCTGGGTTTGGGTTTATTATTGTTGTTTGAGTTGCTTGTTTAAGAGACAGAGAAAGAACACAAAGTTGAGTGGGTGGGAAGGTGGGGAGGGACTGGGAGGAGCTTGGGGAAAAGAAAACACAATCAAAATATATTGTATGAAAAAAGTTTGAAATAAAAACAAATAAAGGGTTGGGATGTTAGAAATGACAGGGGGGGTTTCTTTTGAGAACCCTCCCAGTTTGTATTCAAATGCCAGCTGGTGCCAACTAGTTCCCTCCATCCTTCCTGGAGGTCACTAAGGGGTCTACGATCCTATGATACTCTCCAAAAGAGATGAGTTAGAAGAAATTTACAAATCCAAATCTATGAGTTTCTCACTAGTAGACCGAGTCAGCTAAGGAGTGATGCTGTTATAAAAGGCAAAGTACCACCAGCTTCTCTGGTCCAGTGTCCCCAGTGTGGCCTATTCCACAGCCCAGCAGTATGTACATCCCTCCACCTCCCTTCTCCGTGTTCATCACTGCCCTGTTGTAGTTTCCAGCCTCCTTCAATCGTCCTGATCTTTGCCTTCACTTCAAATCTCTTTTCTAGTATCCTAATTCACATCCTAATTCACGGTAGCTTTTCCTTTCCATGCTATTGCTGACATCTTCAGAGAGCTCCCTTTGACACATCTCTTTGTCTTAGAGTGACTCTGTTCACTGCTTAGAAACAGGATGGATGCCAGTGCTCACCTAAATCTTCACTCCCATGTTCAGTGTTCCAGCCTGTGATGCCCAGTGTTTGGTTTCATGGTGTCCCTCCATGCAGATCCATGGAGGTCACATGACAAAGCAAAGACGTAAGTTAACAATTGAGACCCATTTAAAAATCACAAGTGAGCTTTGAGAGTTCAATGCCACCAGGATGGTAGATCAAGCCACATGAGTCTGAAAATCTTTGAGGCATAAGGGGAGCAAAGTATAAAAAAAAAAATAACCAGTATAGATAGATTTGGGGGAAACCAAACAGATATGAATGACAGGGCACTATTCTAGGAGTTGAGGTGGCCAAAAACAGTGTTCGGCAATAGTAACAGAAGAAGGCAGTGTACTAGCTGTGGTTATTACAGGAGACTGTGAGGAAGGGGACTGAGTCCTTGGGTTCCCCCACCCGAAAACTGCAATAAAAATAAAAGTTGTTCTTTCAGAACCAAGAAAAGTAAAGACAAGGTTAAGAGCCTTTACCAAGCCACAAATCTTCAAAGCATTTATGAGAATCACAACTTTGAACAGAAAGTTAATTCAGCAAGTTTTGGGAAAGGAGAGGGAAATATTAATTAAATATAAACTAACTTATTTGTGCACTTGTTTGTTCCCCCACAAAGAATCTAAGGCATCCGCAAAACATCACAGGCTGGATAAAAGCCACCACATCACAGAACGTGAGCTGAATGCCTTAGCCACCAGGCCTAGGACCCAAGCGAATAGATGGAAACAAAGGCTCACAGCGGCGGGCTCTTAAACAGAAGGAATGAAACTGTAGAGGGCTGTGATGAGAAGGAGCAGGTCCTGCAGGTGTACCTGAGAGCCCAACTGCTTCCCACCACATCAAAAGCCACGGGCACAGTCCCTTCCAACAGCTGAAACATTCTAACAGCTGGGAATTAAAATAAGCTGTCAGCCAGCTCAAAAAGATTTTTTAATTCAAAATAAATCAAGCTAACAACCTGCAGATGTTTGGGGGGAAAAATGTTTGGGTGACTCGTTTTCACGATCCAATTCCCTAGCTTTGTTAGTTCAAGGATCCAAATGGTTGCTGCCTGCTTTTCACTTCAAATCGAAAGACGATCTGTGGTGCTGGCTCCCTCGGACCTGATATGGGTCACTGTGTTGATGAAGGATCACAGATTCTATCTGGTGAAGTGAATTCAAGATGGGGATCAGAAGCCAAGACTGAGGGGCTGGGGAGATGGCTCAGTCACTAAAATGCTATCCCCATGAGCATGAAGACCAAAGTCCAGATTCCTGGCACCCATGTGAAAAGCTGGGTGCTGTGGCATGCATCTATACTCCCAGCACTGAGGAGGCAGAGACAGGAAGATCCCTGGGGCTCACTGGGGAACCAGTCTTGCCAAATCAGTGTGCTTCAGATACACTGAGAGACTCCATCTCAAAATAAAGAAGGTAGAGAGCAGCTGAGCAAAATACCTAACACTGCGCACGCACGCGCGCGCACACACACACACACACACACACACACACACACACAAGGCTTAATCGGATAACTGAATGTGTTCTTGGGTCCCAGCAGATCCCTCACTCTCTACTCGTGGATGAGATAACCGGCTTCACTCAAGAGCCTTAGACTTTCATATGCACTGACCCTTACACACACACATCCTCGGAGTAACTGGAGATGACCTCAGCTTTTGAACAATGGGCCCAAAACAAGGTGAGGATCAAGAGAAAGGCAACACTGCAGGAAGAATGAGTCACATGTCACTTGGAAAGCCCAAGGTCACAGCCAAAGACAAATCAGTACCCAGTGCCTAGACCCACCCAGGACCAGCATGGGAGGTGCGTGCATTAGGCAGAGCAACACCAGCTGAAGAAGGAAAGGTGCGGCATCAGCTCCTCTTCCTGAGAGCCGTCTCAGCCAATTACAATGTGGGCTTTCACAGCTGGCGTACATGAAGCAAGTCATAACACTACACGCAATGCTGAATCTGGCTGTAAGGCCTAGAGAACTGTTGGGTGATCAAAGTGATGATGTGGAGAGTTGAGAGTACACCAGTAGGGCTGCAGTCTACCCAGCAGATGCTCATGTGCCTCCAGGAAGCCAGCCCCTCCTCATTGCCATCGTCCTCCTGTTACTCAGAAACCATCTGAGGCCTCAGTATCTGCTTCTTTAAGCATCTAGGGACTTTCCTATCTTTCTCTCCTGAGGGTCTCACATACAGCAAATGCAGTGGTGATTTGCCCATAGGTCTGTCTCCACCTCTCATCCTTGAAAGTGAAACCTGGACTGCTCAGCAGTTAAGAGCCCTGGCTGCTCTTCCAGAGGGCCGGAGTTCAATTCTCAGCAACCACATGGTGGCTCACAACCATCTATAAATGGGATCTGATGCCCTCTTCTGGCATGCAGGTGTACATGCCGATAGAGCACTCATGCACATAAATAAATAAATCTTTTATTAAAAAGTGAGAGCTGTGCCTTATCACCTTGTGTCCTCAGTACACAACACAAGACCAGGCTTCTTAATAATCAATAGCAACCATTTGCTGAATTCGTCAACTGAGTTTGTTAAACAGAGCATCATTGTTTGTATGTGTCCACTTGTACACATGTGTTTGTGAGGGGCACATGCATGTTTGGTGCATGTGCACCTGTGTGCATGTGATGGCATGGAGATCAGAGGTCAATATCCCCTGTCTTCCTCTGTAGCCCTCGGTATTAATTATTTCCCTAAGGCCACAGTAAAATAGCATGACAATAGGAATTTAAGGAAGAAAGAGTTTGTTTTGGCTCACAGTTCCAGGGAACTAAAGTTCCTAATGCTGGGAAAGGCATGGCAGCACAAGCAGGAAGCTGCCTGATCACATTTTTATCAACACGTGGAAACCAAAGACAGTGAGCTGGAAGTGAAGTGAGGTTATGAACTCTCAAAGTCTGCCCCCAGTGACATACTTCCTCCAACAAGGCCTCGCCTCCCAAAGTTTCCATTACCTCCCCAAACACCACCACCAACTGAGAGCAAAATGTCCAAATCCATGAGGCTCTGGTGACATTTGTCAACCAAGCCACAACCCCCTCCTCTTGAGTTCTTGAGACAGTGTCACTGGACCTGGAGCTGGCCAGTTGACAGTACCGGCTGGCCAGGGAATGCCAAAGCTCCACCTGTCCATGCCTTCATTGCTGGGGTCACACGTGTGTTCTGTCATGCTCAGCTTTTACATGGGTTCTGGGGCTCGACCTTGGGTCCTCAGGTCCTCCTGCCCACACAGCCAACACTTTATACACTGAGCCACCTCCCTGGCCCTTGGTTTCTTTACGGAAGTAAAACTTCTTTTAAAACTCAAAGACCTCAAAGCTTTTTAGAAAGTCAATTCCCCACAGTTTTGATGAGCTTCTCTTGGTCAAAATGATCCTCAAGACCAGAAGCTAAAATAATAATGGAGATGAGAGATGATAAGCAAAAAACGAAGCAAAAATGGTGTGTTCAGCAGTCATCCTGCTGGTTTCGTCACCCCTAGCTCTGACTGAGGAGAACGCCATCCCTTATTCTGCCATCTGGAGAACAAGTCGGTCTCACTAGAATCAACAAATCTAGTTAGGAGAATTAGTTGACTGTCAAACTGCCTTCCTACCGCCAATGGCTAGTGGGCACAGAAAGCTTGTCTCTCTCCTGCATCATACAAGTGAACTTCCTTAACTTACATCAACCCCTGATCATTGAAGTCAAGCACCTTTGCACTTGGCCCCACCACCCACTGGCCATGCACCTAGCTAAGTCCTATCATTTTTATCAGTAAATAAAAATCACCTTCGTCCCTAGTGTGTGCCAGGCACCATGCTGGACACTGGAAATACAGTGGGTGGGTGGACAAGCCTTAACTCCCCTTACGGGTAAATGGACTTCTTGTACAAGGGGTCCTAATTAGGAATAAGTGAAATAATATATGGCAGATATTAAACATAGTTCCTGGTAAATAATATGGGCTCACTGCATAAAAGACAACTCGTGTTTTGTTTGTTTGGTTTGAGACAGAATCTCACTCTGTAGCCCAGGTTGGCCTTAAACTCACAGAGATCTTCCTGCTTCATCCCTTCAAGTTTTGGAATTACATACATGAGCCAGTTCACCTGGATAAAAATGTCATTACAATGCTTAATCAAGTAAGATAATGTCTAAATGTTACAAGTTATAAAATATCATTTTATTATTCTAATACGGAGAAGTTTTAGAACAAACTGTTAAAGCCAATATATTTTTCAATCAATTAAAAAATAAAAACGTTATAAGCTATTTTCATCCCCTAGCTACTGTGACTAGAGCAATGAGCACGATGAGCAGACATCTCTGCAGTAGGATGCTGAGACCTCTGGGTACATGGCCGAGAGTGGCAGAACTTTTTCTAGCTTTTCAAAGTACAAATTTCACTCAATGGGTTTGTTGATTTTTTTTAATGAGGATACAATTTTGTGTGGCTATAGAACGGGGGTGTGGGTCTGGGAGGCACTGGGGGAGGGAGAGTAAATATATACACAATGTAATGTATGGATTTCTCGAGGAATTGATAAAATATTTTAAATACAGAAAGCTATGCACACTGGAACTGGAATGAGGCTGTTCCGACCTACGTTCTGAATGCTCTCACAGATGGCTGTCTTGCCTTAGGTTCAAGATGTGGACCACCAAGCCCAGCTATGTACATTCTAGATTCTAGAACGTAGGTTTAAATAGGCTCCCTTCCCACCCGCCCACAGACACTGCCTGTGCTCAGCTGCACCACATGGCTGACAGCTGTCAGAAGGACAAGTTCATCCACCCTTGCTTTAATGGGAACATGCAAACATGGGTGATGTGGTGCCATTTGACATTTGTCTATCTTCTTACCCAGAAATCGGGTTACTGAGAACGAGAGCCATTGTGTACCTTAGCTTCTCCCCTCACTGGCCTTCAGCTCAGTTCCTGGGATGTAGTAAGTGTTTGGTCCATGAATGTTCATTATTTAAAACATAGTTTTTAAATGAGTGAATAGGAGAGGAAAAACAGACTATATCACTTAAACCCTCATCAATTCCTTATATGCAAAATAAATCATGTTAGACACACAGACAATGATGTTGCTATTAATCAAGAACTCAATAAGCATTTAACAAGCACGTAATTAACTGTTGTATGCACAGCCATGTGTGAGACTCTGAGTGAAAGGAAAGCAACATGGGACCAACTCTGTGGCAGAACATGTAGTTAGCATGTGTGAGATCCTGGGTTCAATCCCCAACACCACAAATTAACAAATTAATTAATTAAACAAATGTTTATAGATAGATAGATAGATAGATAGATAGATAGATAGATAGATAGATAGATAGAGACAGATGATAAGTAGATGATAGATCACATTCACATTGTAGGCACAGTATACAGATTTTCAAGCTTTGATTAATTAATTAATTAAACAAATGTTTGGCTATATGTAGATAGATAGATAGATGATAGATAAATAGAGATATATCATATACATACTGTAGGTACAGTATACAAATTTTCAAGCTTTGAAGGCTACCAGAAACTTTGGCAAGCAACTATATAATTGTACCTGTCACTTTATGAATTATGAAGCTGAAGCTGAAGCTGAAGCTAGGCGTGGTGCATGCCTGTAGTCCCAGGTACTCACAGATGAAGCAAGATGATCACCTGATTCTAGGACCCTAGGACAATAGCAAGACCAAAAAAAAAAAGTGGGGTGAGGGGCTAAAATTAGAGCATTTGACCTGATCAAGAAGCAATAACTGAGATCTATTGTACAGTTACCACATGCCAAATATTTTTCAAGAATTAACTCCTTTTATTCTCAAACCTGAATCTCAGTTTGCTTCTCTGTTGCTGTGATAAGATACTCAGACAGAAGCAACTTAAAGAAGGGGTAATCTGGCTCACAGTTCGAGGTTACAGGCCATCATAGTGGGGAAATTGGAGCAGGAGGAACTTGAAACAGCTGGTCATACATAGCGCAACCAAAATCAAAAACAGAAAAGGATGTATGAATGTGTGTGCTTGTGCTCAGCTCGCTTTCTCCATTTTATACAATGGGGATCCTCAGAGAATGCTCCCATCCACAGTTGAAATGAGTCTTCCACCATAAATTAATTAACCAAGATAATCCCCTATAGGCGTGCTCAGAGGCCCTTCTCCCATATGATTCTAGATTCTACCAAGTTGACAATTAATACTAATCCTCATGTGACATTATAAAAAGCCAGTTCACATGTAAGGAGAGTTACTATTAAGTAAATCAAATCACCTATACAAAACAAAATAAAATGTGGTAGGGAGACCCTGTCTAACTCTTGTGGTACCTTGTGCTTTACAAACCAAAGAACGAGCATGACCTTGAAAGCAGAGCGTGGGCAGAATTCCAAACAGAAGCACTCATTGGCAGCCACAGCACAGGGCAGAGCCACCAATGGCAATGACTGTTGCCTTTGGCAGCAGTGGGAATGATCAACCCAAGGCTTCTACAGATACCACCTTCTCTTGGGTGATTCTGGGTAGGTCAACAAAAGGAAAACTGAAGCATTCTCTCTTTGATGCATTCTCTTATTCTTGATGTCTTACCTCTCCCCCCAATTTTCTCACACACACATTCTTTCTTGGGAACAAAAACAAAAGTAGAAAGATATGTTGGATGGCAGATTCAATGCCTTAGACCCTCCCCAGGCCCCATGGTCACTCAGTTCACCCTAGCAGGATATCTGGGCCCATTATCTGTACCTGACTTACCACTCTCCATAAGCCTCAGCCTCCTGAAGCCGTCATCACAGTTCAATATCAAAAGACTACATTTCTCTACAGTCACTTCCACCTCCTCGTGTGAAGACACCTAGACAGACCAGTTTGGATTATGAATCAGTTACTGTTCTATTGCCGTGATAAAACACCATAACCAACAAAACTAATAGAAAGAAAAGTTTATCTGGGCTTATGGTTCCAGAGGGATATGGAGAGGAATCATGGCAGCAGGCAGAAAGTGTGGTGGCAGAAATAGCTGAACGTTCCCACTTTGACAACGAGGAAGCAGAGAGAGCAAACTAGAAATGGAGCAAGTCTCTAAACCAGTGTTTTTCAACATGTGGATCATGACCCCCTTTCATATGGGGTTAGCTAAGGCCATCTGCATATCAGGTATTTGCATTACAACCCATAACAGTAGCAAAATTACAGTTATGAAGTAGCAGTGAAAATAATTTTACAGTTGGAGGTCACCACAGCCTGAGTTAACATGTGCTAAAAGGTCACAGCATTAAGGAGGGTTGGGAACCACTGCTTTCAATTCTCAAAGTCTGCACTCAGTGGCATATTTCCTCCAACAAGGCCATACCTAGTATCCCTAAACAGCGCCACCAACTGGAGACCAACTATTCAGATATCTGAGTCTATGGGGGACAATCTTACTCAAAACACCACAGGTTGATAGAAGAAATACAAATTAACCTGAGAATTCCAAACCATTTCCAATTAAATCGCAAACTATTTTATAAACTACAAAACAATAGTACATTCATAGATTAAGTGCAGTAAATTAAGGCCATGATTATGAGCCCAGCCAAAGAAGTTTTTATGAAAGAGTTTATCATTGCATACATTACGAGAGAGGCCACACCTGCTTTAAGACCAAAATCACATAGACCTATGATGAAAATTTTTCAAAACTTTGTGACCACTCCAGTGAGATGCTGTATCTGCTCTGAAGTTCTTTTTCCTCACAGACCACAGTGCAGAGAGCGCTCATCTGAGACACAAGAAAGGTCTTTGTTCACTTCATTGTTGGCTGTGTTGTCCTGGAAATAGGGAATCATTTGATCATGTTCTCAGAAACTTTCTGACAATCAATATACATGTCATGTGATTTTCCAGATAGTACCTCTCACTGGAGACATGTGCAATGGAAGTCCTCAATGAAATGATCCACACAAGAGGCCCAAGGCAGATCATAAGCACCAGCTCTCCGATTGGGTGGCTTTACTCAAAGGGAACATGACAAGATGCATGGAAAAACAAGAGAGTTCAAATCTTTGACGCCTGGGAAGACTTTGGCCTGAGGATGTGCCACAGTTCCAAAGAACATTTGGTTTTTTCATCAACCAATCAGAAAAGATTTGAAGTAAATGTTCTTTAGTGGAAATTAAACAGCCAGGCAAGCTTGGTACTGCTGTGAATCAGTAATATAATATATATATTTACATATGTGGAACACATTCTGTATGCTACATATGTGTGGTTAGCAGAGTCACTCTTACCTATAAGCCAAATTGAGAAGGTAAATTCAGATAAATAGAATTAAGCAGAGTCTGATGGTGAATGCCTGTAATGCCAGCATTTGAGAGACTGAAGCAGGAAACTGCAAGTTCTAGGCCAACCTGGGCTATGTAGGAAGACTAGGAAGGAAGGAAGAAGGGAGGGGAGGGGGGTAAGGAGGGAGGGAAAGAAGGAGGGAGGGGAGGGGGGAGGAGGACAGGGAGGGGGGAGGAGGGCGGGGAGGGGGGGAGGAGGGATGGAATGGAAGAAAGAAGAGAAGGGACTAGAGAGGGTCGAATATTGGACCAAGGAGATAGACAGCTCAGTCAGTAAAGTGTTTGCTACGCAAGCATGAGGACCCAGGATTTATTCATAGAATCCACATTTAAAAGATCAGTGTGGCAACTGGGTCTTGTAATTCCAGAGCTGGTGAGCCAGAGACAAGCATATCCCTGGGGCTGGCTGGCCAGCTGTTGCAGCTTAATCACTGATGAGCTCTAGACCATTGAGAAACACTGTCTCTGAAAGCAAGGTGACATCTTCCTGAGGAATGATACCCAAGGGTAGCCTTGGCCTCCACGCGCATATACGTATACGCGCTTGTTCACGCAAGCAAATACACACACACACACAAAGTAATAGCAGCTGACTATCCCCCAACACCTGCTCCCCAAACGCACACAGGCTCACACCTACAGACAGAATATCTTATAATCTTCGCTTCTCAAATTATCTAACACAGGAACAAGAGCTTTGGGGAGGAGATGTCTGGAAAGCAGGGGGCGGTGTGATCAGACTCACAAGCTGGCATATCAGATGGCTTGTGGGGGTGGGGGAGAGAGTATGAGAAATGCTTCTTCAGGCCCAGCAAGGGAACGCGGTTACATCATACGAGGGGAAACCACTTCAAAGCCGAGATATTGGCAGCCTGACTCCCACAAAGGACTGAACTGAAACACTACCTATTTCACCAGGCCCAGAGCTACGAGCTAAACAACTTAATTCCTCCGCAGAGCTTCGGTTAATGACGGAGGCCTGGATCTCCCCAGCCCACCCGGCGCAGTTTGCCTTTATGTGTGAGTCTCATATATGGAAAGCTGTATGAGATGATGGAAAGGCACAAATTAAAGGCATGTTTTTATAAGAGGAAAAAAAGGGCTTTTTTTTTTCAGTCCTGCCACCTGCAAAGTCCTTTTCAAACCCCCAACCAATGGGGAATTCTTAGATGGGAAAGAGGCAAGGAGCAGAGCTACCCTGTAAGAGTAAGAGACACACTAAACTGCTCATCTCAGATAATCATTTTCCCCCATAGGAGAGTTGTGTGTGTGTGCGTGTGCATGCAGTGTGTGTGTGTGTGTGTGTGTGTGTGTGTGTGTTATGAATGTAGAGGCCATAGGACAACTTTAGGTGTCACTCCTCATATCCTATTTGCCTATATATTTTCTTTTGGGAATGTCTCTCTGGCCTGGAAGTCATCATACAGGGCTAGTCCTGCAGACCAGAGAGCCTCGGGGATCCACCTGTCTCTGACTCTCAAGTGCTGGGATTACAAACATACACAACCATGCCTGGCTTTCTTTTTACATGAGTTCTGTAACTCGAACTCGGGTCCTTGTGCTTATGAAACAAGTGCTTTACCAGCTCAGCCATCACTCTGGCCTTCAGACAATAATTCTTTCAAAAAATATTCTTACCTGTATCTCTACATCAAGATAAAGACTATGCCAAGAACCTCCAAAACTTAAGACTAGTATTTTGTCTTTAAAGAGTCTAAAATATTAAAATTTTTGAAATGTCTAAAGACATGCAGAAGTCATCACTGCATAGAGGCCCATAGGGCAGTACTAGCCATGCGTGTGTGGGAAT
Source organism: Cricetomys ansorgei (assembly GCA_026225945.1). Taxonomy (NCBI): domain Eukaryota; kingdom Metazoa; phylum Chordata; class Mammalia; order Rodentia; family Nesomyidae; genus Cricetomys; species Cricetomys ansorgei. Next base: position 11,841,023 of record JAMJFZ010000116.1, read on the forward strand.
GGGCAGATGGGAACTCAGTCCTTCCTGCTCGATTTGCTAAATGACTGTTGTAAAAAAAAAAATAGTCTGTCTTTTAAGTTTTAAAAAATATGACAGTTTTCCTCTATGTCTGTCCAATATTTTCTTTCCTCCTGTCTCTCTTTCTTCATATGTTTTTGTCTCTGTATTCTTCGCGTTTTTTATACCCCCTGTGTTACTATTATTTCCAGCTTTAGAATATAACTCCTTTAACCTGACGGCTGTAAAAGCCCATATCCATGCCTGTGAGATAAAGTATTTTCTGCAAATGACTTTGGTTAGTAAAGCCATTTCCCAAAGCCCTGTTGCGGGTGTGGACATCTATCATGGACCATGGACCTAATTTGCCCATGTTTTCATTCTACTTCCAAGAAAATAGTTCTTTAAGAGTTTAAATATATTTTGGTTGTATTTAATATATTTTAGGTCTTCAATGGCACCTACTTAGTGAAATAACAGAATAGATATTGCATGAATATTTAAGAGTTGACTTTAAGTTGTACATAAGCTATAGTTTTAGCCTGGACGTAACTGTCTGCCTCTGAGTTCCTAAGACACAGCCAGGGTGGGTTGTGCATAGGAAAATGTCTCCCCTTCCTCAACCCAGAATAACTACTGGCAACCACAACACAGTTCTCAATCATGTGGGAGCTCCAGCCTGGAAGGTCTTACTGAGTTTCTGATGAGAGTTTCACACTCACATCAGGAAGCCTACAATGACACCTCTGTTATGGCTTCTTTCAGGTTAAGAAAGCCAGTAAGCCACACAAAGGATTGTGGGAGCAGCACTCCGAGGTTGAACTTGACCCTCACACCCCTCTCAACTCATGCCATTCTAAGCAAAGACAGTGCAGAGTCTCGGACGCACGATGAGCAATGACAATGGTTACTTCTATGGGCTGACTGATCTGCTGTGTTGCTGAATGTAGGTGACTACAGTCTGCTGCTTTCCTGATTCTGTTTCCTGGGACTCCAAAGTCACCAGAGAAGCAGAAAGCAATCCCACAGGGTCTTCCACCCTCTGATAAATTAAGAGGATGCACACTCACAATGAATTTGAGGGTCTGTCATTCATTTATTCCTGATTTTCTGAATCAGGGTCCTGCTATGTAACTCAGGCTAGCCTTGAACTCTTGGAACCTCCAATCTCAGCCTCCCTTTATTGATGTTACAGGAGTGCATTCCCCCAATGATGCCAAGCTCATTAGGAGTTTTTAACAAAAGTTTGCATGTGAGAAGAGCAGTGCCAGATCTTGGCTGCAAGAAGGCTGGAGCACACTGTGACTCTATTCTCTCTCTCAGACCAGAGAGGCTGCCGTTAGACTAGGGCTCACGGGTACAGAGGCAAATGCCCAAACAATGCCTGAGGGTACCAGACCGAAGAAGGCATCAAATTCCCAAGAGCTAGAGCTAAGGTAGATGTGAACTAGCATGGGGGTCTTGGGAATTGAACTGAGGTCCTTTCAAAGAGTAGTCAGTGCTCTTAATCACTGAGCCATTTTTCTATCCCCAATAAGGTATATCTTTCTTCCCCCTTTACACCATGCACCATTTGCTTATTTCTGATGATTATTTATTAGATGACTGTCATGTATGTTGGCCCTGTCATGCACTAGGATGGATGGGTAGGTAGGTTGATTGCCTGGTTAAGACCGGCTTCTGCTCTGTTCCTAGCTGGCCTGAAACTCTTGGGATCAATCCAGTAGTTGGGCCCACAGGTCCATAGTATCACGTGATGATATTGCTTTAAACAAAACATGACTTAACCTGTAAACTCATGCAAACAGGGACCTTGTCCTTCCTTGTGCCTACACTGGTGTTTGAGTGTGTTTGTGTGTGTGTGTGTGTGTGTGTGTATAAATGTGTGTATACTTGCATATATGTGTGTATGTATGTGTATATGCATGTGTGTATGTATGTATATGTGTGCATATTTGTATGTGTGTGTATGTGTGCATGTGTGTGTATATTTGTGTGTATACATATGTGTGTATGTGTATGTTTGTGTGTTTGTGTGCATGTGTGCATATGTGTATGTATATGAGTATGTGTGTATATGTGTATGTATGTATATGTGTATGTGTGTATACGTATATGTGTGCATACGTGTATGTGTTCATATGTGTATGTATGTGCATATGTGTGTGCATAGGTGTGTGTGTATGTGTGTGTCAGCTTAAGAACCTATGCAAACAAATAAAGGAAGGGATGTTCTTTAAATTCCTCCTCTGCTTGGACTCTAGGGTAGAGCTACCCAGGAGTGGTTCCTAGTCAATGTGGGTAATAAACTGGGAAACAAGTAATTAGAAGACAGCAAGCAAGTGGGGGCAGGGGCAGAGTAGGGGACCCAAGTGCAGGAAGAGGCATCTGTTGACAGTGAGGGAGGATTGCCATCTGCCATCACATCAGAACCGAGCACAGGGGAGAGCTGGAAGGGCGCAAGGCAGGTGCTACACTGCGTAAGTTCCCATGTGCTCAGGTGATAAAGCTCACTTTTATAGATGGAAAACCACAACTCAGAGATGTGAACTGACTTGGCAAAGATCACAGCTTGTAAATCTTGGGCTCAGAAGTCCACTGCCTTCCTAGGCATAGTCTGACTACCCTGGCCGCTTTGCCCACAACCCGCCTCTATTGTTCTGGAGAGGTGCCTGGGTTTGCAGATCTTTCTGATGGCTTGGCCTCTAAGTGAACAAAGAGCAGTTTGCTTTCCTGGCTGATGAGGTTGGGTGGGGTTTTTTTTGTTTGTTTGGTTTTTGGTTTTTTTGTTTTGTTTTGTTTTTGTAATTTGGGTTGTTTCATTCTTTAGACTCTCCTGCCCTCTAGTGGATTTTTAGGATTACACCACATGGACAATTTGATTGCTGGGCTATGAAGTCTGACTCATTCTTTATATACAAACAAAGCATACTCACATACTCACATACACACATATACACACACATACACACACACACATACACACATATACACACATACGCAATAAAAATAAATAAATATCTTTAAAAGCAAAATAACTCATAGTCTAAGTGCTATTTTAAAATACTTGTCAAAAAATAACTCACTTCACTTATCCTCCATTTACTAAAAGACAAACGATCTGTCCAGATAGAGGCAGAAGAAGACTAAAGGAGAAGTTTGAGTGTGCCGACCTCTAATTGCACACACAGAGGTCATACAGCATGTGCGGGGAACCCTATGTCAACACAGATCCTAAAACCTAAGGCACAGAAGAGGCAATAAATGAGCCCTGGACAAAGCTACTGCTTAGCTCTGGGCCCCTCTAACCTGCCCACCTGGCTACGGTTTTGCTGACTGGGAGCGATGTGTTCACCCAGCCACAAAATACATGCTTGACAGTCTCCGAAGAGGGGATATGGGCATGAAATGAAGGCTACAGGCACGCAGGTACCAGACCTAGGCCTCCGTCCCAAAGCAAGTATTTAAGACAGTACGACAAACAGTGGTAACCATGACCACTGCCTTTTATTCTTCAGAGCTCTAACTTCAGATGACTACAAATGAGAAGCAGACATTGCCTCAGTACAGCAGGGGGCACCGGCTAAGGGCAGCAAAAGACTACTCCCTTCTAGGAAAACTGGCCAGCGTCCATCACTCTTAGTGAAAGATGGTAGGAGCTGGGATGCTCACGCACTGAGTGAAACAGAAAGGAAAGGAGAAAATCCACAGGGGGCTGAAGAGCAACGTGTGTGTTGCCACGAAAACTCAGCTTAGAATCTAGAAGAGCAGAACGCAGTTCCTACTCTGTTCCAAACTAGCAGTGTGATCTTGAGACGGTCTTCTCTTCATTCAGGATTCCAGTCCCCTCCACGGCACAGTGCTACACTCAGTCTCTCGCTGGTCACTCAACACTGGAAGCTTTGCAAATTCTATAATGTTTCCCTTCTGGAGATAAAATATTTCAAACATAGCCGTGTGGTGGTGGCGCACACCTTTAATCCCAGCACTCAGGAAACAGAGGCAGGCGCATCTCTGTGAGTTCCAGGGCAAATAGAGTTACAACAGAGAAACCCTGTCTCAAAAAAAAAAAAATCAAACTTTCCATTTGCTTGTACACGGTAAAATAAATTGACCTCTTCAGATGGATCCATCTCTGTTAGGCTCACGAACAATTTGGGATCTTCCACCAGCATGCCCGCTCCTTCTTCTTGCAGTTTTGGTGTCAGAAAACCTTTAGTTTTAAAGGTAACCACATAGTATTTGAGAACCTCATCATTAAAAAGTCATCCCCAAATTTAGCTAATTCTCTCTCACTGTACCTGCTTTTAATCAGTTTGAGTTCTACCCCTAGGGTCAAAGAGCACACATCCAACAACTCATTAGTGTAAAGACTTTCCAAATACCTAAGAGTATTTTTCAACTTCCTGTGCATCTTTATTCACAGTCACCTTCAGGCAATCTCTGTCTAGATTGGGTTTTGTGTCTTTCACCAGTCCAAGAATTCTCTTCCATCACAACCTTTTCTGTGTGTCTAAAAGGAGCAATTAAACAGGTTAAGGGTATAGACTCTGGAGCCAGACCACTTATATTCAAATCTGAATACTCCTTGTTGGAGTTGGCATGACTCTGAACAACTGATGTCACCTTGGGCAGGAACTCATACTTTCTTCTTTTTCTCATCATCAAATGTGGATGAACTGAGTCAATAAATTCAAAACGTATAAAAATAGGGTCAAGCACAATGAAAATGTTCATCCAATTATAGCTATCATTAGGATTGCTGTAATACAGCTTTGCAAACTATAGTAAGGCAATCGCCTCCCCCTCATCTTCAACATTGTATATCAATGACACTGTAAGAATTACCTGTTTAGTGTATCTGAAGTACTCATGGTACATGAAAGGAAACTCAGTAAACTTCCGATCAATTAAATCAACTACTGGCTAAAATTTCTAAGTCCTTTTCATATCTCCAACTTCTCAATCCTGCTTCTTTCATATTGTATTTGAATGGATTAACCCAACCTTATATTCAGATTTATTACCTTTCTTTTTCAGATATAGCCCCTTCTCACTGTTTAAGATTGCTTAGAATATCCAGTGATCTGACACATTTGACATTGCTTCCAGTTTCAAGGCACCTACAAATTCCACAGTCTCATTCTGGCCAGTAGCCAAGTCAAGACGAGCCAACAAAATGATAATTTGAAGGAAATAGAAACTCCACCGGGAAGTAAAACTCTAAAAGCAGTGTCTAATATTTTCAGTGGAAGAAAAGGTGTTGCCTCTCTAAGAGAAGAGCTGTGTCCTTTAAACTGAGAAAAAAAATGGAGGAAACTGGGAACAGGCTCTCAGAAGCTGACCAACCATAGTCAAGGAGATAAGTCCAGTGAAAGGGTGAGAAAAAAAATCTCATGGTTGGATCGATGGCTCAACAGTGAAGAGCAATTACATCTCTTTCAGAAGACCCAGGTTCAGCTCCCAGCACCCACTGTCCATGACTCCAGAATGGAATACCATCTTCTGATCTCTATGGGCTCCTGGCACATTTGTGGTACACATACATAAATGCAGGTAAAACTTTCATATATTTATATGAGGAAAATAAATTACCTTAATTATTTTTTAAAAGAAGCTAGACTTCTTCCAGAAAAAGAAGAAGAAGACATCTGGTGTCCTTCACAATAGAGAACAAGTTCACCAAACCAAGACACATCTTTCTGAAATTTCAAAATACTAAAGATTAAAGGGTTCCTTAAGGCTTTCAAAGGGGAGAAAGCACATGTCAAAACTCAGGACTCCTATGACTTAAGATCCCCATTAGTTGCACTGAGACTAGCAGGTAATGGAATGATGTCTCTAAACTTCTAAAGGAAAAGTGATCTTCAATGCAGAATTCTCTACCCAGCTAAACTATCAACTGACAGGACGGAGTCTTAGGTGGCTTTTGCTATAAAGTAAGTCACCATAAAGTTCGGTTGTTTAAAAAAATTATAATTACTCTACATTCCATGGATCAGCTGAGTAACTCTACTAGTCTAGTCTATTTTGGCAAATCTTTATAGTCAAGCAAAGCTTGGACTCAATGGAACAGGATGACCACACACACACACACACACACACACACACATACACCTCAGGAGACTAAAGTGGAAAGGGCTGTGGCCTTGACTTACTACCACTTGTCTCTGCTCCACATAGTCTCCCATTTACCAGTAAACTAACCTTTCTCTTGCGGTGTTTGGGGCTCCTAAAAAGCAGCATGAAATAATGTACCCCAGTAGGTAAGCATTTCCAGTTACTGTTTCCTTTATGTTTAATGCATTCCTGTTGGCTAAAATCAGTCAATATAGTTAAGAACCAACTACAGAAAAAGGAAGTAGTGCAGCCATTTTGCAAACAAACTACCATAAGTAAACCAAAAATATTCTTAGAATCCATTCTTTCAAAAATAAACCTCCCAGTTGCAATGTCTCCCAGAAGGTTCTGTAGAAAGTACCCCACCAAAACAGTAAAGTCAAGGGAACAAGACTCAAGTTCTTGAACCTAGAAGACATGAAATCCATCACAATGGGGAGTTTCCAGGAAAAAAAATGTTTTGGAGCAAGCAAAAGATGATGGCTATGTAATAGTGCAGAAAGCAAGAAGTTCAAATTGGACCTAGCTGGAGACCCTCAAGAGAGACGTCCCCAGCAAGATCCCCCAGTGAGCAGGAAAGAGATTTTGGACATTTAGAGAAATGGTTGTGGTTACATTGGTAAGATGTAAATAGAAACTCAAGCAAACCAACATTAAGACAATTTCGTTATGTCTAGGAAAAACAAGACATTGTGTAAGAAAGGAAAAGTACTTGTATGTACCGCCATTCCAGGCTCCTTGTTCTGGTGCGCATTTACTCTGCAACCACTGCACTGAGGAATTAGAATTTCAAATCAATGAGAAACAAACTTTTTAAAATCATTGTTTTCATTCACACTCTGTCAGACCTTCCTTCTCTGCCTGGTAGTAAATCCTTTAACACCCCAGGCAAATACCCCAACTTTCCTACTATTTTCAGTTACTAAGATTCAGACTCATCCTCTTACTAAACCCAGGCTCACACCAGATTCAAAACTAACTCTCACTCCTCTTGTTTTCCCTCTCTGTGCTCAGGAGGTCTATGGCTCGAGAGACTTGGGACAAAAAGAAGGGTGCAATTTCAATGCAACATTGCCCTTTCCTTCTCTCTGGGTTCTGATGCTTTATGGGTAGAGACAAGAGAGGAAGATGAAGGTATGTGTGGATAATAACCGTGTCTTTATTTAACTGGAGTCATTGTAATTCTCTATCCAACTGTGACTGGCCACAAAGGCTGGGTGTGTGAGCCTCGTGAGCATAGTAACTGAAAACACCATTAGTGCCTACTCAACAGATGTTTGGCTGATATAAGAAACCCTTTTCTGGTTATACTTATGTTATCCCAATCTCTATCACAACTGATGATGGAGAGTCCTCCCCCAGTCCTATAGGCCAGTGGTTCTCAACCTTCTTAATGCTGCAACCCTTGAATACTGTTCCTCATGTTGTGATGATCCCCAACCATAAAATTTTGTTGCTACTTCATAACTGTAACTTTGATACTGTTATGAATTGTAATATAAATATCTGATACACAGATGGCCTTGGGTAGCCCCTGTGAAAGGGTCATTTGAACCCCAAAGGGATTGTGACCCACAGGTTGAGAGCCTCTGGTCTGGACCTCAGTTCTCAATCAGCTGTAAATTTGGCCTTAATATAGCCAGCGTGTGACCATGTCTGGAAACTTATTTGGCTGTTCCACCTGTGACATATGACTAGAGGCTAATGGGTAGAGACTGTAGATGCTGCCAAACATTCTCTAACTCACAGATGGTCTTAGGCAACCCCTGTGAAAGGGTCATTTGACCCCCAACGGGGGTGAGACCTACAGTTGGAAAACCATAGCTGTAGGCAGCTCTCTAGGTGAAGTATCAACAAAAGGTTGGAGCCCACCTTCTTCAGGTTTTGTACTACTCAGTAGGACTCACAGACCCTCCAGGCTACCTGGTATTCTCACAGGGATGGTAAAGCTGACATCCCTTCCTTGAGCTTGAGGTTTCCCTCTCCGTTCTCTCCCTTTCTTGGATTTAGAGAGATCAGCAAACCCAGTGCCCAGGGACTGAGAGAGTAGTCCCCTTACCCAGTGGGTATACCTAGTCGTCACAGATGACTGACTGGGAAGCTCTTTGTTTGGTGTTGTGGAAGAAAAAGATACCTCTTGACTCTCTAGGGAGAATGAACAGTCTCCTCTCACCATCGCTCTGTCCTCCCTACAAGATGGTAACTCAAATATGTGCCCGTGTCCCTTTCACTCCTCAGACCTGTGACATAAATTGCTGCCATTCTCCTTCCTACTCATGCAGGTATGGTAGAAGGTGGTGATGGGGAGGGCCTCCCTCTCTTATTCCACCCTGGGTAGAAGCACCCCTGGGACTCCACTTAAAACAAGGTTCTTTGAGCGTCTTACCTCCAGCCTCGACCTTGCGGGGTATCCCACTGTTACATATTGCACAAGACAGACAGGCAGATAGATGGATGATAGATAGATAGACAGACAGGCAGATAGATGGATGATAGATAGACAGGCAGATAGATGGATGGATGATTGATAGATAGATAGATAGATAGATAGATAGATAATAGATAGATGGATGATAGACAGATAGATGGATGATAGGTGCATACATACATACAAACATACATACATACATACATACATACATACATACATACACAGAATTTCCAGCTTCCACTGATATTTCAAAGGAACCACTGATGGGTCTCCTGAGACCATTTCCTACCTGAGACACCTGAGGCAAAACACTGAAAATTTCACTGAGGAGCCACTGTAGAACTGACTGTTTTGTGCTTTATTTCAAAAACCTCTTTCATTCTTTTTCTTCCTCATTTTCTCCAGGTTCACTGACCTCAGAAATAATAGCACTTACATTATGTTAAGAATAAGAAATAAATAGGATTTAAAAAAAAATAGGGGAATACAATAAGAAAAGAAGATGTTAAATTATCCCGATTAGCAGATAAGATCCTATGTGTGAAAGACTCTAAAGACCCCACCAGGAAGCTCTTAGATCTGATGCACACTTCCACAAAGTGGCAGGCCATAGAGTCACATGAAAATCAATAGCTTATCCAAACATCAGTAATGAACTAGCCAAAAAAGAAACCAAGAGCAAAATCTAGTTACAATAGCTCGGAATAAACTTAACCAAGGATGTAAAAGACTTCTATAATAAAAATACTAAAATTCAGGGTTAGAGAGATGGCTCAGTGGTTAAGAGTATATATTGTTCTTGTAAAAGACCCAGGTTCATTTCCCAGTGCCTATATCAGGGCTAACAACCTCCCTCCAGGGCACTTAACTCCCTCTCTGGCTTCTGCAGGCACCTGCACTGGTGTGCACATTCCCACACACAAAGTAAAAGCCAGGTGTAGTGGTGCACATCTTTAATCCTAGCACTTGGAACACAGAAGCAGGCAGATCTCTGTGCACTCAAGGCCAGCCTGGTCTACACAGTGAGCTCCAGGTCAGTCAGAGTTACACAGTGAGATCGTATCTTTAAAAAAATAAATAAATAAAGACAAAATAAAGTATTTAAAAACATCTACCTGCCTTTAATCCCAGCACTTGGGAGACAGAAGCAGGCGAATCTCTGGAATTTCAAGTCTATATAGACAATTCCAGGTCTATATGGTGAGACTCTGTCAAAAAAAAAATAGATTTTTGTAAGCTTGACACAAGCTAGAGTCATTTGAGAAGAGAGGACCTCAGTTGAGAAAATGTCCCTTTCAGATGGGCCTGTAGACAAGCCTCTGGTGCGTTTTCTTGATTAACAATTGATGTGGGAGGATTTAGCACACTAGGGGTGTGTGCCATCCCTGGGCAGGTGGTTTTGGGTGCTATAGGACAGGCGGAGCAAGCCATGATGAACAAGTAAGCAGGTAAACAGCGTTCTTCCATGGCCTCTGTTTCAGTTTCTGTGTCCAGGTTCCTGCCTTGAGTTCCAGCACTGACTTCCCTCAGTGATGAGGAATGTAGGAGTGAATGAGGAATGAAGAGTTGCAAAATGAAATAAACTTTTTCCTCTTCCAAGTTGCTTTTGGTCATGGAGTTTTATCACAGCAAAAAGAAACCCTAACCCGGACATCCGCCATTCTAGAACAACATGAAGATAGTCTTTGACAAATAACTGTCAGAATTTTGAGTCATAATGCTTCCTAGAAGTGGGTATTGCATTAGGTAAAACAAAAAGTCTCACTTGTCAATTCCTAGGACTTTTCATTTATTTCTTCTTCACCATCTCCAAAGAAGAATCTGCCAGCGTTTCTGACTGCCGTTGCCTTGAAGAAGGACCAGAAAGCAAAAACTGCCACTGTCCTCCTGTGAGATTCCACAACTCCTCTAGCTCCCTCATCAGAAAATGAAGAAATCCACGTATTTTATTATGGTGTCCACCTCTAAGTTTTATAATTTTAAGATTTATACAATAACTCTAGGTATTTAAGAGCCATGGAAATCTGATAGGAAAAAAAAAACTTTTATCTCAACAGAAAACTTCCCAACTAACCACATGTGACTAACCAAAAACTGCCCACCATTCCTCTATATCAATACACCTACTGTAGTGGCTCAGCCAAGAAGACACAGAGGCATATTCATAGATATAAACCCTGCCAGATCTCAGCACTATCGTAGCAAGCACCATACTGGACAATGGAACTTTGAGCCGCTCATCTCAGGGGTTTTTATCAATGCCTAATCCCCTCAGGTGTTCTATTGATAGCACGTGCAGATCATGAGGAATCAACCATCTTTCACACAAAGCCAACACCTGCGGATAATATAAAATGCCAAGGCCTAGGCAGCCCTTCCCCCAACAATGCATAAAACAATCACTTTAAACATAACTAAGAATAAACTTCTGCATCGGTCCTCACCCCAAAATACATACATCTTCATTCCTGGATCCTGTGAATAGTTACATTAAATGGCAGAAGAGACTGTAGAATATAGACCTGAAAACAGGGGAATTTTTCTGAGTCATCTGGGTGGGTCCAATCTACTTACCAGGATCATTAAAACCAAAATAATTCCTTCATCTGGAACAAGAAAGCCTCAGTAGAAGAGAAAGTCAAATAGATTCTACAATTAGAAGGTCTCACCCACCCTTTCTAAAAGGGGTCACATAGAGGGCTTGTGTGGGAAATGCAGGCAAACCTCTGGGAATGGAGACTGGCCCCAAGACAATCAGGAAAGAAACGGGGGCCTCAGTACTACAACTACTGCAAGAAACTGAATGGGGCCTGGATGAGCTTAAAACCCCATTCACCCAGAGACTGCAGAAAGGCAAAAGCCTTGGCAATAAGTCACCCTTGACCTGGTGAGACCACCCAGAGCAGAGGTAGAAGCCATAGCACTAGCCCAGACCTCTGGCTCACCAAAATTGTGTGATAACAACATTGTCTTAAGTGTCTGCCAGTGCGGCAATGTATCATGGCAGCAATGGAAAACGAATAATTGTATTAACTTTAAAAATAGGAGACATGACCACTTAGTTTTATCAGGAATAGACAATTTTGTTTTTCTCAGTGCTACATATAGTGTATCACAAGTTTATAAATAAGTATATTTATTCACACACATATGAATACATTTCATATATGCATATTCATTACTACATATATAGCATTGTATGATATACGAATTATCACATCACGCATAATACAAGGGTAACAGAAACATATAGAGAGAGAGGAAGAGAAAGAGGAGGTTGGAATGATGTTTACCAAAACTCTAAAAAGAAGGATAGAAGGCAGGCAGGGGGGAAGGGAAGGGAAGGAGAGAGGGGAGGGAGGAAGAGGGTGAACAGAGGGAGGGAAGGAAGGGAAGGAAAGGGGGAGGGAGGAAGGGAGGGAGGGAGGGACGGAGGAAAGAAGGAAGGAAGGAAGAAAGGAAGGGAGGAAAGAAGGAAAGAAGGAAAGAAGGAAAGAAGGAAAGAAGGCAGGCAGGCACCAATATATCTTTCTCATCTGTTTCACCCTGTGCCACGGTTCCGAGGATCTGAATTCAGCAGGCTCTGCCTGTCTCCACCGGAAGTTAGAGGTGTATTGACTAGGGGCTGGGGCGATGACTCAGTGGGTAAGTGCCCACTACACAAATATGAAGACCTGAATTTGAGTCTCCAGAACCCAGATAAATGCCAGGCATGGCAGCTCACGTCTACAATTACAGTGCTGGCACAGAGACAGAAGGTGGAGACAAGAGCGGACCCAGGATACCTGGAAGCCCACAGGCTGCCTGGTCCTGCACACGCAGCGAACAACACAGAACCTGTCTCCAACAAAGTGGAAGCTGAGCACCAACACTCCCCGTTGTCCTCCGGCCTCCATCCTCACCCTGGCATGTGTGCGCTCATGCTCCCAACACACCGTATACACGTACATGCAACATCTTTTAAAAGGAGCATCTATTATACGTGAACAGCTTCCTTGGGGTGTGTGTGTGTGTGTGTGTGTGTGTGTGTGTGTGTGTGTTTTACTCTATTTTGTGCCTTAATCAAAAAGGGGGAGGAGAGGGGAAAGTGCTTGTGTCACATTGGCAGCCTCCAGGCTCCGCTCATGAAGGAACTCTTAGTATTTTAGGATGACTTCCTCTGACCAAAGACTCATGCCTCAGCAAATCTACGACCTGACATCATTCCCTCTCCAGAGCAGAGTTTGTTCCTCACAGATCAACGGCTTTGTCCTGCGCGTGGCACCAAGGTTCGCGTTTTTTAAACTCCGGGTCATGACCCACCAGTGCATTGCAAATGATGCAGTGGGCCATGACCAGAATGATTTTAGTGTGAAATGGAATTGAACAGAAAACATCACGGCACACCACACAGAGTAAGTATTGTTTCATAAAACGTTTATTGAAGTTATATGTGCGTCTGTGTGGATGCAAAGTAGGCGTGGAGATGATGATTTTGTTATAGATTATGTTTTTTAAAAAGAAAACAGGTGTTTAGGGTGCTTTGTTTCCTTCCATCTTCGTTTGGTAATACTCAAACTCAAACTCCCACAAAATGACAGAACTGGGATCCAGACCTTAATCTGTTGTCTCCAGTCCCTACTCTGAGCCACATGCAATTTCTCCTTCACAGAAACCCTGTCTTCACGTGTTTTGAGAAATGCTCCCATACAAAGAAAATAGGAATCTTCTGGCCTACACTCTTTTCTGCATGAACCAGCTCCACTTCCCATCTGAACTGAACCACTTCACACACAGTCATGCTAGGACAAAGGCTGGTTGAAAATGCTGATATTTTGATTATCTTTTGGCTCCAAATCCTTGACAGGCAGCTGGGGACGTCGCTTGGTTGGTACAGTGCTTGCCTAGCCCCAGGTTTGATCCCCGATATCATATAAACAGGGCATGGTGGTGCACATCTGTAATCCTAGGAACTGGGAGGTAGAATCAGGAGGATCACAAGTTCAAAGTTTGAGGCCAGCCTAAGCTACATAAGACTCTACACCACCACCACCACCCACAAAAGGTTTTGGCCAAAAATGGATGTTCAGGAACAATACCAAAGTCAATATATTTTCCCATCATTTCTCAGTGCTTTCCATGGAGTTATTGCCTGTATTGACGATTAGTTGGGCTTTTCCGTAACTCATCTACCTCAACACTGATTTCCTCAGACCCTACAATCTCCCCAATTCACTGCTCAGCCTGTCTGGAAGGCAGCTCCACAGAAGACTTAGCCACACTACTGTCTTCCAGTGGCCAGCCACCAGCTAACAGACCCCACTCGTCTCAGGCGTACACCCAGCAGTGGAAATAGAGAGACCGAATCCAAAAGCCTTACCAATAGATTGTTCATCCCTTAGAAGCCACACAGGATTCTACTCTTCTCCGTGCAATGTCAGTCTGAACCCTGATTTTTTTCCAGCAACCTGACTTAGAAGGACACCCCAGGAGCTGATCCTACACGTGGGATGAGTCACCACACCATGTTATGTCTTTTCCCATCACTTCAATGTATAAACAATGGTAGAAGGCAGGGGAGACGAATCCTCAGTCAAGGACTTACCTTGTAACCACAAAGACATGAGTTTGATTCCCAGAACCCATTTTTTTTAAATCAAGCATGGAGAGATTTAAGAAACACCAAAATCTCACCTAAAATCCATTGTGACCTGCATCAAGGTGAGGTGGCTTCACCCTGACAGTGATACCTGTTGGAAACCTGCCCAACAATAAGCTTAAGACTTCTCGTTTAGTTGAGTTCTGTGCATGTTTAAACTAGAAAGTGTATTTGTTTAGTTATACAATGTTAAACAATGCCTTGATTCCTCTGACCCTTCCCCAGGGTGCTGCAAAGGACAAGCAAATTCCTTTTGTGTAAACACAAAGTCTTCATTCATAGCTAGAGGAAGCCTGAGCTCAGTGGACAGTGCACAGCCTCAATTGCTGGGCAGTTGGCAAGGGTACCAGAGTCCCTTGCCTCCGCTCTCCCTCCAGTTTCAGAAGTGTTTTAATACTGTTTGCTTCATTAAATTGCTCAGCCCCCCCACAGGCTCCCTTCCTGAGCAGAGGAAACTCACACAACATGCCCAAGAGTGACACCCTGGAAGCAGAGGGTCTTCCTGGGGCTCTGAGTTTTTAATCTAAACACCTCAGTGGCTCTGTGATGACCCAGTGATGCCTTCCACTTGGAAGTCTCAATCACTTTGACTACTTTGGCCACTTAGGAGTCAACCAAATCCAATTGTTATTCAGCTGGTCAGTAAGTTCAACCAAACCCTACGAAGCCACTTGGTAGAAGATGTGCCTCCTTGGTAGAATTCTGGTTCACTTTTCCTGATACATGTCAAAAGAAATGATTCTGATACAAAACAAGGGGCCCAGGAGATGCTCAGATGGCAAAGTGCCCTACGCTTAGTCCCCAGAACCCACACCGAAAGTCAAATACATCATCACACCTAGAATCCCAGCAGTGGGGCAGGCAGAGACACTAAGCCCCTGGGGGTCCCTAACTAGCCAGTCCAGCTGGATCAGTAAGCTTCAGGTTCAGTGAGAGACTCTGCTTCAAAGGAGACAATTGAGGAGAACACCTGATGTTAACCTCTGACCTCTATGTACATACAACCATTAATACAATGTTTCTGGGCATCAGTGTCCATAACCACCAACCTCAGAAGACTGACAGCTTCAGTTGCCATGGCCAAGGGATTCCACTGACCACACATTTCAGGGAAGTCACACACACACACACACACACACAGAGAGAGAGAGAGAGAGAGAGAGAGAGAGAGAGAGAGAGAGAGAGAGAAAGTACTGGCTGTGCTCGATTCATGACATTTCATTAGATGGGTTAGATAACTGACCTCACGCTCAAACAGCCTGGACCATTTCATCTGTTAAAAATACCCCAAAACTGTCTCGGTTTTCTGAAACGGCAGCACAGTTGTAGCCAATGTTGACATCGTAGAAGCAGCCAACAAATCAGGCAACACAGATTCCAGCTAACTAGAAGAGCCTTCCACCTCCGAAGGGATTTATGGGCAGGCCTTAGGGGAACCACCCAATTGCTTTGCAGCCACAGAGTTCATCCTACCAACTGTATGTCTGCTTTTCTCTCCACATGACATGTGGATGAAAATAAGCACGCGCGTGCACGCACACACGCACACGCACACGCACGCGCGCGCACACACACACACACACACACACTTTCTTAAAGACAGGACTAACCTCCAGAATTACTGGGCACCCATCACATTTCCTTGGCTCAAGTCCTCCCAGCAATAATGCATGACAGTCGAGTCTCCCAGCAGATAATTTTACTTGCCCTGTCCTTGGCACCATGGAACAAACTTTGCTTTCCCACTGATCTGATCCCCACTATTTGAATAATTACCCTAGATAATCACCACAAGCAAACTTCCCCTCCATAAGGGATGCTCTTTCATCGCTGGTTTTAATGTGATTCACCTTCTTCCAAGTAAATATTATTTTTCAGTGCCTGGAAAGTTCCAGCTTTACTCAGAATTTATATATTACTTTTCCATTATCTCAGGGCAGCAATAATAATAACAGTATCAGTTATAATGCCTTCCCCCTAGAAGAATCCTGGCCACTTCTTACACTTCTCTGGTTTAGAATTCTCTGATGGGCTTTTTTTTTTCTTTCATTGTCCTCCTTCTCCTCAGTGGAAAATGTTACTTCTAACTGCTGGATTTAATTTAATTTAATTTAATTACAGCATTTTCCACACATGCCCACGGGCCCTTAGTAATAGTTGCATTTTTAATAAATCTAATATATAATAATGACTTTGTTTTTAATTTTCCACTGAGAGTTGGATCCTGAGCTGAATACAAAGGCCCAGACAGGGGCGTCTGGCTCACTCCATACGATCGAGTTTCAGAAAACCAAGGGCTTGCTAATTGGGAAATGGCTGCACTCTCGCCCTCTGTCCCCACACCTGTGTTTCATGTCCTCGGCCAGCATCCCATGGGGCATGAAATGACCAGTGACTTCAATCAGAAGGATCAAGGCAGTTTTCAGTCACCGAGGGCTGGACCCTGAAAGTAAAAGGAAGGTCTTGCAGGGTCGCTAGCCAGCACTGTTAACACAAAGAGACTCTGTGACAACACTCATTGGTCATGTTCCCAGCAACCCATTGCTCCAACCTTTAGCAACGAGTCAGTGGACCAACTCTGTAACTAGAGCCCAGCCAGGAGCCGATCTTAATGACTTCTTTCTTTCTTTTGCAAAGACCACTGTCAATGTTCCTTGGCATTCCACTTTATGGCCATGTGTCCATATTCAATCGGCTCAATTGTATGGTAAATGAACCATGTTTGGGGCTTTTTCCTTCCTCACCTGTGTCAAGTGCTCAGCACAGAATTCAGAACTATAGCTACTTATAACTGGTATATATACTACAGGTTATAAATGTATCAAACACCATCCTAAGCAACTTACCATACTACTTTGTGAAGGCTTCCCATGCCTCCACCCCTGAGTTAGTGAACTGTCTTGCTGTGACAAACTTCCTGAAAAAGGCAGCTTAAGGAGGCAAGGATTTGTTTTGGCTCCTGGTTTGAGAATACAGTCCATTATGGTCTGGAAGGCACAGCAAAAAAGAACCTGCGGCATCAGCAGGAAGGCAGGAAAGGGTACACAGAAGAGGGACCAGGCTATCGAACCTCGAGGCCTCCTCCAGTGACTCTCTTCCTCCAAAACATCCTCCCTAAGAAGGTTCCATAAACTTCCAACAGCTTGAGACTGAGGATTCAAACACATGAGACTATGAGGAACATTTCACAACACTCACCACTCTACAGATGAGGGAAACCTACATGTGTTAATGATGACCTCTCCAGTTCACCCTGTAGGTGAATGGTGGACATGTCCAACTATAGTCTCGGCTCTTAAACATTAGGCTGAGCTCACCCACTAATTCACTGCCAGCAGTTTTTCCAAAACACTCTGAAAGGTTCTACTACCATAGTAAACCAGGCGCCCTCTGGGATCAAGTGAAACAAGAGCTAAGCTACTTGGATAGTGCCTAATATCTCCCCACCTGATCCCCAGCAGCCATGGAAAATTCAGGTAAGACAGGCCAGAGCCCTAATAATGAAAGCCATAGAGAGAAGAGGGCCCTGTTACAATCTCTCGTGTGACTATCGCAGAGGATGCTACTTCAGAAGGATGGTGTCAGTGACCTGCTCCTCAGTGGCATCCAGCTGACCCACATTTACACACAGGCCATGCAGAGCTTGAAGTAAGATCCTTTCATCCTCATGTCTTATATCTGTCCTGGAAAATCTGGGCAAAGAAACTTTACTAGCTACTATGGGGCCATTACCCATTCACCTACCACTGACTGGCCACTAGGCGACTAGCATAAGGCGGTTAATCACAGCCTCCCGAGTTCTGATAAGGGATAAGATGTTTGTCTGCGCTCCTCAGAGCAGAGGTGCACACTATAAACTCACTGAGCTGCAGTGTGGATTCCAATCCTCCACAGGGGACTCTCAGCCCTCTGTGTTTCTTTCGTTTTTTTTCTGGTTCTGTGGGCTACGGACCACAGGGAGCTAAGTGCTCTTGGCTAGTTCTCTTTTTGCTGTCTGTGGTAAGTAATAAAAGCTCTGACTCTAAATGTGTCTTGTTCCACTTTCCCAGCTGAATTAGGCAAGCCTTGGCCTTACACGATACCTCGTAAGTCTTTGACAAGCTGTCCCATGGAGTTGGTCACCTATCTACTACAAGGTTATAGTAAAAGAATCTGGTTGGGGAGGTACCTCAATTGGCAGAGCACTTGCATAGAGTATGCTATACACTAGTTTTAATATCCAGAACCACATGAATATTTATGGTGATAACACACCTATAACCCCAACAGTAGAGATGCAGAGGGAACAGGACCCGAAGTCCTGTTCTGAGCCATTTTTGGCTATACAGCAAGTTCAAGGCTGCTCTGGGGTACAAGAGACCCTACCTTCCAAGGAAAAAGAAAAGCACCCATGAGAAAAATGGGAAAGTCACTAACGGGAGTATTTCCCTCTCATTAAGCAAGCTGTTGGCAATTCCAGAAAATAAATGCAGATGCATTCCATTTAGCAGAATTAATATTTATTGCCTATAAACAAATCCAACAGACTCCTCAGTGGACACATGTTTCCACATCTGACTTTAAAATGAAGCATGAGTTCTGCATTTCAAAATCGGTGAGAATCCAAATGCGGAGACGTGTCTGTGGATGGCTCTCACGTACTCACCAGATCCACACAGGCCAGGACAAGAAAAAGAGCTCAGGGAACTCCCAGCTACATTCACAGACTTGAGAAAAGGCCATGCCAGTCAATAAACACACTGATTGCCAGTGTTCAACTACCTGTGTTCAAAGAATACAGGAACAGGGATTAATACCAACTATACCACAAGCTTGTTTTAAACTAATTCCGATGACTCAAGAGTCACAAAATAAAGGAAAATGTGTAGTCAATAAACAATCTAATTATCACAAAATGCTAAAAATATAACAAATTTAGAAGAGGCAGTTTCACCCTAGAGCCCTAAGCAGCCTGTTGTTGGATAGGCCCTTGTACTAAAAAACAGAAGAGAGTAACAGCCTTACAGTCAAGGGCCTCAGAACCGCCTCTGAGAAATCAATGGGATGTCAAATAATCAGCGACAGGTAGAGACCATCTGACAAAAGGTCACATTTCCACTCTAATAGTGTTGGAAGTGTCTTTCCATTTCACTAAATAGATTCACCATTATAAATCCCAGCTGTAATTAGTTCCATGAACATCACACACAAAGGAGAAATAAAAATCGCTTCCTTCTGCAAACTGTAAATGTCTTTGAACTGCCCTGATCTCACTGGCTGGCACGTGCGCACACACACACACACACACACACACACACACACACACACACGCACGCGCACACACACACACACACACACACACTTACTACAAAGACATCAGCCTTCCCAGCTGGATGCTAAAGCCCTATTTTAAGGATGGTGTCACATATTAGCTCGTCTTCAGTATATTCAGTGTTTTCCTACGTGCTTTTCCTCTTGAAACCATAGAGTCTCTACACTTTACTCATCAGAAAGGCTTTCAGTAGGGAAATCTGAATGAAGGAAAAGGCCAGAAAGATGGGGAGAGGCAGAGAGATGCAGGTGATGTAACAGTAGGCCCCCTACTTGTGAGGCATTCTGATAATCCCTTATCAAATATTGCCTTTAATTCTCACAAGTCCTGGATATGTACTTCATCACCTCCATTTAGCAATTAAGAATCTGAGGCTTGAGCTAGACAGATAGCTCAGTGTTTGAGAGTTCAGACTGCTCATGCAAAGGACTAGAGTTCAGTTCCCAGCACCCACGTGGCAGCTGACAATTGCCTCGTGGAATTGCCTGAGCCCCCTCTGCTTTGTGGAGGGCCTTTCTCTGTGTGCTGGTTTAATGTGTTTGCTCACACCTAACGAAAGCCTTTCCTTAGAAAATAAGGAAGCAAGGAAGCTGAGCGCTATCATTCATTGTTCTCTGCTTCCTGACGGCAGATGATCAGCTACAGCACAGCCCTGTGGCCGTGCCTTCCCTACCATGGTGGACTGCAGCCCTGAACTGTGAGCCAAAATAAGCTCTTCCTTCTCTAAGTTGCTTTTATCAGATGTTTTGCCACATCAACAAGACAAAACACGTCTACTGCCACAGAGGCCTCCCGGTGCTATGAGCTCTCCTTTCTGCAGCCATTAGCGCAGTTTGGCAAAGTGTTTCTAAAGGAGCTAAGATCATCAAACATTATCCAAACTCACTCTCATTTTACATATGGAAAAGCTGAGGATTAACAAATGAAGCTTTTTGTCTTGAGGCCTTGTTGAAAAGTACAGAAGAAAGGATGCTAAAAGGAAAATAATGAATAAACAGAGTAAGTCAATGGCAGCAATAATAAAAATCTCGGGCAGCAGCCATTGCTTGAGAGGTGAGGCGCTTGCTACGCAAGGCTTGAGATAATGGTCTGCAACCCCAGAGCCCACATAGTAGAGTGCGTCTGCAATCCCAGCACTCCTACAGAGAGATGGGAGAATGGAGACAGGACATCCCTGGAAACTCACAGGCTAACAAGCCTGACGTTTACAGCAGTGCACATGAAACCCTAACCCAAAGAATGTGGAAGGTGAGGAGCAACGAAGGAGGATGTCCTCCGACTTCCACATGCCTACCATGACACATGAGTTCCTGCACTCACACACAAACATGCACTCATGCACACATGTGCACGTGTGAGCACACACAACACATGCATTGTATAAATACAAGATTTTTTAAACTCTTACTAGCAGCTGACTCTACGTGCCAGAGTAGATGCCAGCTCTACTAAGTAGAGTCCTACTGTGCACACATTTTTGTGACTCTATATTGTCATTGTTCCCTGCCTTTACCTTGGGCCATGGAGCCACTTGAGGACAAGCTCTGACTTGGGTTCAACAGTCTATCAAAAGCTATCAAGCACATTGCATGTAAAAAAAAAAAACAAAAAAAAAAACTCCGGGATAAACAAAAAATAAATGAGATATGGTGCTGCCCTCAAAGAGTTTACAAGCTAATTTCAGCAGGTGGCTGATAGGAACCATGAAACACACAGAACTTCTCAAAATACAGCAGTAAAGGTAGCAATAGTGGCATGTCCAAGGTCATATAGAAACAGAGACATTTAAACAATCAGGGGCATCTTGTAGAAAAGTTTGGCCCTTCTCTTGAAAGACTTTTGTAGCTATTACCAGTGAATTGAAACATTCCCTTCTAAGTAGAGGCTCCTTAAGAATAAGAAATCAATGAAACTCACAAGTCTCAGGAAGTTTCTGAAACTTATAAAACTCATGGTGTCCCTCCCCAAGGCTATATAAGTAGCAGCAATTGGGAAGAGTCCCACTGACACAGCTGTGGGCAACCCCAATACAGAGCTCTATCAATACAGCTCTCACGAGTCAATATTCATGCTGAGGTGAGTGTCTCAGTGATGCAGTTGCCTTTGAGTCAAGTTTGCTCCTGTAAGTCACCCCAATAAACTCACTGGCTCACTGGGACAGACCTAGGTGGAAATTTTTCTTTGGTCTGTTCACTGGTAACTATTAGGGGTGAGTAAGTATTCATATCTCCCTGGGAAAATTCACAAAAATGAAGGAGAATCTACATATAACAAAAAAAAAGGTCAGAAGATGCTCCCAGCTGAAAGCAAAGCCTATATCAAACAGCCAGCCAGGTTCCCAGAACTGCCAATCTCTGGATCAGCCTAGCCTTTGAGAATCTGTTGTAGTATGCTGTGACAGCTCACCAAAGATGACAAGAAGGCATATTTCATAGGTATAATCCCTGCCAGACCTCAGCAGAGGGAACCATCATCACAGCAAGTGCTATACTGGACAGTGGAACCCTGAGCATCTGAATTCAGCTGTTTTTATTGATCCTGAACTCCCCAGGTGTTCTAGTGATAGCACATACGGATTATTAGCAATCAAACATCCCCCACATAAATCCAATACCTGCAGACAATACAAAATGCCAAGACCTAGGCACCCTTCACCCAACAGTACACAAAACAATTATTTTATGCATAACTAAAATTTAAACTTCTACACTTCCCCTTTCTGCATAAGCCAAAAAAATTGCTTTATTTATACAACACAATTTAATCTACACCAGCGAAACTATTTACAAGAGGAACAATCACCAGGCTTGCTAATGTACAGAGCCAAATGAAACCAAACATCTATCAAGCTTTTTACAATGTCTTTGGACAGCAGAAAAATATTATCAATGTCCAATTATCTGGAATTCACTATCTTCTGGGCTCCTCCAAAGGGCTTGGGTCATTTCTCTGACTCTGCGCTCTGCAGCACACATAGCTTCTCCAGGCTCTGTCTGGCTCCACTCCACTGCTGCTGCTGTTCTTGGTGGTCATCCCATGGTATTGCCATCTCCAAAACTGCTGATGTCTCTTGCTGCAACTGGGCTGCACCTTCACCAATAAACTCTCCTGGGCCCTCTTCATGGTTCCAAGCCTTAACTTCTTTACATGACCCCATTCAGTCTGGGCCTTGAACTACTACTGAGGCTGCACCCTCACCAATGGCCTCTCCTAGCCTCTCACAGTGCCAAGCCTCAGTTGCTTTCCATGACCCCTTCATGCCTTCAAAGCCAGCACCACCTGGGTGACTCTTACAGTACCAAGTTGGGCTAAGAGCATGAGATATTTCGGCCAGTTCTGTAAAACAGCTTCTGTGTGCTGACCCTGAAGAAACACTTTCCAGATTTTAAAATAGAGTCCTGTTTGCAGGAAAAACAACAGGTAACCTTATCTGTAGGAAGAGTTCCTTCATGGGGTGGAGTTCTCATCACCACAGCAGACATCTTGTCAGGACTACCTCACCTCACCAGAATCTGGACAGGTTTGCAGAAAAAAAAAAAAGACTCTGCAAGGTCTGTAGTTTCTTTTTCTTCTTCTCTGTCTCCACATTGGATTAGCTGGTATGATGTCATGCCCCACACTGGTACTCCATTTGTAGCAGTACACCTACTATGGCTCAGCAAGGAAGAGACAGATGTGTATTCATAGGTGAAATCCCTGCCAGACCTCAGCAGAGGGAACCACTAACCTGACCAGTGCCATACTGGACAGTGGAACCCAAGCATCTGAGCTCAGGTGGTTTTATTGATTCAGAACTCCTTAGATATTCTACTGATAGCGTGTACAGATCATAAGCAATTAAACAACCCCCACATAAATCCAACACCTGCAGACAATATAAAACACCAAGACCTAGGCATTCCCTCACCCAATAGCACACAAAACAACTATTTTATACGTAACTAAAAATAAACTTCTAAAACAGGAGCCAAGTGACCTTTTCACAGAGGTCACCTAAGAGCATCCTGTATATCAGGATACTTACATTACAATCCATAACAGTAGCAAAATTATAGCTATCAAGTAGCAATGAAAATAATTTTATGATTGGGGGTCATCACAACATGAAGAACTGTATTAAAGGGCCACAGCACTAGGAAGGTAGAGAACTACTGACCTAGAGGGTCAAGTTCAAGTCAGGAATCAAAAAGACCTACACTAAAGAGGCAGTCTAGGGTGGGGATGATCATATTACACTTGGGAATTATTGTGGGGAATTATTAATAAGCTAGGGTATGATAGTTACTATTCTATTGCTGTGAAGAGACACCAGGACCAAGGCAACTCTTATAAAAGAAAGCATTTAATTCGGGGCTTGCTTACATTTTCAGAGAGTGAGTCCATTATGGCAGAGAGAATGGAAGCAAGCATGGTGGAAGAGCAGTTGCTAAGAGTTCCATCCTGATCTGCAGGAGGGAGGTGGGAGAAGGGAGAGGGAGAGACTGGGCCTGGCCTGGGCTTTTGATACCTCAAGCCCACCTCCAGTGACACACTTCCTCCAACAAGCCACACCTCTTAATCCTTCTAATCCTTTCACAGAGTTCCACTCCCTGGTGACTAAGCATTCAAATATATGAGCCTATGGGAGCCACTCTCGTTCAAACCATCACAGATACCGCCTTAATTAGGGTCTCTGTTGCTGTCATAAAACATCATGACCAAAGGCAGCCTGAAAAGAAAAGAATTTATTTTAGCTTACAGTTCCACATCATAGTCCATCACTGAGGGAAGCCAAGGCAGGAACTCAAACAGGGCAGGAACCCAGAGGCAGAAGCTGATGCAGAGGCCATGGAGGGGTGCTGCTTACCATGCTTCTCATGGCTTGCTGAGTCAGCTTTCTTACAGTACCCAGAACCACCACCCCAGGGGTGGTACCACCCACAGTTAACTGGGTGCTCCCACATCAATCATCAGTCAAGAAAATGCAGCACAGGCTTACCCATAGACCAATCTCTCAACTTCTCAGTTGAGGTTCCCTTTTCCAAAATGACTCTAGCTTGTATCAGGTTGTGAAGGCGCAAGAGCTGAGCAGTGGGGCTGAGAAGCATGCTAATGAGGTGTCAGCGTCACTTCCTGGCTGTCTGCACTTCTCCGACAAATCAAATTTCCAATCTTCACCCCAGTTAACTCCATAAATTCTCACATGTGCTAAACTGAATTGGGGGCTTGGGGAGGGGGGGGTCAGGCCTAAATCAAGATGGTCTTTTTTTAAAAGAAGTTTTGGGGGTTATGGGAAGGTTTTAAGCGTGGGCATTAAGGGGGGACAGAGGATGGGAAGGAGAGGGTATTGGGGAAGAGGGGGAGAGATTGTCTTAGGAAATGACAGTGAGGGCTGATGAGGTGGGTAAAATCATCCCCAGGACCCGTGAGGTGGAAGAAGATCTGACCACCGGAGATCCATCCCCGGAATCGGTGTGGTGGAAAGACACCTGATCCCCAGGACCCGTGCGGTGAAAGGGGAGGACTGATGCCTGCAAGCTCTCCTCACAAGTGGGTCATGGCACACTACTCAAAACAAGCAAACATAGTTTGTTTTGTTTTTTTTAAATAAAGAACAATTGTAAACCCTCAGGTATGGGCCTCAGCATCTGCAGAGTGCTGTGCTTAAGCATCAAGATGATTTTTGATGGGTCAAGCCAACTCAACTCCAGTAATGTCTCGTGTTAAAATTATTCTTTTTTAATAATGTATTTCATTTTATTTTATGTGCATTGGTGTTTTGCCTGCATTCATGTATCTGTGAGGGTAGAGGATCCCCTGGAACTGGAGTTACAGACAGTTGTGAGCTGCCATGTGGGTGCTGGGAATTGAACCCCGGTTCTCTGAAAGAGCAGCCTGTGCTCTTATACACTGAGACATGTCTCCAAGTGGGGATTATTCTTACTAAAGCTGTAAACCAAGACAGAACCAAGAAAGCAAACTCATTACTGGAGGTCTAGAACAAAGAGGATCCTTTTAGTGCTATATCGTTAAAAAAAATTATTTTAGATATTTGCTAAATACAGTATCTACCTTCTCAAAACATTACAATTAACTAAGACATGGAATCAACAGAGGAGCTCATCAATGCATGGCATCCCATGCATTGGATAATGAAAAGCTGGCTGCTAAGTGATGGGGCATCATTCGGCCATAAAGAAAGATGAAAACCTATCACCTATAGCAAAATGAATGGAACTAGAAATTAGCATGCTAAGCAAAACAAGCTGGGCAAGCACCACAAGGCCTCTCTCATGTGAAAAACTTTGAATTAAATAACAAAAGTTCATCTGAAAGCAAAAGAAGAGTTATTGGAGAATTGGAGGGATACAGGAAGATTCGGGGAGGTGGACCGGGGTAGATGGGTAGATGAACATGCTTGGTGCTTGCTTGGAAATGTCACAGTGAGTCATTTAACTTTTATAATCATGTGCTAATAAGAATCATCATAAACAAAAAATATAAGACAGGGCCAGCAAGATGGCTCAGCCAGTAAAGGTGCTTGATGTTGAGCTTGGTAGCTTGTGACCCAAATAGTAGAAGGAGACAACTGACCCCCACCAGCAATGTCCTTTGACCCCTACACTCATCATGTCTTGCACACATATACCCACCCACATGCATGCACATGCACACACACAAATTAAATGTGATTTTTAAATACATATGTTTATATATGTGTATATATATGTATATATGTATGTATACATATGTATATTATATGCATAGACACATGAATTTTAAATATATATGTACATATATATAACATATACAATACACACATACACACGTGCACACACTTATTGAATCCAAAAAGTTCTATCTAGCTTACATTTATTTCATCGTATTTCACAGGAACTGATTTAAGGAATCATTTTACTCAATGGTAGAACACACTATTCTTAAGTGCACAAGTCCAAAATTTCCAACCCCAGAGCCAACAAGCCATTGTTTTATAGCATGCACATGTCTTAGCAGGAGTCCCCATGGAGAGCTTTCCCGTTCTCCACTTTGAATTAGTCCTCGGGTGCTTTTAAACTTCAAATCAGAAGTTTCCTTTTAGTAAAGGTCAGCCCTGGAAAATCTCTCCTTACCCCGAAAAACAAGCTCCCTTTCGGGATTCCTAAACTGAAGCTAATTTCCTGAGTTTACAAAACGCCCGTTCCCATTACTGCTTTATGTAGTCTAATTGAGGGAAGGCCCCTTTTCAGAGGCTTAACTGCTCCCAGTAGGACCCGTCACTGCTGTGTAAGAAGCACGCCAGGGGGGTTACTGCCACATGTTCCAGAATGCTCTGATATCTGAAGGGGGGGACTTCACCAGTACTATCCCCTCCTTCGCCCGTACTTACACCCAGGACATCGCAGGGCCAACAGCACTGAGTAATCTGCTGAGTACCCAGAAACAGGAGGCTTGGGGACAGACATGTTTAGTTCTGACTTATCACTCCTAATAGGTAAAGAAGTCCACTTCCACCAGGGGAAGGGAGCATTCAGGGTGGGGAGCATTATAGGAGGACTCAAAGCATCACAGCCATCTGTGTGTTAAAGGGAGCAGCGCTTCTCCACAATCCGTCCATAATCACAAGCTGTTATGCTCTTGTTCTATCTATACAGCAAACACTGTGCTTAGAAAGAAAAGCCCCCGGGGTTGGGGGGCCTACAATAGTTTATCCAGAGCCAAGGAGGTAGTTCGGGTGGGTAAAGGTACTTTCTGCCAAGCCTAAGGAGCTGAGTTCAATCCCTGGGACCTACATGATAAGAGAACCAAGTCCTTAGGGTCACCCTCTAACCTCCATACTCATACTGTGGTGTGCAGACACACAGACAGACAGACAGACAGACACACACACACACACACAATAAATAAATGTAATAAAAAATTTAAATAATAAAAGTTTATTCAAGACTATAAAGCTAGAAAGAACAAAATATGAATCTAGAGGCTTATAATCTCCAGTACCCTGACCCCACGCCCAGGGTTCTTCCACAGAAATGAGGAGGTGAACACTTCCCACCTAGACCTGAGAGACGCACAAAATATACAGTTCTTTCTTAGTTTATGTGTAGGGGTGTTCTGCCTATATGTTTGTATGTGCACCACATGCAAAAAATGCCCATAGAGGCTGGAAAAGGACATCAGGTCCCCTGGGCCTGCAGTTATAGGTGGTTGTGAGTTGTCATATAGTTGTCATATAGATGCTAGGATCCAGACCCAGGCTCTCTGAAAGAGCAGCAAGGGCTTTTAACTGCCGAGTCATCTCTTCAGACTCAAAACACATAAATAAATCTAAAAACCACTGTGACAGTCATCTCCCCCAGTATAACCTTATGACGCTTCTTTCTGGATATCTAAATAAACACCTTCTAAACTGAAATGTAATGCTTTCATGGCATTAATTCTCTATTTAAATTATTTCAATACTTTTCTGTTAAATACTCAAGTTCAGAGTCTCGGTCAGGTATTTAAGCCACTCATTTTTAAACAGGCACCTCTGAACCAAGATTGTCCTGAGTTCTTGGACCGCTAGGCTGCAGTGGACTGTGGTGGACTATGGAACCTTCACCCTGGGCATGCTGCGGGTGACACCCTCCTTGCATTGGTCCCAAAACACACATTTTGTTAGTTTGTCTATTGGGAGCAATATTATTGTCGATCCTTGATTGATGGCCACTATTAAAACGATTTTTTCTGTTGCTATAGTAAACACCATGAACAAAAGCAACTTGGTGAAGATAGGCTTTATTTCATCTCATGCTTCTAGGTAACAGTTCATCAGTGAGGGAGTTGGGTCAGGAACCTGGAGGCAGGAACTGAAGCAAGAGATCAAGGAGGAAGACTGCTTACTGTCTTGTTCCTCGTGGATAGCTCTACCTGCTTTCTTCTATAGCCCAGGACCACCTGCCCAGGGGTGGCACTGTCCACAAAGTGATGTGGGGCTCTCCAACATGAGTCATTAATTCAAAAGATGCCCCACAGACTTGCCCATAGGCCAGTCTGATAGAAACAATAGAAGCTGATGTTCCCTCTCCCCAGGTGATTTTAGTTTATGTCAAGTTGACAAAAACTAACCATGACAATGACCCCTTGTCACCTTGACAAGTAATTTATTACTCTAAGAAGTAATAACCAGAACACAGTTACAATCAGATCAAAGCAAAATTTAACAGTGTAAAGAGCTCAATGTCCAATGTCTAGAACTCATTCAAAAGAGCTTGAGTAGGACCACCTATCTAGCTTTGCCATCCACAGCTCCACCCTCTCTTACACACACACACACACACACACACACACACACACACACACACACACCATAAATCTTGTTTTGTAGGCTCAGACTGGTCCACTTTACACCTGCCACTGTCCTTGGTGGTCATTTCATGGTCCCATTGTCTTCAACCTCCTGGGGTCTCCACTGAAACTGAGGCTTCACTTTCACCAATGACCTCTTGGCCTCTCTTCAAGGACTCCTACCCTGCTACATAGTGACAAGCCTCAGCTTCCCTTCATGGCTCTTTCAAACCTATGGCTTCTACTGCAACTGATGCTTCACCTTCACTAATAGCCTCCCATAGGCCTCTCACTTGAGGATTCTCAAGCCTCATCAGCTCTCCATGACCCCTTCAATTTTGGTATGAATTTTCATACCAACAAAACCAATACCATATAGGAGACCCCTACATGTTACAAGTTTAGCTGCCAACTTGAGGTGCAGCCTTAGCCCATTTTGGACCACAACCTCTGTGTGCTGACCTTAAAGAAATACTTCCCAGATGGTTCCATGTCAATAATGCTAGCTGATTTTTATTAATCACAGCTGATTCTTTATCCCCCAAATGAGTATCATCAATTGTTCCAATAAAGCAAAGGTTTCACTTATATAGAGATCTTTATCCAGAATATCACATAAACAGTTCTGATAGTCTTTGCATCCCTTTGAACTTTCATAAGGCAGGACTCCATTGTCTGCACCTTCCATTACACCCCTACTTTCCAAGTTCCCACAGAACATCCCCATTAATCTCAAAGCACTCAATGGCTTTTCCAGCCCAAATTTCTGCATGTCACCACAATCTTGCCCGCCCCCAAAAAACACACACACACACAACATGGCCATGACCATCACTGCAATGCCTACTTCCTGCTACCAATTTTTGCTCTGGTTATGTTTTTCTGTTGCTGAAATAAATACCATGACCAAACACAACTTGAGGAGGAAAAGGTTGATTTCATCTTATACTTCTAGATAACAATCCATCACCAAGGAAAGTCAGGGAAGAACTCAAGGCAGGAAAATGGAAGCAAGAACTGAAGTAGCGGCCAGGAAGGATGCTATTTACTGGCTTGTTCCCCATGGACTGCTCAGCCTGCTTCCTTACCAGATTCCTTACACGCCCAGATTTCCCCTTGTGGGTAAAGACAATGAGACTGCAAATGTTTTTCTTCATTAACTTTTAGTGACTGCTTTTAGCACTTATTAATGATCTTATAAATTCCTCATTCCTTCTATATTTGTAAATTGGCAATAAAATATAAGGAATATTTTCATGTCTCCAACTTATTGATTTGGTTGGTTGGTTGGTTGGTTGCCTGGCTGGTAAACTAACTTACTAACTTGCTTACTTGCTTGCTTGCTTGCTTGCTTGCTTGCTTGGTTGATTGGTTGATTGGTTAGTTGGTTATCTTGATGGTTGGTTGGCTGGCTGACTGGCTGGCTGACTGGCTGGCTGGCTAATTGGCTTTGAGACAGAACAGTGCTTTTGAACTAGTAACATTCAACCTCAGCCTCTCAGGTACTGGTATTATAGATCTGCCCAAGCACATCTAGTTCACTGTGTGTTCTTAGAGCTCCTCAAGGCAATAGGGAGAGTGAGGTATAAATGCACACAGTTTGCCATTCATACTTTAGCATTTGGAATTGTTATATGTATAAAGAAAAGGACTTCTTGGATACAAAGTACAAAAAAAATTAATTTTAAATTTCCACTTGTTCACCAATACTCCCTGGTAACTACATAATTGGAATGGTATTAAGTCCAGAATCTTGGTGAATACTCACTTTTAAATCATTCTGCAGGGCTGGGAAGGTGACTCAGAGTGTACAGCACTTGCTGCACAAGCATGAAGGTCTGAATTTGAATCCCTAGCACCCACATAAATAGAGTACGGGGATGGGGAGAGACAGAGAGAGACAGAGAGGTCCTCGAAGATAGATGACTAGCCAGCCCACCCTCAACAACAAGTTCCAGGCTCAGTGAGAGACCCTGTTTCAAAACATAAGATGGAGAGCACTAAAAGGCAAGTGAAATCAGTCTCTGACCTCTACATACACATGCTTGGACAAGCTCTCCCTCCCCCTCTCTTTCACACACACACACACACACACACACACACACACACACACTCATTCACTCACAAGCACATTCATTCACACACAAACACACACTTTAAGAAGAAGCAGTGCTTACTCGAGGAATTGTGATCCTAGAAAATATATTCAATTACAAAAGAACAACTCTGGTTTGTGACTGTTTGATAATTAAATAGCTGGAAATATTTGGAGTAGAAAGGACTCTGGTTTCTTTCAAACTAAATTGTTCCAACCAGGGTGACCAAAGTGCAAACCAAGCCAAGGCGCCACTGTCATATTTCCAGGAAACCCTCCTGCCAGAATTCAGCCCTTAGAAAAAGAACAAGCCCTCATTAGAGCTCCCAGAAGTAGGAATTGAAACCAGAAAACAGAGCGCTCTTACTACTTAGTGTGTTTAACTCCAGGGCTGGGGAAGAAGGTCTCAGTGGAGGCAGAGGGTGTGTTGTGAAAACCCACAGCCCCTGAGTGACCTTCCCCACATCCTGCATAGAGAGGCCAGAAGGAAGGCATGAGAGCAGGACTGATGAACAGTCCCCTCTGACATCCCAAGGGGCTGAAGCTACAAGTCACAGCCAAACAAGGGGAAATCTGGGGAGTCAGTCTATGGTCTTAAAGTTATGTCCCATCCTCTTACAACCTGTTTCCTTTGCTGCAAACAAGACCCTGACTTGGACACTATCACTAATGGTGAGTCTCAGAATCACTTAAGAAGTCTTTCCCCGCTTCATGAGTGTTGGGTTTGAATGTGAAAGATCCCTCAGAAACTCTTGTTTGAACACTTGGCTCCCGATTGATGGTACTGTTTTGGAAGGTCTTGAGACCTTTAGGAGATAGGGCCCCACTGGAGGAAGTGGCACAGTAGGAGCATGGTAAAGGGTTAGAAGCTGGCCCCACTTTAGGTCCAGTTCTCTGATTCCTGGTATAAGATGTGAACAAGCAGCTTCACCGGTCTGCTGCCACAGCTGCAAGCCATTCCTGTCACCATTCCTTCCTGGGTATTTACAGTGGTGACAAGAAACATCAGTGACATAGCAGGTCCCTCGGAATCAGAGCTGGCACATCTCAGAGAGAGGTCCTATTCAGCTGCTTGTCCCCAATGGTGACTCTGCTAGTGCTTCTTGCTCTTTCAGAGGACTCAGTTTGGTTCCCAGCACCCATGTCTGGTGGCTCACAGCTACCCATAACTCTAGCTCTGAAGAATCCAAAACTCTCTTCTAACCTCTCCGTGCATTTACACAAACACATACACATAAATAAAAATAAATTTGTTAATCATTCAGTGAATCTTGGCTTCAAATTAGGACACAATTTTGTGCTAATTAATATTTTGTCAACTTGACACAAACTTAAACAGATCTTAGAAGAGTGGATCTCAATGGAGAAGCTGCTTCCATCAGATTGACCTATGGGCAAGTCGGTGGGAGTATTTTCTTGATTGATGATTGATGTGGGAGTTTCCAGGCCATTATAGGCAGAGCTACCCTGGGTAGGTTGTCCTAGGGTGGTGAAGAAGAACTTGAGCAAGCCAGTGGGAGAAGGCAGTACACAGCATTTTCTCCATGGTTTCTGCTTTGGTTCCTGCCTCAGAGTTCCTGCCCTGACTATGAAGGACTGTGACCTGGGAGCTGTAAAATGATACTTTTAACCCTTTCCTCTGCTAGTTGCTTTTAGTCATGGACTTGGAGGCTGGGAAGCAGGGCATGGAGGTGGGCCAGGAATCTGTTGTTGCAGCTCTCCAGGTGATTTATAGTGTACCAACTATAACTAATAATGTGTCCCAAATCTCCACATTGCCAAGTGTTCTCATCAGAAAGAAACAAGTGTGTGCAGTGTGGTACATTAGTTAGCCTGATCAGATCATTCCATCCTATACAGCACCACGCTGCCTACACTAACAAGTGTGTAGTTAACTGTGTGTGAAATTTTAAAAAAAAAAACAAAAAATCTTTTTTTAAAATTATTGTACCTAATATATGTGTGTGCATATATAAAATTCCAGTTTCTTCATATCAACAAAAAGCGTGTTTTTTATGCTTTTTTATGCTTGTGTGGGGCTAACTGAATATATTGTTGACTTTACAGTTTATGGATATAGAACATTCTAGTAAGTTCTGAAAATTTAGAATGCTAATGCTGGATGCTGGTTAGATTAAAACTTGTCCAGTAGGTGGTGCTGTTCTCTCTAAAACTGGACCCAGGACCCTGCAAAGTGACTACTGCTTTCTTCAAAAGAACACTAAAAGAGAGCTGGGGATGAGGCTTAGTTGGTAGAGCATTTGCTTAGCATGCAGGAATCATCTCAGAACCCCACAAAATGGGCATGTAGGCACGTGCTAGCAATATCATCACCCCAGAGACGGAGACAGGACAGTCAGAACTTCAAGGTCATCCTTAGCTACATACCAAGTAAGGCTAGCCTTGGCTACTTTTGAGAGCCCCCATATCAAAGCAAACCAACAAAAATGTCAGAAACACCTGGGCTTACTATTTTGTGTGAGGTCAGGAAGAAATGATGAACGGTACCTGTTGGAAGAGCTAATTTGGTAGCAAAAAGAATCAATTGTGGTGGACAGTAGTTTGTTCTAGAGTGAAATGGCTGCATTCCTCGGGCTTCCAGAGTCTACACAAAGTGATAAATCTAGAAATAACAATTTAAATGATGTTGACTTACTCGTTAGTTGAAGATTCATTCTTTGTACTCTGTAATACTGTTCTCAGCACTTTGTGTGATATATGCTCTTTAATCCTTCCAACACAGTAATGGAGGGAGCATTATTATATTCAACAGTTTTTCATTGATGTAACAAAATGCCCAAAACTCAATTAATAAGGAAGAAACATTTGCTTTAGCTCATACTTTTACAAGTTTTGGTCTGTGTTCAATTGCCCACATTGCTCTGGAGCCGCTGGTATGGCAGCATATCACAGAAGCAACATTCTCATGACCAAGAATAAAGAGGAGGAGGAAGGAGCCAGAGTCCACTGTCCCACATCTGCTGTGCCTGTAGCATCCGGCTATCACTTACCTCTTAAAAATCAAACACCTTCCAGTAGCACCAAGCTGAGGACTAATTGAACTATACTCACGATTATCCCCATTTCCGGGAGGGTAAACTGATCAAATAACTTGTCTACAGTCCTTCAGCTGGTATAAGTAGTAGAGCTAAGATTTAAACCAAGTGGTCCTGCCCCAAAGCGTGTGCTCTGAACACCCACCCTAAGACATCTTCACGTTCTCCAGCCCTGGTGTAAACAATAACACCCTGGCAGAAAGTGGGTAATTATGAGAGTGGTAACTGACAAAGAGGAGTCACTCACCTGACCTGACTGTGAGGTTAACAAGTCCATCACTTAAACCCCGTGTCATGTGACTCAATGCAGGAATCCATTTAATGGTTTTTCTAAGTGTCTTATTATCAATTCAAAACCAGAAGATAAGGTGCCTTCCCCTAAAAGTTCACCTCTTCCTCATGACTGGACAGTTCAATGTCATCAGAACTACAGGTGTCAAAGGTTACCGTGCTGCTTACTCTCTGAATGGCAGGGGGAGCATCAGCCCTGCCTCTGCTCCCACCCATCCATGTTATTCTAACTGCATCTTGACTTCTTACAGAAACAAGGGAAGTGGGGGAGGGGTGCAGGCAGAGTCTAGTCTGGGGACCAGCAGCTATTCTGTGCACAATGCATCATCTCACTCTGCTGTCTGCTCTGCTGTTTGCAAGTCTTAACCAAGACATGTGCAGTCTCTGCCTCCGTTTCCTTCTCTATAAAGTACAAGTGCTCTCTTGTAGGAGAGCCAAAAAGAGATGAATTAATGTGAGCAAAAGAGAACTATACAGCAAGAGAGCGATAAACTTCAGCTCTTAAGGGTGAGGACATAGCTCAGCCACCTGGAATCTGCAGGACCTGGGTTCCTCCAACAGTGCCACAAAAAAGTAACATTTCTATTACATTTTTGTTGTTTTGTTTTTTGAGACAGGGTTTCTCTGTTGTAACTGGCTGTCCTGGAACTCACTCTATAGTCCAAGCTGGCCCTGAACTCACAGAGAGTCACCTGTGTCTACCTCCCAAGTGCTGGGATCAAAGGCATGTGCCACCACCACCCAGCAAGTTTCTATTATTTAGTACCCAATCTGAGTCACCATAGAACCTTATAGATAAGTGCAGAGTGTTCTTTTCATTAACACCTAAATTTTAGAAAATTCACAGGGCTTTCCTAGAGCCACAGTAAGCCTGAAAGAGATGGGACAAAAGCACCTGATGCATAACAGATGCCGGGAGAGTGTCACTCTCATATGACAAGGGTGGGCTTATTTTGTCCTTAATTGAATAACATGTGCTAATTCTACAAATTAATGACATTTCTACATGCGTGCGGATAATGCTGGCTTTCCATCCCAAACTTTCAGACTCCAGTATCTAGATGTGCTCCTTTGCTCATTTGTTTGAGGTTTTTTGTTTGTTTTTTTCTTTTTCTTTTTTTTCCTGCTCTCAAGTCCCTAAGCTGAAGAGAAACATAGTTTACAAAGGCAGAATGAGCCACGGCTTGTACACAACACCAGTATCTAAAATACTTACATGCTTGTATCAGCTACTTTGTCACTGTGAGCAAACACCTGACAAGAAAGAAGGACTTACTTGGGCTCGTGTTTTGAGGGGATACAGTCTACCACCACAAAGAGGGCATGCTGGGGACAGTGCAGGGGCTTTCTTGCGCCTCACCAGGTCAGGAAGCAGAAGAGGGGGCATCTGGCTGTGAACCTCAGGGTCCCGACCCCAGGGACCCACTTCCTCCAGCTAGATCCCACCTCCCAGAGTTCCACAGCCTCCTGAAGAGCACAGCCAGCAGGGGACCAAGTGTTCAAATGCCTGAGCCAGGGAGGACATTGCACATTCAAAGCACAGCAATGCCAAAGTTGATTAAATCTCAATAAAGTTATGTAAACTCAGTGCCTTTGAATGATTTGATGGGTTTGTTTGTTTGTTTTATTGTTGGTTGGTTGGTTTGGTTTGATTTTGTTTTCAGAAGCAATGCCAGGCGTTGGCACCGGGTGTGTTCCTCTATCACTTGACACCTTATTTTTTAAATCATTTTTATTTTATGTGTGTGTTTTCCTGAGTGTATGTCTGTGTACCACCTGCATGCCTAGTGCCCAGTGAGGTCTGAAGAGGGCATCTGATCCACTGGGACTGGAATTATAGATGGTTAGAAGCCACCACATGGGTGTTAGAAATCAAATCCAGGTCCTTGGGAAGAGCAGCCAAGAATTCTTAATCACTAAGCCATCTCTCCAGCCCCTCATTATTATTTTTAAGATGGGGTATGAATCATGGAGCTCCATGATTCTGCTAGGCTGGCTGCCACTGAGCGCCTAGGATCACGGGTCTCCACCTCCTCCCGAGCACTGGGATTACAGGGGCGCACTGCCATGCTTGGTGATTTACGTGGGTGCTGGAGATTCCAACTCAGGTCCTCATACTTGTGTGGAAATCACTTTACCAACTTAGCCATCTCCCCAGCCCCAATTTTAAAACATATTCAACATCCCTAGTCACCAAGAAAACACAACTCAAAGCCAAAAGGAGATACCATCTCACCCTAGCAGGTGGCAACTTTTTTGTATGTTAAAATAAAGAAAGGGCATGGAAAAAAAAAAAAAGAATCCTATACACTGTTTGGTGGAAATATGAATCTACATAGCCACTGTGGAAAACAATATGAAGGTTTCCTAAAAATATATAAATAAATAAACAAACAAACTAAAATAGGAGGGACTTCAAGATGGCAGAACAAAACAGGGCAGACTGGCGGCGAGACACTGGACCAGAGGCACAGCTCCCATTTGTCTTCAGGTAACCCGTAGGCTAAGGCCACGCCTTGCCCTGAAGCTGCTCGCCAGGCTGGGGCTCCCACTCCACCCACCGTTGTGGCCCACAGGCAAGTAGGAAACAAGCCAGGAGGGGAGGCTAAGACATAAGAACTGAACAGCCCCACCGCGGAGAGACACTGAACATCCTTCCCTATTGCTTCTTGCCCGCCAGGACCACATGGAAATCCTTTCATTATTCATGTTGCAACTGGAAACCATGTTGATGTCTGTGATCCGTGCAACAGCTGAAAACCATGTGGATGTCCGCAATGGATGTCCGTGATCTGACACTGACCTCTGGCTGTCACACATGAGTTCATGGGCATATACATCACATTGAACACCATAGAATCTTAGGGTATGATGGCTCCATGGAAACTCACCTTCTTCCAGGCTGACTTAAGGCTGGGGCAATCACAACAAACAGCTCAAAGTACATTATCTTGACAAAACCTCAACCATCCAGGGCTAGGGAGATGGCTCAGTGGCTAAAGCACTTGCTGAGCAAGCTTGGGGGACCTGAGTTCAAATTCCCAGAACCCACATACAGACAGGCACAGTAGCATGTATCTATAACCCAGTGCTCTATGGTAAGATAGGAGGTAGAGACGAGAGAAGCTCACAGCCAAACTAGCCTGGTGTACACAGTACCCAATAACGAGGAGATCTGTCTCCAGTGAGATGGAAAGATTGACACCCATGTTATACTCTCTCATCTACAAGTATAGCATGGTGAGTGCTCCCCCCTCCTCCTCCTCTTCCCTTCCTCTCTCCCTCTCCCTCTCTCTCCCATTTGACTATAATCTTCTTTACAAATCAACAATATATCTCAAAAATGTAACATACAAAAACTTCTCTTTCCTTTTGAGAGTTAGTGGCTGGTTAGCTGGTTAGTATGGAATTTTCCTCAATTCAACCAAGAAGTGATCTGAGCAACTTTTTTTTTATTCTAGCCTTCAGTGAAGATAAGAACACCCTCTGTTTCTCTAGAAACCACCTCCACAGACACTAGGTCCTCTGTTGTGTGTTATTCTGCAGTCCTTCATTGGTCCACAGCTTCCTCAGGAGGTGCCCAAGCAGCAATGGCTTCCTCTGAGCATACTCTTAAATGAGTATGGGACCAGCACCATTGAAGGCAAGGGGCATGACTGGGTTCATAACCAGTACTTCTCTAGTCCCCAACAAAGAGAGGCACCCTCGCCTCTCCAGCCAGCTCCTGGTTTTCTGTGTTGAACAGAATCCCTATGAAAAGGTTTCACACAGTTAGATTGATTACTGAAAATACTTGTAAGTCCTCAGATCAAAGGAAAACTACAAGAACCCCCATCTCCTGTATCCTCTCCCTGCCCTCCCTCTGAGAACCCAAGTTCACTCTCTTTTCTGGAGAATTGCCTTCAGGAAAAGGTTGAAGCTGAGCAAACTGGCTGCCAGGCTCTGTCTCCAGGGTAATCCAATCCAGCAGTTTTTATGGGTTATTTATTATCACACCAGTGTCTCACCCCTAAGGTCAGCGAGTCTGTTATTATCCTCTGTGTTTGCTTTGGCAGATCTCAGTTGTAATACTAATTTAGTTAAACATAACCAAAATGAAAGCTATACACATTGATGCAGGCTGAATTTGCAAGTCACAGTATAACCTTGTAACTACTTTTAGATTCAGGAATAACCCTATCAGCCATTCCTGTATCCACACCTCCAGTCAGTGATCCTGAAAATGTGTATTGATCACTTATGCAGTGAAATTACACATTTATCTCATCCAGCAATTTGATTCTGTCAAGGAAACACTTAAAACCATCGATTGGGGAATGGGGAGTTGGGGTGCAGAGAAATGGCTCAATCAACGAAGTAGTCACCGCACAAGCATGAGGATCTGAGCGTGGGGCCCCAGCACTCACATAAAAAGTCAGTACAGTGCTGCACAATTATAATCCCAGCTCTGGGGAGGCAGAGGCAGGAGGACCCCTGAGGCTTACTGGCCAGACAGTGCAGCTGGAGTCTTGAGCTCCAGATTCAATGGGAGACTTTGCCTTTAAACTAGTAAGATGCAGATCGATGAGAAAGACACCTGATACCATCTTCACTTCTGGGGTGTGGGTGTGGGTGTGGGTGTGTGTGTACGTGTGCAGGCAGAGGGCATAGGAAGACAAGAGACAGAGACAGGTGGATGTGTTTACCACCAAGCCAAACAAGCTAAATCCTACCCTTGGAACCTCAATGTTGAAAGGAGAGAACCAACTGCCACCTTTGTCCACGGGTCTCTGCAGGCGATGCTCGCGTGTGTCCTCAGGCATGCACACATATACACATATACACAGAATTGATTTGTTCACTGATAGAGGCTGAAAAGTCCCACAATTTACCATCTTCACCCAGAAAGTCATGCTGGAACTCCCGTCTGAGGCCAAAGGTCTGACAAGCTGGAGAACAGGTGTATGAATGGGAAATACCTCTTCTTTGAGCTATGCTGATATTTCAAGCATTGGCACATTTCCATACATAACACAAAGTCATGAATACCATATATCTTATCAGAACAGTACTGGAAGGCTTTGAAGAGTAGGGAAGGAGAAACAGGTTTCCCAAAGCACTGATTTTTTAACTGGAAGATTGGAATTTATTATTGCCAAAAAATGCTGTCAGTTCTCTTGACATGATCTTCCCACTGTTTTTCATTTCTGAGAAACCCTAATATCTTCAGCCTGACATGATGGGATACACCTATAACCCCATCACTCAGGAGACCGAGGCAGGATTGTAGAGTCTAGGCCAGCCTGGGCTATGCAGTGAGACCAAGTATCCAAAAAACCAAGTATGTTAGGAAGACAAATACATTTTCTTTCATATACAAAATCTATATTTAATATGAAACCTGAGGGGGGTTGACTTTGGAAGGGAGAGGAAGCCAGAGGGGGAGGGGATGGAGGAGAGGAAGTGGCTGGTGGCAGAGCAAGTAGAAGCAAATGATGTGTGTACGAAAATGTCACATGAAACTCATTTTATACACAAACTTAAAAATTAATTTTAGAATGTATGTCTCAGATATCTAAGTATGACTAGCCACAGCCAGCCTGCTAATTGCCCTTTCGGATAACAACAGTGTTTCTGTAGTTAAATCACTAAGTTTCTGCCTTTTCCCGTTTATCCAACAGGATGGTGCTTCATCTTCAATGTCTCGGTGAGTGGGGAAACGGGAGTCCTCATTCATGATGGTTAAGTACTAAACTGGCACAATTTCCAGAGGAAAACTTAATGTGTATCAAAGATGCTTAGATCTTAGTCAAACACTGGTCAAAACAACTGATTTCTGCAGCTGGAGAGATGGCTTAAGGTTAAGAGCTCCTGCTGCTCTTCCAGGGGACCCACCACGATGGCTCACAACCATCTGTAACTCCAGTCCTAGGGTATCTAACACCCTTTTTTGGCCTCAGCAAGCATTGAGGTCACAGGATGCACAGACATACATTGAGGTGAACACCCATACACATAAAATAAAAATTAAATAAAATCTCAAAAACAAAAATTTAAAAAACAATTGACTTCTTAACCATGATGGGAGCCTGTAACCCTGGTGCTGTGTGGGTAGGGAGGCAGGGACAGAAGGATCATGGGACCTTGTTGACCTGGCTCCGGGTTTAGTGAGAGACTCTGACTCAAAGGGATATGGTAGAGCCTGGTTAAGTAAGACACATGGTATATCCTCCTCTGGCCTCCTTTCGAGCACACGAGGACCACACCTATACAAAACCCCACACATATGCACATATATGCACACATGAACTACTTGACTTCTAAGGATTTTCCTTAGGAAAGATGCCCTTGGTCATCAGTGTTTATAGCAACATTGTTTACCAAAGTGAAACCTGGAGATCACCTAGACAGGAACCCCACGAGTCAACCCAGTAAATCCCTGGCACGGCCCTTGTGCAGCTTGTCCTTAAATACTATCATATCAACACATTACAATGCACTGAGTCAACACAACACGTTACCAGACAATGTGTTTTTTCCTTATTTCTTTTTTGACCCATGGGAATTAAGAAATGTGTTGCTGAATTTGCAGGTATTTGGAACGACGTTCTACTGAAGGTGTCAAATTTCATGGTGGTCAAATAGCATCCTCTGCAAGATTGATAACTTTTTCAATTTAATAAAACATAATCTCTTGCTGAGCATTGGATCCAGCTTGATAAAACTTACATATGCTTGAAAATCATGTAAATTTGGGGCTCAATTGCTTTCTTTTGCTTTTTTGTTATTCTTTTGTTTTGAGGTGCGGTCTTGACAGGTAGCCCAGCCTGGCCTTGAACCGGCACCCACCTGTCTTCCACTCCTAAATGCTGTAACTGCACACGTAAGTCAACACTTCAGCTCCAGAGAGGATTCTGTTTTTGAAATTACAAACATAAGCCAACACCTCCAGTGGGATTCACGAAGTTACATTTATTCAAGACAAAGTCCCCAGCCCGGCCTCTAGCCCTGTCTCTGCTCCCTGATCGACGAAGATGTGTCCACCACTAAGCCTTCCCTCAAACTGTGACCTAAAATAAATCCTGCCTCTCTTAAGTTGCTTCCTGCCAGGTACTTGGTATGACTGACGTAACTAATACAAGTTATTTCATAACATATAGAATTGTTCCTTGATGCAAATATTATATCCCAAATGTCTTGTCACTTTCCCAGTGTGCTGTTTAAAATGACAGCTACTTCCCAAGAGCAGATCACAAGAACCTGTTTAACTGACATAAAGGGGGAGGGTGGATGTGGAGAAAAATAGGGTTCGCTTTGCAAACATTGTCTGTTCCTCACAAATGCCAGTGTTGAATAATGTAGAGTTTAGTTATTACACAATAAAAGTAGGGTGTAGGAGATGACTCAGGTGGAAGCTTGCCACACAAGCACGAGGACCCAAGTTTGCATCCTAAGGACCCACATAGAAAAAGCAGGCATGGATGGCAGAGCATTGTATATAACCCCAGTTCAGGTGGACCACTGGAGCTGCACACAGTCTGGACAACCAGTGAGCTCCAGGTTCAGTGAGAGTCTGTGCCTCAAAAAGTAATGTGGCCAGGTAGTGATGATCCATGCCTTTAAGCCCAGCACTCGGGAGGTAGAGGCAAGTGGATCTCTGTGAGTTCGAGGCCAGCCTGGTCTACAGAGTGAGTCCAGGACAGCCAGAGTTACAACAGAGAAACCCTATCTTGAAAAACTAAAATAATAGTAATAATAATAATAATAATGTGGGGACATTGGAGAAAAGCAATCACATCTACCTCTGGCCTCCATATATACATATGTGTACACACATTGATGTGCACCAACACACAAGAATACATGCACATGCACATATACAACACACATAAAAAATAAATGTAAGACATGAATCATGGCATGTATTTGTATTCCCAGTGATCCAGAAGAAACTCCAAGACGATCAATTAGAACCATGAGTTCAAGACCAGCTTGGGCAACATAGTAAGACTCCCCCATCTCAAAAACTAAGTAGATATACAGACAAATCAGAGATTCAGTTTGGTTGGGATTTTAGATTTATTTTATGCCTATGAATGCTTTGCCTACCTGTGGATATGTGTGGACACATATGGACCTGGTGCATGCCTGGTGTACACATAAGTCAGAAGAGAGTATCAGATCCCTTGGGAACTGGAGTTACAGATGGTTGTGAGCCACCAGCTGGATGCTGGAAATTGAACACAGTTCCCCTGAGACAGCAACCCTCAGTCATCTTCACCAGCCCCAAATTGAGTTTTGTGCAAATACCTTTGTGATGCTTTGTTCACATCTACCTAGGAAAAGTTAACACTCATATTCAATCCCTAGGCATGGAGAGGGCTTTAGAATAGGCAAACATAAACTTCCCCTAAATAGGGTATCAAGAAATGGCAACTACTAAACAGTCTAAAGCATATCCTGATGTTTTCCACAAACACGACTGGCAGCATCTCCTAGCAGGTGCACAAGCGTGTGCCTCTTCTCTGACTGCTGCAGACACAGAGAATGAAGACAGCCTGTGGCTGTTAATGTTAATGGCATCAATCTTGTTTGCTTTGTCCAGATCTCTTCCACAGTGAGGTCTATACAGTCAACAACTTTACTAGATCCTGCCCCTCGAGGTGTTAATTCCTGAGAAACACAGGGAACACAT
Organism: Cricetomys ansorgei; assembly: GCA_026225945.1. Lineage (NCBI taxonomy): Eukaryota > Metazoa > Chordata > Mammalia > Rodentia > Nesomyidae > Cricetomys > Cricetomys ansorgei. Next base: position 11,883,945 of record JAMJFZ010000116.1, read on the forward strand.
CCTCACCATTCTGAAATGAGAACCTGAGTGAGTGGAGATCCATTTTCATGTACCCAAAACAAAGACCTCTGAGAACTCAGAGGTTCACATCAACATCAGCCTCTCTCTGGCCCTGACTTCTTGTCTAGCTGCAATTAAAAGCTCTTCGGGGCTGTGGAGATGGCTCAGTGGTTAAGAGCGCTCACTGCTCTTCCAGAGGACCCAAGTTGTTTCCCAGCACCTACGTGGTGGCTCACAGCCACCTGTAGCTCCAGCTCCAGGTGATCTGGCTTCCAAAGGCACTGCACCAACATGCACATACTCCCAGTATAAACATGCATACGCATGATTTAAAAATCGGTATTTCATAGACAGTTTCAGATACCATGCTCTGTTACAGCAAGGAAACTGATCTATAGTAAGAAGTCTGCCTCCACCAAAACACATACCATTTCGATTCAGAAATACTGCCCAAGTGTCTTTGAAGAACTGCTGTGCACAATGACACTATTCTCTCCTGTCAAAAGTAGTCCCAATACGATGAGTTTCAGTCAAGAGTCCCCTGTGCTGACCTTCACATTCCAGGCAAGGAAAAAACCTTCAGTCTTTTGCCTTCAGGTAGCCAAGCTCTGATGGGAAGCCCTCCACACTGCTGTCAGAGTTAATCATAAGCCTGTACTCAGAGAGTTACTGTCTCCAATCTGATTATACCCATTCCATTTTCTCAGAAGGGGGTGGGGAAATGCCATTTGAAATGTTAAGAATAATGAGGACTCAGGGAGCTGGGAGTAAGGGCCGAAAGCACAGTGCTAAACAGGACATCTACAGCTGCTCTCTCCCAAGCTCAGGGGATGTGATGGGAGAGTCAGGAGAAATCATGTAAAAGCCAGAGGATGGAGAGGAGAGCTGCGAAGTGCTGCCTTCTGGTCGTGACATGGCTGCTGCACTCCACAGCAGATGGGGTGACCTGCACAAGTCTGGACCCATCAGTTTTCAATCATGGGTGGGGAGGGTCATGAGGCCCCTCCCCATGAGGGGCTGCAGGCGGTTAATGGTTGCTGTAGGGATTGTCATAGTCCTCAGTGGTGTGTGCACTTGCTCAAGTAAATAAGCCCCCACCCATGCTCACATAAGCAATCCTAATTAAGCTCAGTGGGGCACAAAAAGAAAAAGCATGAAAGTAGAACCCAGAATTTCTAAGAAGAAGGGGTTCGCTGTCAAGGGGAGAAGAGATAAAAAATGGGGGAGGATACGATGTGCTGTGTAAGTATGAAGCTGTGAAAAAAACTTTTTAAAATGTTTAAAACGACGCTGGTTAACACAAATAAATCTATAATTTTACAGAGAAAAGGATCACGATCACTAGGAATTCAGCCACTCTAAGTAAAAGATCATTCCTAGACCATAGATAATATCCCAATATAACAGCTTTTATTCTTTTATTGCAGTAAATCAAATGCTGTATAAGTTTATTATTTTATGATTCTCTGAACCCAAGGACCTCCTCGCTGCGTCTCCCATGAACCCATTAAACCCTTCCCACGTCACCAGAGTGATTAGAGTGTTCAGTTTGGTTTCTCTGCACAGTGTACCTACAAAGACATGATGACTGGCCATTTATTGCTGGTCATTGAGTTCAGTTGGGGAGGAGGCCTGGATGCGACTTCAGAGTGTCGTTATCCAGAGCTCTAGGAATGGCAGGCCCCTGAGTGGACTAGGGATGGCGGTGAGGCAAACAGGCTACTGGAGTAAAGGACAGATTACCTAGGGGTAGGAATTAATCAAGACAGATAGTTTTTTAAAGAAACGTTTTAAAACTAAAATTAGTACAAAAATCCATGATAAAGAACATTTCAAATTATATATATATATATATATATATATATATATATATATATATATATATGCTATACACAATATAATACACATATTAAAAGAATTCAACCTTGCACTTTGATGATTCAACGTTCCTCATCTTGTTTGTCATCCTGCCCTTTCTGGTGGCTCAGTGGTCCCGGAAGTCCTCAGAGTCCCTGATCTATAGAATTGTCTGCAATAGAAGCAAAAATCTCTCCAAGGCAGCAGCCAATTGAATCACAGCAGTTAATAGCCTAACTTTAAGTTGTCTACCAAGTGCTTCCAGAAAGAGAGATTTTTAAGGTGCTAGAGAGATAACAAGGGTTCCCTGGTGCTGGTCTTTGGGTAACAGGAAAAGTGGAACAATTCGACAAAAAAAAAAAAATGCTTTTTTTCACTCCGTGCATTCTAGATCCAGAACAGAAGGGGGCGCTGCTGGGACACAGCGCAAGGTTTAGCATTCATTTCTGCTTTAAAGGCAAAGCCGGCTAGTTTCTTTTGCTTTAGCAAAAGACGCAAATACAGCCAACATGTTTAGGTTTTGGCATTAGCTGCCTGAACCGTGCGAAAACTCACGCGATTCAAGAGAACTTTACAGGATCTTTGGGCCTAGGTTGAATAACGCGTGGCCATAATAAAAATGAAGGATGTGGCTTTAAGACTCAGTTTTCTTCCTTGTGGCTTTTGCCTACAAATGACATTTTGTGGTGCTGGAGACCGGACCTGGACTGGCATGCGCTCTGCCACCAAGCTCCATGCTCCGCCCCGTAATTTACGAGTTATGGTGTTTTATCTGAATCCAAATTCTCTTAAATCTTCAAAGGTGCTTATGTTTAGTTAACAGAAAATAGGTTACCAGGACTCTGTTTTGCTGTTTCATGGGGCAGCCTCTCACCACTTCCGCAGTGGGAAACAGTGCCCCTGGTCATCCAAGTGACGAACACAACAAAACGTATTTGCACTTTTGTCAGATTTTCCCTTTTATCTCTTAGATTGGTATGTTATCTTTGCTCCATACACCGTGGTTGTTTATTAAGCTAAATCCAGTGCTTGGTTACATCATAAAATGTCAACTAATCATTTGACCTACATTTGTGGGGACTTTGCTTCTTTACAGGGCTCTAGAAATAAAAGAATGTATTATTCTTTTATTATATGTTATTCATTATATATTCATTAATATACAATTATACATAATTATATATGTAATTATATATATTATTTATTTCATCTTCATTTTCCTAGCCTTACCAAGAATTATACAATTAACAAAGGTCTTATAAGACATATCTCTGAAACTAAAGGATGATTTTAGTTTAGATCTAAACTAAAGATGATTTAGTTTAGAAACTAAAGTCTTCTTCAGAGAGAGACGAATGCTGGCATGAAATGGGAAAGGTTGAGGTCAGGTCAAGGCAACAGGAATGCAATCCCAGGCAGTAAATTGGAGAAGGAGGGGACCGATCTGCTCCGTCGCAGTCCTTTAAATCTAAGCCTTTAGACATGATGTGATTTGGGTATGATGTAAGACTCCATGTCAAGAATTTGAAAATAGCATAGGTCCTATACTACAGTATAAAATCATTTGTCCTATACTTTAGGATAAAATGAGAGTTCTGGCTTCAGAGGATGGAGCTTGAAGGAATGAAGATGTCTCATCTATGTGAGAAGAAGCTGACTCACATACCCAGGTTTTATCTTTGGTCATCGTAAAGAAATAGAAATAGGAATAGAAAACTAGAAACAGAAACAGAATGCACAGCTCAAGCAATTCTTACAATAGGAAGTTCTGAAATACAGAGGATATTTCTAGCTGATAAGAACACAATCATTTTATAAAATATCAACAAATTAAATAAGTCCAATGGGTTAAACTTAAAAATTACATGTTGCCACAATTCAGAAAATGGTAAGAAATAGCTTAATGGGAATAATATTATATTTAAAAGTTGGGTAGTTTTTATGAACTTGGGCAAATTTTTGTGCTGATCTTTAAGACTTCTTAATCTTTTTCAAATCTGGCTTGTTTTTATTACTTCAGAGCACAAAGCATCAAGCTGATTGCTAACATTTATCCAGACATTGTCTTTGTTTCCATGTCGTGCACTGATGAGCGTGAGTGAAGATCTGGGTGAATCCAAGCCCTATTTAGATATCTGCTTCTTTGAGAATCAACCTTCAAAACTCCCATTCTGCTTAGCTTAATTCTTTGACAAACCTATAGCGTAGAATGCAGGATGTTAACTCACACACCTGACTCAACATCAAGTCAAACCCTGGAGCCCTATCAGTCCCCTGTGTGACAAATTCACTAAGGACTGGCTTCTTCAAAACTTTCTCTTAAGCTACTCTTTTCCAGATCTTTTTTCTCTACATCTTAAGAGTTCATAAAGCCACATGTAAACAAAAATTCTATGTTTGGTTAGGAGTTAGAAAAGCTAGTGTTTAATCTTTTGGAATTGTTGTAGTTTGTTTCTCTACAGTCTGAACAGTGCTAAATTCCTGTAAATGCAAAGTCAGTGCCTTCAGATATTGTATTTTAATGTTTTTATTACTGTTGAAACTAAAACTAGAATCCTATCCAAATAATGACCTTGTTGACTTATATAATTATCAAATAACTATTCAGAGTGGAAGAAAAGCAAGGGGGAAGCACCCAGGAAGTAGAAATTTTACAATACAACCCGTTTGTTCACAGTTCAAAAAGACTCGCTAGAACTCATTGGCAAGACATTTCTTCTCAATCAGCTTCCAAACAAAACGTGCCCCGAGACTCCACCCAGAGACATTAAATAATGAAATTCTGAATGCCTTCCAGGTGTTTTTAAAAGGCTGCATCCAATTGTGTAAGGTGCACAAACCCACTACTTGGAGAATGCATAAAATACATAGAGAAAGATCCTGGACCTGGCCGATGCTGTAATCCTGAGTCGGGGAGTATAAGCTGCAAGGACGGTGCATGCTTTACTGGGAAGACAAGCTGCACGTGTTAAAGATAGTCTGCACTCTTATTACAAACAGAAGTGTTCTTTGCTCTAAAGGAGAAAACTAACTCACTGAAGAAGTTCACTCGGGGGTTGGCAAGCAAAAGGAAGTTCTCAAAGCCATTCAAGTCTGAAGCTGATTACTGTATTTGTCAGCTGTGCACTGAAAGCTGCACCCTCTAACTACTCAGCTTCCATGCAGCCTGGCTAAGCAAATGCTTTAAGAGATGCAATGAGATCATAAGTGTCGGCAGGAAACTCAAAAATAAAAATAATTAACTCATCTGGTAGTACTACAAGACATTACTGCGGCCAGTATTTGATTTCTTTTCAGCCACTAAAACAAAATGTTTAGAGTTCTCAGTTCTCTTTCAAATATAGGTATTTAAATAGTACTGTGCTTACCTTAACTTTTAATTATGGAAACAATCACATACAATGAGTTCATCATTCTCTAATACAACAGCTATTTGTCTTTATATAAAATACTTTTTGAAAAGTTTAATGGTATATACATTTCAATTAAATTATATAATACGAACAATATTATTTCTCAGGAACTATTTAAAACTGGATAGAATTTTCTATATTCTGAAACAATAAAAGAACTTAACAGAGAGAATTTCAGTCACCTGGAGGTTTTTATACTCCTTTTGGGGTTAAACTAACATGAATTATTACCAGAGCAGCTGAAGATTCCTCATAGCCAGTTATCTAGCTGATCTTCGACTAAAAAAAGAAAAACAAACAATTGCCTAAGTGACAACATTGCGGAAACTTCCCTTGAGACCTTGGTGCCTTTTGTGTGTCTTCACTTTTCTGTGTGAGTCGCTCTCTCCTGTCCTTCCTGTAGAGAGTCACAATGCAGGAGGATGCTAGGTGCCCTGACAAGTTCTCTCGGCATTTAAGTTATAATTCCCAAACAGAACACTAAGCAGTTTGCTGGTATCCTCTCCTGGATCTGTTCTAGCCTGCTGGGACTTCAGATTTAGAAAAGAGGGCAGGTGTGGTGCACACCTATAATCCCAACACTGAGGATACTGAGGCAGGATGGTAATGAGTTCAAGGCCAGTCTGGGCTACACAGTGAGACTCCTTCTCAAAAGATCACAATAATAACGATAAAAAGAAATTTATAAAACTGAAGATCAAAAAAGGGAGACATTTTCTCATCCAAATCAAAAATCAGCAAAGAGACTGCCACAGATGAGACCAACTTAACAGACTTCTCCAGAACATTCCATCCAACAGGTGTGGAGTGTACATTCCCTTCCACATTCCATGGAATCTTCCTTAAAACAGACTGCAAAGGAAGCCTGAACACCTAAGCAGAGCGTAGCAGGGAACTAAAGCTAGAAATCGACAGCAAGAGAACTTACGAAACTGAAAAAATGCTTAGAGCCTGAGCAATGCACTCCTGAATGAGTAGTGACTCATTTAAGAAAGCCTGGAAGACATTTAAAAACTCCTACAATCAACTGGAAATCAAAGCACAAGTATTGGACTGTTAAGATTCAGTTAGGGCAGTTCTAAAGTCATGAGTGCTTATTAAGAATTCAGAAGGATCTTAAATACCTGAATGATATACCTCAAGATTTTAGAAAAATAAGAAAAAGCCAAACCTAAAAGCAGTGTCAAGAAATAACAATGAAGAAAAAATTAAAATGGGTATTGAAAGAATAATACATAGACTCTATCAAACAAAGGTTTCTCCAACAGATAAAATTGATAAGCAACTAGCCTAACTAACCAAAAGAAAGAAAGCAAAGACCCACATTAATAAAAAGAAGAAATGAAAAGGGAGAAATTGCTACAGAGTCCTATAAAACCAGATCATTAGGGAATAATTTGATAAAATACATGCCAAAGATCTAGGCAATCTAGAAGAAATTGATAAATTTGGAGACCTACCAGTATTAAACCAAGAAGATGTAAATAGTTGAACAGCAAGGAATTAGGGTGAAGCAGAAAGAGAAAACCTCTCCCCATAAAAAGAAGCCCAGAATTAGACAGGGCTAATCACAGTAAATTCTACCAAACCTGTAAGGAAGACCTAACATTCCTGAAACTGTTCCACAAAACAGAAAGGGGTCATTACCAAATTTACTCTACTAAGCCACTATTGTCCTGACAACAGAACTAGACACAGATACAGCAACAACAAAATTGAAACTATAAATCAATTTCCATGGTGGCTATACATGCAAAACATCTCAATAAAATGCTAGGGAAACAAATTTGACACGTTAAGAGAGCAGATCCTAAGCCCAAGTGGGTTTCACCCCAGGGATGCAGGATTGTTTTAGTCAGCGAGTGTGATGCAGCAAGGTGGACTCCCGGGAAGGGTCACATGACCACCTGAATAGATGTAGGAAAGGCCTTCATCAAAATTCAGCTGCTCTTCATGATGAAAGCCCCAAAGAAATTAGGAATGGAAGAAACATATTTCAATATAATAACAGCTGTGTGTGACAAGCCTATAGCCAACACTATACTAAATAGGGAAAACGTAAGATATTCCTCTAAAATCAAAGATGACACAAAGATGCACGATATTGCTACTCTTATTCAAAGCTGTTCTCGAAGTCCTAGTTTGATCAATAAGCCAGAAGAAGGAAATGCAAACCGGAGAGGAATAGGTCAAGTTATCCCTCTGTGCAGATGACACGAACCTATAATTAAAAGACCCTAAAGATCCCACAGAAAACAATCAGATCTTATACACACTTTCAGAAAAAATGCCAGGATACAAAAATCAACGTGAAAAAGTCAATAGTCTTTCTATACATCAACAGTAACTTGCCAAGAGAGAAACTGGGATGAGGGGTCCCTTCATAATAGCTGAAAAAAATAGCTAGGCAAAAACCTAACCAAGGATATGAAAGACTCTACAGTGAGAAGTTTGAGATGCTGAAGAAATAATTGAAGATGGCTCTAGAAGATGGAAAGATTCCCCACTCTTATGAATTGGCAGATTATCACAGAAGAGAATCTACAGATTCAACACAATCCTTACCAAAATTCCAAAGACATTCTCCTAAAAACAAAAGCAAAAATCCTATAATTCACATGAAAGCACCAAAGACTGAACAGTCAGAGTCAAACTAAGTAACACCCGTGAAACCACAATTACCTGGTCTCTAACCATACTACAGAGCCATAGTAACAAAAATTATATAGTGCTGGCACAAAACCAGGCATGCGGACAAACGGGAATAGAAGACTCGGAAATAAAGACACACAGCTATAGCTGCCAAACTTTTGACAAAAGCGTCAAAATCATACATTAGACAACAGGCAGCCTCGTCAACAAGTCATGCAGGGAAACTGGGTTCTACGTGTGGGAGAATGAAGTGGGTCCATCTCTCTTCCCTTTGCACAAAAATCAATTCAAAGTTGATTTAAAACCTTAATAATAAGATCATGATAATAAGCTATGAATGTGCTAAAGAGAAAACATAAAGAAGACAACTCAAGGCAAAGAATCTCTGAGAAGGAAAACTCCAGTGGAAGGAAGGTGATTCTAAGAATTGACAGATGGGAGCACGGGAGGCTAAATAGTTTGTGCACAGCCAAGAAGCATCATCACAGTGAAGAGATGGCCTGCAAGTGGAAGAAACCTTTGCTAACTATATATCAGACCGAGGATTCGTATCTAGAATATTTGAAGAACTGAAAAAATTAAACACAGTGAAAAAGAAAAAAAAATACTCAAATCACCCCATCAATAAATGGTCTAATGAACTCGTCAGACAGCTCTCAAATGAAGAAATACAAACCTCTAGTAAACAGTTTAAAAACAGTTCAACATCATTATCCATTAGAGAAATGCAAATTAACAGAGTTGAGACTCTATCTCCCTCAAGTCAGTAGCTACTCCTCAGAAAACCCACAACTACAAATGCTAGGCTGTGGGGATGGGGAAGCCTTTGTAACCTGCTGTTGTGGATGGATAGGTGAAGCCGATGGGGATCAGTGTGGAGCTTCCTCAAGACTAAAACTTAAACTGCCATATGACCCAGCTATACCCTTCCTGGTTAGATATCTATTAGTGAAATTTTATTATAGTATCTTAGAGTAATTTGCAAACCTTGATTGGATATTTCCTTCATTACCATGGAGTCAACCTGAGCCTATGACAGTGGTGTTCATTTAACACCAACCTTAACAGAATTGTTAGGGGGAGGGGATTACTCTAATAACTCACTTCATCATCAACTAGAGCCAGGCTTTCACAAAATAATAAGAAGGGATGCCCAAGGGGCAACGTTATAGTCTACCATCCAGTTACCTCTGTCTCTAACAGCTTCTGCAGCCTGGTAAAACTAAGCAGACTGTTGTAGCCTAACCTCTTTCCCTCTAAGGAAATTCCCCTGGAAAAGGCTGCCTGTCTTGAGTCTGTTAAGCAAAGCAAAATTATACCAGTTTCTTTAAGAATCTCAGGGCATCCCTTGCTTTCCCAGACTACATAAAGCCTGCCTGGGGAGCAATTCAAGGGCCAGATTCTGCTTCTTCACAGTGCAGTCACCCAGGCAGCTGAAGCCTTTGAAGGCCAGCCTCTGAGTCTTTCTAGCCAGGAGGACTGCAGTTCTATGGAGTCATGTGCTGACTCTATACACACCGAAAGGGGCTGCCAATTCCCAGGAAAGAGAACAAAGACTCTCCTTCTTCTCAAAGGAATAGATTTTAAAAAAAAAAAATCACCATGCTTTGCTAGAGCTAAATCCACTGCCCATAAAGGGAACACAGTACTGATGTTACAGTGAAGAACTTTCTGGATCTGCCTATACACCATTCATAAAGTGCTGGGTGCCATCCCTCTCTGTAAACCTTTGTAAAACACTGGGGTTTGGGAATCAGCCTGCCTTTGCTCAAGCCCCAAGGCCACCACTTCCTAAGTTTTCAATGTGTGACTGTAGGCAAGGTGCTTATCTCTGTGTCTCAGTTTCCACATCTATAAAATGGTCATAATAGTAACACCTTTCTCTTGAATTCCTGTAAGATTCAAGTTAAGTGTAAAGTACTCAACTAACATGAATGATTGGTTTATGTTATCTGGAACCCAATCCGTGCTGCAGAAGATAAGGCAGGTATGGACATAGATTCAGGGCAAAAGGCAGTTTATTCTTTGGCTAATTCGATCCCCGATCCCTAGAGGGTTTCGGGGTCAGTACAATCTAATCTTCGAGGTTACAATCTAATCTCAGATCTAGAACGTTTCGACCTCTGAGATTTACTGCTGACTCACTGACTAGCTCCACCTGAACCTAGAACTGTACTGAACTCAACTGATGCTTCTGGTTGGTTGATTCAACTCACTCGTTGTTCTGGCTCAAACTCTTTTCCAAACTCCTGGTTCAGACTGACCTTCTGAGCTGGCTGTTTCTGACTGAACTCTGTTGGCTCTGCCTGACTCCACAACTTCTTTGATCGAACTTCTCTGCTCAGCTTCAAACTGAGTCTTGCTCTTAGCTGACTCTAAAATTCACTCTCCTTCTGCTAAACTGCCTCTGTGTCTTATCTGATTGATTCTCAACTGACTATCTCATACTCCTCAGACTCCTCTGTGTCTCTCTGAACTCAGAGCCTGCTTTTATATCCTGAGAGTTGGGCATTGTCTCACTGTGATTCAATCTCAGACTTCACTTTGTGGCTCTTCACTCTGATTTAATCTCAGAGTTGGGATTAAAGGTGTGTGCCATGTTGCCTTAACCACAGAAATCCCTTCCACCGAGCATTAGTGCAAACAGAGGATAGGATTAGTCTGACTAACATTCTTTCTGCATTCCATCTGGATCACACAGGCCTTTCAATGTGATACTTTCCCAGAGCAGCCATGTTGCTGGATCAAATGATTAAATATTCCTCTACAGGCAGAAGGATTGAGTGCCAGATCAACCTGAGCTACATCAGAAGAAGAAAAAGAGGAGGAGGAGAAGGAGAGCAAGAGAAAGAAGAACAGGAGGAGGAGGAAGAAGAAGAGGAAGAGGGGTGGGGGATGAGGAGGATGAGGAGATGGTGGGGAAGGAGGAAGATGAGGAGGAGGACGATGTGGCAGAAAGAATGAATGATGGCAATCATTAATTTCACCACCAGCCCCTGCTCACTGGCAGACACACTGGAGGGAAGCTGGTTCTGTGTGGCGCCATCAGTTTCTCATGCCCACTGAATTTTTCACATCAGCACATGTGTCTCTCAACAGCATAAACATTATTTTATTTTAGTAAAATATATATAACAAGATTTATGTCCTTACTTTTCCCTTTTGACTATTTCCAGGTATGCAGTCATCGGCCTTAGATACCCCTGGGTTCTACAGCTGTCACCATCTGTCCCCAGACTCTCCTGTGTTGCCCACTAAAACTTGTACACCCCAGTGAGCAATATTTCCCTATGCCCTTCTCCTAGCCCCTGACTACCAGCATTCTACTTTCCATCTCTACCAGTGTGACCATTCTACAGACCATGCCTAAACAGTCATAACTGCACCACCACCCCCCTTTAAGAAAGGCATTTTTGGGTGATGAGGAAACAGAGGCATACAGCAGACACACAGAGAAAAAGACCCTGCAAAGCAGAGGGGGGACTCCAAAAAATCCAGCCTCTTCTTGAGGGTTAGGCATGTAAAGTCTCTGTGGAGTTCTCCTCCCCTAACTTAAGATTGGCCAATTTGAAGAACAACGGGATAGTTGATTGGCCCACAGCTGTTGGGTAACCTATCCTGATCAGGCCTTGAACTTGTTGGGCCAGTCCAGTAACAGAGAGCCTACTGGTATGAGAATGATGTCTACCAGGCCTTTGTTTTGAGCTTCCAGGCTTTTGTCTCAGGTCAGGAGGGTGAGGAAGAAGTCAACCATCTTGGAGGTTCACCACCTTTATTATCTAGTCATGGCCCCTGCTCCCTATCTGCCAATGAGGTAATCTGTCTCTTAGTCTCTCAACCCCTCCTCTAAGAGATTACCCAGCTGCCATTAGGGATTTGAGGATGCCAACAGCTCTTAACTGCCTTGAACAACAAAAGGAGTGACAACAGAGGGGTGGCAGTCAGAGTGCCTCAGACAGGGGTCAATCTAAGGGACCATGATGAAGCTTAACCAATGGCAATGATCCCAGATGGAAGATGGCCACTTGGTGACAGTGTTTATCTTTGGGGCTTCCCATATCAGGGAGGTAGCATCTTGATGAATCAGTAGTCCTCAGAAGAAATCCCAAGGCTGTTGGGTTAGGCTAAGGTTAGGATAATAGCCTCAGGACATGAGAAACTGAGTCAGGCCACATTGGGTGATAACCTCAAGCCACAAAGAACTGTTTATCCCCAGCCTGACCGTTTCCATTCTGCTTTACCTGTAAAAACAATACACCTGGGTAGTGAAAACAACTCACCTTGCTCCCTGTCAAACCTCAAAAACCTGTACTAACTTCCTGGGAGCTACCTGTGCGTGTACATAGGTCCCCAGCTCCTCTAACGTGTTCATGCTCTGTCCCCTCACTGCTCAAGTGAATGATCTCGGCCTGTTGAGACTGAGTCTGCCTCTTCTCTGCTTCACTTTTCCCACATCAGGTCCCAAAAACAGGGACCCGTTTAGGGTCCTCTGGGCAGAAGCTTTCTTTCCTCCCTCCTAGAGTCATTACTTGGAGAGCATGGACACCTTCTGAGCTCATTATATAGGATAAACACCACAAGTTGTTATCTGAGACCTCTGGTCTTTGTGGCCTCTGCCTCCATGAGCAGTGCAAGTCCCAGAGACGGAACCTCGGTTCTTGGGACTTCATGTAAACCCAGCCTGATCCATCTTCTCCTCTCCTCCAAGTCCTCCCCCTCCATCTTTCTCAGACCTCTTCCTCCCAGACACTGATCTCCAGGCTAAGAGGCCTTTTGCCATTTGGTACCTGACATCCACAACCCAAATTCTGCAGGTCAGGGTAACTGCCCAGGTCTGAAACAGAGGCACCCTGAGCAGACTCCAGTAGCTCCGGGAGGCCTTCACTCTCCAAACTGCAAAAGCTTAGAAGTTCCAGGAACCTCCATGTTTAACTGTGTCATTCCCCTGAGTCTTACAAGCACGGGGATGTCCCTTAATACTGGGTCCATCCTCATCTTCCCCCTAAACCTGGGGCATGCCTCAGGCAGCAGGATTAGAATCTCCAATCATTATGCCTTTCCTTTCAAATTTGAACCAAATTTTATAAAGTGAGCTGTAAATTACCTATCCCAAAAGACTCTCCTTGGTTTGTCTCTAAGGTGTTAATTGGCTGCTTCTCGGGGAGCCCCAGCCCACCAAACCCATTCAAGTATCCACTCAAATCCCCAGTACCCCCTCCATAATGTCCACTGCTCACTCCAATTCAGAACTTTGGATTTTGACATTTTTACAGACCCAAACAACTTTCTCAAACAAAATAGCAAATGATCTGCAGTCTTCTCGTCGCTCTGCAATCCCTTTTCTGCCCACGAACCCTTCACACCGGTGAAAACAAACATCACAGAACAAAAACCTGAATTATTCTCTGAAATCCCACTCTACTTCTGAAAACAATTCACTCCCCTGGCCTGATATGCATTATATGCTGGCCTCCAGCCTCACCCAGGATGAAAAGGATCAGAACTGGAAGGCAGCCTGGGACCACGCTGATAAACTTCATCAGCAAAACAACACGTCCTCCTGGGAGGAGGCAGTCCCTCCAAGGGACCCAAATTCTAACTACCAGCATGCTGGCTTGGGACAGAAGGCCTACAATTAATGGTGACTTATTTGGCTGAGGGAAGGCAGCAGAAAGCCTCCTCCAGAGTCAACTTTGAGAAACTGAAAGAGTTCACTCAGGGCCCATTGAAAACCCTGCTCTTTTCTTATCCCACCTCACTGAGGCGACAGCAAAGCGTGCACACCACCGCGGCCCTTAACTCTCCTGAGCGTATTTCGTTACTCCGCATCCATTTCTTGGATCGATCTGACCCAGACATTAGACACAAGCTCCAAAAACTAAAAGAGGAACCCCAAACTTCTCAAAATGAGTTTTTGGACAGAACCTTTAAGGTTTCCAACAACAGAGAGGATGAGGCCATGAGGGAAAAGAAAGAGATTGGGGAAAAGATGGGTGAGAACACTAGGCCAGCTTCCAATTTCTAAAAACAATTCTCACCAAAACCCAGTCCAACCTGTTACCCACTCTCCCTAGGAGGTGGAGTCATCCCCAATCTCCTGTCCTTGCTTGTGATATAATTAAACTAGGCACTGGGCTAAGGAGTGCCCTGACCCATGGCCACTGTCCACGGCCATTGTCCCAGCTTTGGACAATGAAGCCATGGAAGATGGACTATATGTTGGGTTTCATTGGTGCCCCTGCCCCCACACACATCCATTGACTATCCTTGGCCAATGAAGAGGCCCAAGTTCTTGGCCCCCAGCTCATCAGAATTCAGGGTAAATAGTACAGTGGCTGGGAGGAATATTTCTTTCATTCTAGACCCAGGGGCCTCTTTCTCTTTACTCCTAGAATGTTATGGGCCAGCCAAAACTACTAATTTAATGATAATAGAGTCTCAGGCATTTCCAATAATCCACTCTATACACCTGGCTTAGTCTACCAGTTTGGTGATACCACCAATTACCAACTTCTTTTTAATGCAGGAACTCCTTGAAGCAGCCCTCCTTCTCACCCAAGCTGCTATTCTCCACTGTAGGGGACATAAAAAAAAATATAAACAATGTATCTCTCTTCTCAATAATCAGGCCAACCAAACAGCCCAAGAGACTGCCCTGATGTATCCTAACTCTGCTGTGACAACAAGACCTCCATCCCCAGAACCAGCCTTGCACATGCACATACACACACACACACACACACACAAGGCCCTCCTGCCCCACCCCTACCCAACAGCTGACATCCTGACTTACCTACACTCCACATTCCACCTTTCCCAACAGGCTCTGCTCTCTCTCCCCTGCAGTTACTCATCACCCACCTCCACTAACAGGGTATTTCTATCGAGTCCTGTGAGATTTGCCAAAAGGCAAATCCTAACTCCAACCTCTGTCCTCCTCAATTTCCATCTCATCAAATGAGAGGTCAACTACCCTCTGAGCCTGTCAGGTAGAAGTCACTCATATGCCCCCAATCGGGAGACACAGATATTTACCAGCCTTCATAGATACCTTTTCAGGATGACTGAAACCTTCTTAAAGACAAATAAGAGGACTGATGATGTAGTTCACATGCTCCTCTCGGAGATCATCCCCCATTTTGGCTTGTTCTCTTTCATACAGTCAGACATAGCCCTGAATTCATCTCTTTGATCATCCAACAAATAAACTCTAGCTCCAAAATCCCCTAGAAATCCCACATCTCTTACTGTACCTAATCCTTGGGGAAAGTAGAGAGGTCACCCTTGCCAAACTAACTCTAGAATTAAAACTACCCTTAGCACTGCTCAAACTCTGAGGCTTACAAAAGCAAACACAAAAACCTCCCTCATCAGTCTGATTGGACTTATATATGGGAGACCCCCCTCATACCCTACCTCCAGGACTCACCGCAGACACATCCCAACTCCTTCCATCCCTTTCTCAGAGTGTATCCCAATTTCTGCTTTTCCTGTGTGTGATGAAGACCCGTTGCTGGCCCCAGACCCTAGAAGGTCCCGACCTTCCTAGAAACCTTTGATAGCCTTTGAATACAAGGAACGTTCCAGTCCTTCACTCTGGACCGGATGAGCGTATCCTCTGCAACACTGTGCAGTGTGCTTCTCTGCCTTGCAGGCCCAGACCCCTCCCCTAGTGCAGGAAACCCCGTTGACCCTTCTAGTCTGGAGACTTCTTCTGCTCCTTTCCTCTTCTGATCAAGTAATTAACCAAATTAACCTGGACAGCTTTACTCTCTACGGGTCACTCAGTTCTTGGGCCCCAATCAGTAAGGCTTAACTGTCCTCACGGAGAGCCCTGTAAAATTTCATTCCGGTGGTGTTGGGACATTGCACAGGGATCCTGCCTCAGACCCCCAACAGGCCTATGTTGTGAAAACATCCCATAAAAACGGACTCCAAGATTGTTTCTGGGCCAAAGAAACCCATACAATGTTGTTGCCTATAGACATGTATGGTGAAAGCATCACCACATGGGGAGACACATATTGGTCAATTTTGCTGGGCATGAGCATGGGCAGGGGCCCTCACAAAGGGCTAAGGAGTCCAGTCCCTTACAGGACAAAGGGAGAGGGGGCATTAAGGTGGCATAATTTAAGAGTTGACCACAAAAATATCTTCTACAAGGGATACTCACAATTTTGGACTGGGATTATACATCCACAGGGTCAAAGACCCCCTCCAAAGTTTATGCTTGTTTCTAAGAGCAAAAATAATCTCTGGTCCTGTGAGCACAAACAACCTAGACCCCAGGGCACCTCATCGTGCTGACTCATTCCTGGGTTAGGACATCATGGCAATGACAGTCACCCCTTCTTTAATCCAACAGCCCTCTCATAAAAACGCTACAGCTTGCAAATTCCAGCCATGCCTTAGTGTCCATGGCTGACCCAGAGCTGGGGAAGGGTTCCCAGGATTTGTCTGAGGTCCAGCCAAATGACATATACCAGGGTAAGCACGCCCAGCCTAATAAACCAACCAGAAAGATACAACTTGGAGGAATTTTTACTTTCCTTCAGTGACTTCTGTATATCTTGTGACTTTTTTAACATCATATAATAATAAATGGTCAACTAACCAGGAAGATAAAACAATTATAAAATATATATCCACCCATCATCACACAACCTAAGCATACACAGAGCTAAAATTGATGGACTGAAAGGGGAGGGAGCTAGCAATACACTGATAGTGTGAGACCTCAATTTCAATGGATAAAACATCCAGACAGAAAAATAAGGAAATAGTAGTCTTAAGAAAGAATTCGGGCAAAATAGTCCTAACAGACAAATACGGAACAAAATCTACGAAAATTAAAATAGCAACTCGTCTTTTCCAACCACAGTGGAATGAAGCTTAAAAAGAAAAAAGAAAAAAAAAAACAAAAAGACAGTAGCAGAAGGTATTCTGGGAAATTCAAAAATATGCAGGAATTCAGCAATCATTCTAAATAAGCAATGGGTCAAAACCTCCGGAGTGAAACTGGAAAAGATCTTCAAACAAATGAAAACAAAACATTGCAGAGCTGACTGGATGTCACAAAAGCAACAGGAAGAAGAGAGTGTAAAGCAGCCAACACCTGTATCATCATCAGAGGAGGACGTCAGCCAGCCCTGTGTCATCAGAAGAGGACATCAATGCTGAAGCAGGCCTCACTTTGGGGGGGCGGAGATCTGGAGAAAGAGCAAGTCTGAAATCAGCAGAAAGAAAGAAATAGTAAAGACCAGAACAAAAATAAACACAGGACTAGAAAACAATGGTTAGTAGAACTGGGATTTTTGGAAAAGGAAAATAAAATCGATGAGCTTTTACCTAAATATAAAAAGGAAGACTAAATGCCCCATAATTTTAAAGGATCATAAGGGGCCTGCAGGAATAAAAAAATAAGAAAGTCAGATCCCCTGGAGAACTCAATATTTGGGTGTCAAATTCTAGGGTGTGGAACTAGGGTTTCAGGTTAGACACCCCATGAGCTTTCTGAGACTTTAGAGAAAATCAGTATACGAGAGACCAGTTAGGTGCTTTCAGCAATACCTTACAAGGAAATCTTAAGCCTCTAGATAGGCAAAGCAAAACCTTTAACCCCAAGTATAAAATTCATAGACATGATTCTCAGAAACAAATAAAGGCTTCCTTTCATGGGTCATAAAAACAACACTCAACACAAGTTTAAATGCCTAATAGAATTATACTAAAAACACAGTGTTTTGTTGACTTGTTCCATGTAAAATTTCACCCAGCAATAAAATTGACAAGGAAGGAGAAGTCAAAGTATTTTGAATACTTGGAAAGCAGAGAGAACACTTGTTCATTTAAGAAAAGGAAAATCACTGAGTTTTTAAATGTATCTCATTTGTATATGTATGTTGTCAAAGAATTAACCAATTCAGTTAGTTAACAGTTGTCCAAACACTGAAGTTCGTCTCCTGTTTTTGCTGTGTAACACACGTATTTGCAGGGGGGCGGGAAATTACTCATTGACTAACCTCAGTTTTCCCAACCAAAGTTGGAGGAGGAAGTGATACAAGTGTCAGTTTCATAAGCACAGTGCCCAGTAGTATTTTCATAGTGCTCTTGGAGCAGGAGCACTCATTAAACTACCAACACTGGGGCTGGAGAGAAGTCTCAAGGGTTGAGAACACTTATTTTTCCTTTGAAGGGTTCAGCTCCCAGCACCCACATAGCTGCTCACAACCACCTTTCACTCTAGTTACAGAGAATCTGACTCCCTCTTCCAGCCTTTATGGGCTCCTGCACATTGTGGTATGCACACACACACACACACACACACACTAAATAAATAAACACATAGATAGATATTATTATATTCACCTAAAAGTAGAGAAAACCTCCATCTAAGACCAACTAACAGGATCTCAGAGTAGAAGCCTAGATATGAGATCCCAAGTGATTTCAACATCCAGCCAGCAGCTGAAACAGTGTAACCACACCCAGGCACAAACACAAGTCTGCACACTCATGCACACAAGGATCCAGAAACATTGTCTCAGCCAGGAAATTTCACCAACTTCATACAGGCTGCAGCATTTAGATAAATTTAAGCAAAACACAGCAGACATCGTGAATAGACACATCCACTGTAGTAGCTAGTCTTATGTCAACTTGACACAAGCTAGAGTCATCAGAGAAGGAGGAGGCTCAATTGAGAAAATGCCTCCATTAGATCCAGCTGTAAGACATTTTCTTAATTAGTGATCAATAGAGAGGGTCCAGCCCACTGTGGGTGGTGCCATCCCTGGGCTGGTGGTCCTGGATTCTGTAAGAAAACAGGCTGGACAAGCCATGTGAAGTGAGCCAGTAAGCAGCACTCATCCATGGCTTTTGCATCAGCTCCTCCTCCAGGTTCCTGCCCTGCTTGAGTTCCTGCCCTCATTTCCTTTGGTGATGAACAGCAATGTGGAAGTGGAAGCCAAATAAACCCTTTCCTCCCCAACTTGCTTTTTAGCCACAGTGTTTCCTTGCAGCAATAGAAACCCTAAGATACCCATGACGACCTGAAAGAGGGTTGTATGGGTAGGGAAGAGTAGAAGGTCCCTCCGGCTGACACAAGAGATGAGAAAGGACTGTGCTAGAAACTAACCTTGAACTTGGAACTTCCTCTGCATCCAGCAGGAACCATTCAAAGACTAGCATGATCAGATTTGTTCTTGTGAAGGTGACGATGGGAACTTTGAAATAGAGGTACATCAAGCAGTGGATGCTCCTCAGTGCTAATCTCTGTTCCTATCTAATGCCTGTCTCCTGGTCATTCCTCTTCCCTCTAACTTTTTAAAAGATTCTGCCACATCTTCACTATATATTTTTTACATTTATTTCCTTATGGGAAGGTGTGTGCAGGTGTGCCAGAGCACGCACAAGGAGGCCAGAGGACAACCTGCAGGAGTCACTGGGTTCTCTCTTCCACCATTGTGAGCTCCAGAGATTGAACTCACGTCACAGGGCTTCAGGCTTGGAAGCAAGTGATGTATCCACTGAGCGACCTCACTGACCCCTCATCGTCTTTTCGTTCTGCCATGATCTTAGTAAATTAAGCTATGGATGACCCATCCCATAGCCTATGCTCTAGTTCCTGGGTCCCAATGACCTTCTCCTCAATTCCACTGCAGCCACCCACCCTGTCACCGAGTACTCTTCACCCCATGACCCCACCCTGTCACCAGGAACTCTTTCACCTCCACAGTCTTACACTTTGATTTCCTACTCTTGGGCATTCTTCCCTCATTCCCTCTCCCCACATCTGCTCCCTAACCCCATCAAGTCTCCCCCACCCTGTCCCCGCTGGCCCCAACCCACTCTGATTTTCAACACTCCTGATTGGAAGTTTGTTCTTTTTAGTGAAATAGAAGCCATTAGCTGGGCCCTCTTAACCCACATTCCTCAGCTACCAACTCACTGCCCATTTAGTGTTGATACTCATCTCTCTGGCCCAAGGTGCTTCTCCTACTGAACAAATGGATACTCATTCCCAGTTTTTACACAGTAGAAAAACTGAAATGAAGCCATGTTCGTATTCTAGGTTGCCACAACTAATCTATTGATGAGCTGTCAATGGAAGCCAACTCTCTCTGATTATGTTCAGCCAAGAGTAAGGAAAACTAGGAAGAAAATAGAAAGCCCTAGTTCTCAGCATCTTCTAAGTTTTGAGAAACAAACATAAATGAAGCACCCTGGGTGCTCATTATCAGGAGTTTGCACTATTGAAGGTTGGTGGTGGCCTCTGTCTCCTGATTCCCTAGTTGGACAGCAACAAGGCGCCTGGTCACTGACAACTTTTAAATTCTTTATATAGTGTCCTAGTTAGCTATCATCATCAACCTGACACAGCCTAGAGTCATCTGAAGAACTGGCCTGTGGGCATGTCTTTCGGGGGATAGCCCAGTTGTTAATTGATGGGGGGGGGGGGTCAGTCCACTCTTGGCGGCTACATTCCCTGGGCAGCTAGACCTGGGCTGCATGAGCCTGGGAGTGATCTACCAAAAAGCATTCCTCCATGGTTTCTACTTCAAGCTTCTGCTTGAATTCCTGCCTTGGCTTCCCTCAATGATGGACTGTAACTTTCCAGATGAAATAAACCCTTTACCTCCCTAAGTTACCTTTAGTCCAGGTATTTATCACAGCAACAGAACAGATACCAGAATATACGGTAACAGACAGAATAGAAGATCTACAAATAATGCTTACTGTTATGCTTGCTGATGTAGTAAGTAGGAGGGAAAAAGGAAAAGAAGTCATTGCTCCAACACCACCTTCACACTCTTTGTTTCCCAAAAGCTGTATAAGCTCACTTGAACTTTCTGTTGTATTCAGAAAACCTTCTAAATGTAGTAGAATTAAAGTGGCATTGCTAGATTCAACAATTGAATTGGGATTTAGGACTAAAGGCATTTTCTAAGGCTATCTCATCTATTGGGATGATGGATATATCACAGCTCCTTACCATAATCCTTTGCAGTGTTTGACAAATTGATGTCATCCTTCCTTTTAAGCAGAGTCAGCAGACAGCTGGGGAAGCTTAGGATTTGACTCAAACATTTCTATCTAAAAGATTTTTAAAACACCTTTTATATATATATATATATATATATATATATATATATATATATATATATATATATATATATATATATATATATATTGTCCAAAGCGATGGATTTCAGAGTGACAGTCTATCATTCACCCTGTTCATATATATCCCATATTTCATGGCTTGGGTACACATGCAAGGGTACATGCATGTGCACACACACTCACATGCACACACAGATTTTTTCTTTACCAAATTCACTGCATAATAACCCAGGTACCATTTGTTCTACCTGTCTACATATTGGCATGTTTTCCAACTCAGTTCAGTTCTCATGAAGCTGGTTCTTGTTTCTTTCAGTCACACTTCCTTTTAGAACCAGATGCAAATTCCAGTTTTTCTTTGCAGAAAATACACACAAGCACACAAGCACATGTGATGTGCACAGAGCCAGAGACCACTGAGAGCACTGCTGAGAATTCCTTTACAAGTCCACGTACCCCAAGGAAGTGTCTGCTCTAGCTTTTCCTTACATGCTTTAAGCACAAGCACACATGCACACACATGCACACACGCGCGCACACACACACACACACACACACACACACACACAGCTAAAGATCCATTGATTTTTTTTTTTTGCACCTAACATACATGATGAGCAAACTGTTGCCAAAGGGAAAGACCCAAGGAGATAGTGTTTAAGGTTGTGAATGGTTCCTTAGCTGCTCATGCTACAATTTTTACAGGATTCCTACAGAAGAATGAGGTTCATTCTGTGTTTGGCAAACCAGTCAAAAGAATTACACAAAAGATTATCCTTTGGTAGCCAGGGAGGCTTACAACTCCTCAGAACCAGCTCCTGTGACATTTTGGAGTTAAGCTTTACAGAGAAGCTAAGGAAAGGCTCATAAAACTTGGAAGGAAAACCTGGCTTCTGCTGAGAAGATGTGGGCGAGAGGGATGCTTGTATGTCCTGACACTTCTGAGCTCTCTGAACACTTGTACATGTTACCTCCCATGACAAACCACACCCTAATGTGTAAGACAGGCAGGACATTCTAATTATATTTGCTTTTTGATAAGAAACTTGAGTCCTGAGTGTGTTCACTTATACCTAAGGTCGGAAGACAGTCTCAAGTGGGAGGACAACGAGGAGCAGAGGAGCCGGCTATGTCCCCAGCGCCACCCTTCCCTGCAGTGCAAGGGAAATGCAGGGAAATATGGTGTGATCTTTTTAACCTGACAATATATTTATGAGCAGGGCAGTTATAAAAACCCTTTCCATCAAGATGTACGAAATTTCTTCTTCACTTTCTACGCCGTAGGATGTGGCTATTTCAAAAATTCCTAGTAAACCAATCCTTTTCTTTAAACTGCAATTGCCCTTGCATTATCCACGAAAGCTTAATCATTTGTGGAGAATGAAACGACCCTATCTGTACCAAACCTCATTGCTATCACTAGACAACCCACAAAGTGAGCAGGCCAACTGTGAAGCATACCTAGCTCTATCTGTAAGGTGCAAACGTGTCTACGGGCTCATTTCTCTCCATTTCCTACTCTGTTGGTAAAATATAAGCACCTTCCCTTCAGCCCAGCTCCACTCATGAAAAACGCCCCCTTCCTGGCTATGTCCACCCTACAGCTGCCTGAGGGAGGCTGACAGCACAAGGCTAGCCACAGGTTGGTCAGTGGAGGAGAATGGGAAAGAGAAAACTTTCATTGAAGCAGATGGAAATCTTCTATTTCAATGGCAATGAGAGAACAGAAGTAGAAATGCAAAGCCTGTGCTTGTACGTAGAGGTGTCTGTGTGCAGGAACACACATTCATGTAGAGGCCAGAGGTCACCCTAGGGAGTCAATTGCTCCCTATTTCACCTTTTTTTTTTTTTTTAAGATGGGGTCTAACCATGTAGCCCTGATAGGCCTGGACCTCTCAAAGTAGACTAGGCTGGACTCAAACTCAGAGATCCTCCTGCTTCTGCCTTCCATGTGCTGGGGCTAAAGGGATGTGGTACCACACCCAGCATCTCACTTTTTGAGACCAGGTCTCTCACTGAATGTGGAGGTTGCTGATTCATCTGGGCTGTCTCTGTCTCCCCAGTGTTGGGGTTACAGGCTTTTTAAGTCTGTGGGGCTACAGCCCACATCCTCAAACTTATGTGACTAACACAATACTGGCTGATCTATATCCAATATTTTATGAATGTTTGCATATATATACACATATGCACCACACACATGCCTTGTATCCAAGGAAACCAGAATAGGGATTCCCCTGAATCTGGAGTTACAGGTGTTTGTGAGCCACCATGTGGGTGCTAGGAATTAAACTCAGGCGCTCTACAACAAAAGTAAGCGTTTTAAACCACTGAGCCCACTCTCCAGGAATACCACCACCCCCATCTGCCCTGTGTCAGTTTTTTTTCATTTTTATGTATATTGAGTGTTTTGCCTGCATGTATATATGCATACTGTGTGTGAGCCATTGCCTGATGCCAGAATGCCTATGAGCTGCCATGTGGTTCCCTAGTCCTCTGGAAGATCAGCCAATGCTCTCAACTGCTGAGGTATCTCTCCAGCCTAGCATGCATTCTTGTGGAATTTTATAATGTTACATGCACATTGACAGCTGTTGCTTTTTCAAACCCTTTCAGTACTCACCAATCCTGAGGTTTATAGACTCTACCTAGCTCGGGGGGGGGGGGGGGGGAGAAACAAAAACGAGAACAACAGAAAGAGGAGAAACTCACAGACACTAAAACCAAAAGGGAACCCTTTGTATTTTGTCTGTAATTTGAAGCTAACTAATATCTCAAAAACTCGTAACTCATCCGCAGATCCAGTGTCTGAACTTTGTCTCCAAATCCATATATTTCCCATTACTTGAGTTCCTCCTGGGCTTCACTCACTCAAATGCCATCCTCACACTACATCCTGCGATCTTGGACCACGGGTACTATCTCTTTTTATGGAGGGAGAATGGCTTAGTGGATGGCACATATTTCTGAAGTCAGCCTATCACGTTAGTCTTGCCTCTCTGGATTTGTCTTTGGGCAGCTGACTAGACCTACACATCTATTTCTGAATGTTTAAAATCGATGTGCAAAATGCTCCTACCTCAGATAGTTTTAAGAATGAGATGAGTTAATATATGTAAATGCTCAGTGTTAATTAGCATAATTCAAATCTTGTGGGGAGGGTGTCCAGGGAGATGGCTCCATGCATAGGCCTGAGGGCCTGAATTTGATTCCTAGAATCCATGTGAGAAGCCAGATGTATGAGTGTGCATCTGTAATTCCAACACCATCCCCTGGAGAGATGGGACACCAAGCAGAGGGATTGCCTGGAAGTTTGCAGGCCAGCTTGCCCGGGGTGAGCTATACAGTGGCAAAACCAATCAAGGCAGAAGGTGAGACTCCCAAGGACTGGTCTTTGACTCCCACACATGCACTGTGGTACTTGCTAGTATGTACACAGAGTAAAATCCTTTAAAACATCTTTTTGCAATCAAGCTTTTTCTATGTAAGTAAATGTACTAAAAACAGAAGGTTCAGACAGCACAACTGTGAATATACACATTGGAGATGCTAGATATTACTTTAATAGACATTAAGGTAAGGGCATAGATAAAGGTGCCTGCCACTAAGCCTGGTGTCTGTGTTCAATCCCCCAGACCGAGTCATGGATCTTGTCTTCTGAAGTCCACATGTGCACTGTGGCACCTATACACCTCCCACCCTCCACACAAATGTGCGCGTGCACACACACACACACATACACACACACACATTTAAGGTCATGGAGAATTCCCATTGTCAACCTCTAGCCTCCACTTGTGCGCAGTCACAGTGGATCCAGGTGTCTAGCAGGAAGCAAGCAAGGTCCTTAAGAAAACCTGCATAGATGTGCCACAGGCCTGGAACTCCAGGACTCAAGAAAGCTGAGGTAAGAGAACCCCAAGTCCAAGCCTAGCCTGAGAATTATTGAAAGCCTGTTTTTAGTACAAAAAAATAAAAGACATTAGTGGTCTTCAGAACAGACTTCAAAACTCCCAGTGCAAAGGATGTAGAAGAAACAAACAGGGATGATGCTACAGGGAGTGCGGTTCTAAGAATAGAACCAAGACCCTGCCACAAGCTGCAGCTGCACAAACAGAGACCGGCAGGCCAGAGAAACGCAAAATAGTCAAGACTTGGAGAAAAAGACCAAGAGACTCTGAGTGGAGACCACTGGATCCCAGGAAGGAGGGAGGGAGCAATGTGGGAAGGGAGGAGAGAAGAGGAGGCTAGGGGTATAATTCTGTGGTAGACATCTTCCCTCAAATGCACAGGGTCCTCAGTTCAGTCATCTGAAAAGAAAGTTCAAGGTCCACCTGAGTTATGAGAAGACCCCATGTGTAGAAAGAAAACACACACACACACACACACACACACACACACACACACCCCAGAGAGGGGGAGGGGAAAATTAATTACAGAGTGAAAGATATATTAAACAGGTTGAATAAATCTAGGATTTTTCACTTGTTAATTTAAGAGATTATGAGAACATGTATGCTTCCCTCACAGAACGCACATTTTCTACAATTCCCTCAAATTTTGATAAGATGTAGAATTTTATATAAAAGGTCTTATCTGAGTCCAGTTTTCCCTATAAAATAGAACTCCTGCCTGCCTCTGGGTTGAGGGTTTTTTTTCCCCCCTGACTCTCACAAAATACATTTGTTCATTCTCAGGAATCAAACATAGAAACAAGATTCTACACAGAACATACATGAACATCAATTAAAACATTGTGACTATTGAAAAGCATGAAGAATAGAAGACAAATCAAAATAATACACCCCGTAGGGTCACCAACAGCTGTTATAATTCCGGGAACAGGCTAGAGTTTGTCAATGAGGAAGAAAACCAAAACACTGTGCACCATTAGGAACTATTGTAGCTTCAAATAATATAAGCGTTTCTAGAACTATCTTTAAAATAACACAGATTGGTTTGTAGTTTTAAAAATCTAGCTGCTAGCCAGGTGGTGGTGGCACATGCCTTTAATCCCAGTGCTCAGGAGGCAGAGGTAGGTAGATCTCTGTGAGTTCAAGGCCAGCCTGGTCTATAGAATGAGTTCTAGGACAGCCAGAGTTAAAACAGAGAAACTCTGTCTTGAAAAACAAAACAAAAATAAATAGAAATCTAGCTGCTGACTCTCACAGAAGAGCCATATTAGTCAGCTTTCTATTAGTGTAACAAAACCTCTTGGGCATTTGTCATAACAGGAAAAGGCTGGCATTAGCTCAGTGTTCTAGAAGTTCCAGCAAAGACAGATGACCATGTGCACGTGGCTTTGGGTCTTTGATGAAAGCGGTACATTACGGCGTGAGTGTGGCACAAAACACACAGCTCTCAAGCCAGAGAGCGGAGAGAGAAGGAAACCAGGCTCTCATAAGAACCTCGCACTAGGCTTCAGCACTTCAAGTTCCCACTGCCTCTCTGTAAGGCCTCCCTGAAGACTGATCAGTGGACAAGTGGCCCCTGAAGAACTCACCCACATTCAAACCATAGCAGAAGCCTGGTGAAATCAGGGCTTGCGTCTCTAGGTTGGGTTCCTGTTTGTCCTGCTTTTTATTACAAGATGGCTGTCACAGCCAGTGTGCATAAAAGTGGGAAGGGGGCAAGGAGAAACCGTGTGTGTGTGTGTGTGTGTGTGTGTGTGTGTGTGTGTGTGTGTGTGTGTCTGTATGTCTGTCTGTGTAAACAAAAGCCTCCCCAAACTTCTTCTCCCAACCTAGAAAATTCCCATGGCTGGGAAGGCAGCACCTACATTGCCCACAGGCACCAGGCGAGAGCGTGGGGCCTGGGCATAATATCTTCAGTTAACCCAAGAACGAATGTTAATGCAGTTCCTATTTCTGCTCTTTCCTTTTTCATTTAGCCAAGAGCTTCCATTTTAACATGCTTATTTATTTCTGTCTATTCTGTGGAACCCACCCCTACTTTAGTTTGTTTTTCATCTTTTTATGCTGTTCATTCATAGAACAGATACTCTCCCAGAACAACAGAGTTAGATTTCTAAAAGACCCTACATAGAACCTAATGGTGGAGGGAAAGCTCTTAAAAATCTTACTTATAAAATGTAAACTGTGGCTGGCAAGCCTCGGTAGAACTGGTTCAGCAGGGAAGGGTGATTGCTGCTGAGACTGACAACCGGAGTTCCACCCCAGGGGAACCACACAGCGGAGAGAACTGACACCAACAAGTTGCCCTCTGATTTCCACAAGTGCATGAACACACACACACACACACACACATACACAAATAAGTTTAATAATCTTAACAATTTTTATTTTAATTTAAGGAAAAGTAAAATGGAGTATAATCTGGCCAATAACGTGTGTATGTGTGTGTGTGTGTGTGTGTGTGTGTGTATATATATATATATATATATATATATATATATATATATATATCCCCTAAGATAAACCTGAAAACAAAAAGCAAAATGCAGACCAAGGAGTCCACATGTCCTGAAGGCGCCAGTGCTCAGCTCATGATGTCATCACACCCCGCTGGAAAATGCCTCATGCTTACTAACTCCGTTCAAGGTTTTGTAAACATGTCCTCTCAATGCTGTCATGCCCTTTCCCCCCCGACCCAAATGTGTTTTTCCCATATTAAGACTTGGGAGTGGGGCTGGCTGTGGTGGCACACGCCTGTGACCCCAGCACTTGGGAGGCTGAGGCAGGAGGATTTGAGTTCATGATCACCTAGGCCACACAGTAAGACTCTATCTAAAACCAGACTTGACTATTCGTTACTGGTGGGTGTCACCGTGAACCCAATATGTGAGCATCCACCACCTGGCTTCTGTGCCTCTATCCCAGAGTCTCTACACTGGCTGCTGCCATGTGAGCCACCCTTCATGGAATTCCCAAGGACAAGACCCAACTAAATTTCCTCATTGCTTTTTCTTCCCCAGCATGACCTTGCAAGAGTCTCCAGTTCTGCCATCTCTGATCTCCTGTTTCCAACGCCTAGGCTCCTTTCCATATCATGCCTACAGGGGCTGTCACACAGTGTGCCATTCTAGAATCTAAAGTCTCCTCAATATCAACAAATCAACCCTTTATAACTTACACCATATGAGTGTGCATTTCAGGACAGATTGACAGACCGACAGATGTCCAAATACTTAGGGATACTCAGGAAAAGAGGAAAGACCCCTGTCTCTGCCCTAGACGCCCTACAGTGCACCTCACTGGCCAGAGTCTGGCTGATGTTACCCCAAGATGTCTACTTTCCTAAAGGAAGAGCCTCCTTCATGTCATTTAAAAGTCATGGGGCTTTTGCTTTCCTTGCAGTTCACAAAGCAAGCCCTCTTTTATGACACGGCAATTATAGATTCTAATGGACACTGTTTTGATAAGGGTGATTAATAGGCTCTCATTCTTAAACACTAATTACCAATCCATGGTTCTGCAAAGTCATCTCTGGTTTCATGATCTTCAGCCTGTCTTCTAGTCTACCACTACACGGCCTCCTCACCTTTCCCCTGTTCATACAAAAACACATACAAAAACACATCTCAGAGATGAGAGAATAAAAGAGTCTATTCTGGAGCCAAAGATGAGTGACCATGGACAGGAACACTGGGTCCAGGTGCTGGCTGGTTTTACGTCAACTTGACACAAGTTAGAGTCGTTTAGGAAGAGGGACGACAATTGAGAAAATGCCCCTACCAGATTGGCCTGGATGCTTTTTTCTGATTGGTGATTGGTGTGGGTAAGCCCAGCACACTATTGGGCAGTGCAACCCCAGGACTGGTGGTCCTAGGGTGTATAAGAAAGCAGGCTGAGCAAGCCAAGAAGAGCAAGCCAGTAAGCAGCACTCCTTGGCCTCTGCATTGGCTCCTGCCTCCAGGTTCCTTCTCCCTGAGTTAATTTTGGTCACGGTATTTTTATTTCAGCTACAGAACCCCTAAGGTACCTGGTTACCCCGAATACTTCAATGTGGGAAGAGTTTCAAGGAGTTTTCAGAGTAACAAAACAAAGAAAATTACAAGGGTAGCCATGTTTTCAAGAACAGTGGTAGACTCAGCAGGTACATACATTACAGTGGAGCAAGAATCTCAAATGTAAGCCTCAGATGATCCGACAGACTGGAGAAAGCTAGGCGATCCACTTGCACATTCCCAAAGGGATAGCCACAAGGATGTTAGATGAAACACGGGTGGGCAATAAATGGCTATTTAGGCAAATAAAGAAAGTCAGGCACCTGGGACACGATCCTCTGGGATGGGCTGTCCCACCACGGTTGGGCCAGTATATTTTAATTAAGCATTCAGTATATCCGAAGTCCCCATGGATTCAGAAGAGGGAGCATCCAGGGCCAGGGATCAAGACAGAGGCACTGTAATCTGAGATCTTGTTTCCAGTCCTGGTTCCACAACAACTGAGCTGAGGCAGATCTCTCTACTCCTTTTCCTCATTGCTAAAAAATGAAAATGAGGCTGAAGGGATGGCTCGGTGGGTAAGAGCACTTGCTACAACAAACATGAGGACCTGAGTTCAGGTCCCCAGAGCCCACTTAAAAGTCTGGGCACAGCCACTCACACCCGTAGCCCTCGTGCTGTGGGACAGAGACAAGAAGGTGTTTGGGGCTTGCTGGCCAGCAGCCTCACTCTGGGTCCAGTGAGAGACCCTGCCTGGAAGGAACAAGGCAGACAGTGGTGGAACAGAACATCAATGCCCCAATACGTGCATACACCAGAGAGAAAGGGAGAGAGAGAAACACATACACACATGCGAGCGGGGGCACTTTGTAGCAGTTCTGTACGAATTTAATTAGATCTTACGTGGTGGGGGTAGGTGATAAAGCTCGTGCCTTTCATGCGTGAAACGCTGGGTTCTGTTTCTAGCATCACACACATACAACACACACGCGCACACACACACACATCAGATCATCTATACAGATCAAGTATAAAAATGCTGAGTCTCTGGGAATTTCTGCTGTTTAAGTTAACCAGCTCGTAACCTTTTGTTATGGCAACCTTAGCAAGCACAGACATCCATCAGCACCATGATTTTGACCCCGGGATGCCGATTTCCAACATTCAACCTCCAGACTGTCAGAAAACATCTGTTGTCTCACGAGGAATCGGTGTTATTACTAAGATGTAATCTCTGTTCTTAAAAGTGTGCTATTTTTATGTGGAGAAGGGAATGATCTAGTGGCCTGGGAGTTGGAGTGAGGGCATGGGAACAGGAACGTGTGAGATGAAAGCTTTTTCTGAGCTCACATAAATAGCACATACTCAGATTCAGAAGCAGAGGGGAGGAAAAGTACGAGGAAATACTTTAGTTGGCATTAAGTAAACATCCACACCTCTATAACAGCTAGGGCATTTAAAATCCACATAGTAATATTTTTTTAAGGAGATAAAGTACATCCACAGAAGGGTGGCTATTTAATTGGTATTTATGTAGAATAGAATATTATATAAGTGTTTAAAAAAAAAAAAAAAAAAAGGCCTGTCTTGAAAAGGCCCGGAATACACTGTTAACTTTTCTGCAAGGCGAGCTGAAAAACATACATACAGGATGACTGCGTGGAGCTTGTTTCCCTCAGCTGTTTGGAATTCTCTGAAATGCTTTGCACGTGCCTGCTCTATTTTGTTCCATTGGCGTTTAGTAAGAAGTAAAAATGTTTTAAGAAAGGCTTTGGGGAAAAAAAAAAAAACACTAAAAAAATGAACAGGGGGGTGGGGGATGAGAGTGGGAGATAGTTCCGGCCTCCAGAACAAAACAAAGGACATTCTAATCAAACGAGCGACGGGATGGAAGCTTCAAACGTGACGGTTTGAGATGCATGGGGGGCACGGCAGCTTGTGCCTAGACCCGTGCAAACAGCAGATAGGACATCTGCTCTCTGACACACTGCTGACTAGAGGGAGCCCCAGATATCTCACGGATCATCCTTTCCCTCAGAGCGTGGAGCATGACTCGGGACATAAAGAGAGGCCCCCTGCGCATGCTGGTGTCGAAAGACAAAACACCAGCACAATTCGAATGAGGCCGGAAGCGTGGCCTGCGCCTGGCAGTCTGTATCCGCCCTTTCCTTCAGGTGTGGACGCCAGGGCCCCTGGCTGTTGATTGAGTCTGGCTCCTCAGGAGCTGTGTGTGCCTCCAGGGTGAGGAGCCCCGGGGTGACACACTCTGGCTTCTCCTATCTCAAATAGCCAAGATGGTGACAATGGGAGGCTGGGCAACAGGATAAGTAGGGACAACGGAAAACTAATCTTAGGAGTCGGCCAGGTCTTATGACAGTTGAAGCCCTTTTTATTTAGGGTTTTGTTTGCAGGCTTGTTTTTTTGTTTTGAAACAAGGCCTCACTATGTAGCCCAGGCTGGCCTGGGAACTTTCTGTCCTCCTGTCTCAAATTTCTAAGTGCTGGAATTATAGTTATTCACTACCGTGCCTGGCTTTGAAGTTTTTTGGTTGTTTTTTTTAAGGGTTTATTTCAGCTTACAAATACCAAGTCACAGTCCATTACTGACAGAAGTCAGAGCAGGAACTCAAGTAGGAACAGGAGCATAGACCATGGAGGAATGGCGCCGACTGGCTCAATCACTGGCTCGTGCTCAATAATTTTTAAAATTTATTTAATGTGCACTGGTGTGAGGGTGTTCGATGCCCTGGAACTGGAATTACAGACAGCTGTGAGCTGCCAATTGGGTACTGGGAATTGAACCTGAGTCCTCTGGAAGAGCAGCCAGTGCTCTCAACTGCTGAGCCATCTCTCCAGCCCCTTAAAGTTATTTAATAGTTCCATATTGAGACCAGACGGGAGCATTTGCTCTAAGTTCTAAAAAATCAGACCGCTGGAGACAGAACCGTACTACAGAGGTGCTCACCAAATGCACAGCACTACCCCACCTCCGACCCTCGACCAGCTACCTCATTTAATTCTCACAGTGCGCCTTTCATCTCACTCTTCTGGAATGGAGGACTCGGACATGCCAAAGTCATAAGCTTCTCAGTGTTTTTTGAGCCTGGTTTCAAAGCTCATTGTGGGCTTCATTAAAATGGATCAATGTAAGCTGGACCCAGTGGTTCCCACCTTTAGCACTCAGGAAGCAGAGGCAGACAGGTAAATCCCTGTGACTTTGATACCAACTATTGCTAAAAGTCCTTGTGGGCGGGCATAAACAATGTCTACCCCTCCTCCTGAGGTCCCAATGACAAATGGAAGTGCTTATCCACCAAAGTTCCTGCTAGAGGGCTAATGAATAATTACTGGGCTTCCTTACAGACCGCAGGTGAGGGATTACTTACAGGAGTGCGTGTGCTCTCCCGAAAAGGCCAAGTTCGAAAGTCTTCACCCACCAGGGATGATGACACTCCCTCTTTCTGGTAGCCACATAGAAGACTGCCCCTTCCCCTAGTCCTTTCCCACCTACAGCCTCTAGCTCCTCCCCCAGGCCCCTCCCCCCATGAGGCCACGTGCAATTAGGGTAAATTGCACACAGCTGGGTAGCAGGGCAGCCAGATACTCAGGTGCCAGTCCCATGGCACTCCCACCTGCTCCTTCTATAAGGGAAGGTAAGTGGTCAACAAGCCCAGCTGTGGTGACCCTAACCCAGCAGAACTCCTGAAGATGGAGGCATTTTGGCTCTGAAGATCGTCCTATACAATGGCAGCCTGGTCTGCGTAGACTCTATGCCATAGAGAGTTACAGGCCAGCCAGGGACACATCGTGAGGCTCTGTCTACAATAAAAATACATACCACGGACAACAGGACAAGTGACCACGACAACTTAAGACATAAGCAAGTTCAGGCTGTAAGCGTGTACAAACACAAAAAGAACCACATGTAACCACAGAACCACAGACCCCATCCTGGGTAACAGGAGTGACCACTGCCTCCAGGTGACACTGGAGCCTTCCCCAGCCCCTCCCCACCTTTTTCGACCTATTGATGCCCAGTCATAGAAATGGTCACAATTTCTGGCAGCATCCAACCCAGAGCTATCAAGAATCCTGACTGAGCTGGGCAGTGGTGGCGCATGCCTTTAATCCCAGCACTTGAGAGGCAGAGGCAGGCAGATCTCTGTGAGTCTGAGGCCAGCCTGGGCTACGGAGTGATTTCTAGGACAGCCAGAGTTACAACAGAGAAACCCTGTCTCTAAAAAGCAAACACACACACACACACACACACACACACACACACACACACACAGAGGTGCACAAACAATCCTGGCTCACATCACTTAGCAGGAGCCTGAACTCTACAGCTATTCTTTGGGTCCTCCTACCCCATAGTTTCCCCAAGTAATGATCCCCTCTGAGTGTTGAACACTAAATCCCATTCGTTTAATGGAGGAATGTTCCTGGAGGTATTGGCTGAAGGACTTTGTAGTGGAAGTCCACCAGGTTCAGATGAAGTGTTGATGCTCCTGAGTTGGAATTCCTGAGTCAGTACCTGCATCCATAATCTGACTGGTCAGGGCTCCCTGTGTTTGGCTCGGAGGGAAGAGCAGCTGGGCTTGAGCCCTGGTATCTCCTGGAAGCCCTTCAGCATAGCTAGCATTTTGATTTCCTAGGAATAAGCTCCCTTGAATGGCTCTGTTATGTGATGAGGTCTTCATTGTTCTCTAAAGATGCTTTCTGCATTCAGAATTTAAATTCTAATTGCAGGCCAGGTGTGGTGGCGGGTGCCCGTCGTCCCAGCACTTGGTAAGCAGAATCAGGAGGATCAGAAATTCGAGGTCATTTGTGGTTCCATATTGAGTTTGAGGCCAGCCTAAAATACTTGAGATTTGTCCCATAGATTGTTAATTAATTGATTAAGCAAATATTTAATTGATTATTGATCTACTCCTAACATAATGGCATTGCTACTGTGAGTAGTAAATTAAAAATAGGAATAATTAGCCAGGCGGTGGTGGCACACACCTTTAACCCCAGCACTGGAGAGGCAGAGGCAGTCAGATCTTTGTGAGTTCAAGGCCAGTCTGGTCCACAGAGTGAGTTCCAGTACAGCCAGAGTTACAAAAATCCTGTCTCTAAGACAAACAAACAAACAAAAAAAAAGGAATAAATGTGTCTCAACTTTACTTACTAGTGCTGGTATTTTTAAAAAGGCCCAGTGCTCCACACACATGCTCTCCATCCTGGCCATTGTCAGTCACACTCTTACAAAGTAAGATCGATGCTTCTCTCCATTATGCAGAAAGCGTAAGTGAAGCGTTGAGACTGTTGAGAATCCTCTGGCGCTGTACTCCTGATGGTCAGGGAGCTAACGCGCTAGCGCTGAGGTTTGAGCCGAGATGGAATGCTCAAATCCTCTACTTCATAGCATATCTTTCAGGGTACATGTTAATTGTTTTAATAATATTTCTTCTATACCTCTGTTATAACCCGAGTTCAATGGCACCATGGGTCCGGTCAGGCCTTTCCACCTAGGATGTACTAGTGAGTGTAATTTTTCATATTAAAAGCAAATGCCACACCATAAGTATTAAATAACACTCCTCCCAAAAATGAAAACAAGAACCTTATGCTGCCTCATTCCTGAACGAGTTTGAGGATCAGACTATGACCATGAACTCACAGCCCTCCAGGAGAATCCTCTTTGGGGCCACAGTTCCCTGACACCGATAAGAGACATGTTTGTTATCATGACCTTTACCAGCCTGTACTGAGGCCCCCAACTCTGAGCCTTCCCTGCCCCCATCCCTGGCCTCCTCTCTGGAGAGACCCATGCAAATTTACTTTTTGTAATATCACTGTGAGATATGGAACCTTTTAGCTCTAAATCCTTCTTCTGGCCGACACATTTGTGGCTTTGTGGTAAAACGGGAGGAAATGGCCCTTCCTTCTTGCCTCACACCAGATAAGACATGGCTCTACTCCCACACACAGGGTG
The DNA here is from genome assembly GCA_026225945.1 of Cricetomys ansorgei. Lineage (NCBI taxonomy): Eukaryota > Metazoa > Chordata > Mammalia > Rodentia > Nesomyidae > Cricetomys > Cricetomys ansorgei. The sequence goes on from JAMJFZ010000116.1 coordinate 11,918,877, forward strand.
AGTGGGTTCTGATCAGACTCTTGAGTGGGAGCATTAGGGCTAACGTCTGTAGTCCACTGCGGGGCCAAAGGAGCAGCTGACACAGAGGAGGAAGAGATGGGCAAGGGGGAAACAGAGGAAATAACATGGGAAATGTAACTGGGGAAGTTATTTTTATTCTGTGTGTGTTTGCTTACAAGTACGCATCGCACAGTGTGTGTACAGCGCCTGTGGCCAGGGGACTGGGTCAGATCTCCTGGAACTGGAGTTACCGGAGGGCTGTGAACCGCCGCATGGGTACTGGCAATCAAACCCTGCTATGTATGCAAGAACGGCAAGCGCTCTTAATTGCTGAGCCATCTCTTCAGCCAGGTTAAAGTAATTGAGGAAGTGCAATGTCTTTGGGGCATGCAAGCAAGCAAGCCACAGTGTCACACTCAACCCCCACTCCCCAGTCCATGGTAAGCTCCACTTCCTAACTAGTCACCCTCCAGGCGTCTGTGCACAATGTTCATCAGAAGGGAAAGAGGGGGCCTCGATGCCATGGAAGGAAAGCCAGCTTTTAAGTCAGGGTGAATGCCTAGTGGCTTCAGAGTCTCTGGTCTCTGTGAGCAGCTACTGGGGGTCAGTCCTCAGTCACTCTGACCAGAGATGAGAGTGGCAGACAGATGTGTGATGGTCTGCATGTGAGGCAAGTCGCTCAGAAGAATGTAGGCCTTTGTGAATTCAAGTACGCGCATGAGTGTGTCTGTGTGTGTGTGGCGTGTGTATGGTATGTGTGTATGTGTGTGTGGTATGTGGTATGTGTGATGTGTGGGTGTATGTGTGATGTGGTGTGTGACAGTGGTCAATGTTAGGTGTCTTCCCTAATCATTCTCTATTTTTTGAGACATGTTCTCCTACTTGGGAGAATGCTCGCCCCCAAAGCTCAGATGTTGATGCATAATCCCCAGCCTGGTAGGAACTGGAAATATTAAGAGATGGGACCTATAAGGAGATCTCCCAGCTCTGGGGTGAACCAGTAAAGCAAACAGTGAGAATGTGGCTCCTTGCCCTCTCTTTCACTTCCCAGCTGTGAGGTAAGAAGTGACTCCACCAGAGGCTCCCATCATGATGCCCTGGCTCACTCACAGGCGGCCAAACGC